>JAPMOR010063365.1:0-40005 GCA_026543865.1 Argiope aurantia | reverse complement strand
CCTTGGGCTTGGCGTTAAGGGTGGTCACTGTCCCCGGGGGTAACTCCGAGCGTATAGGTTCCGGCTAGCACTAGGGTAAGTGCCGAGGCTGGAAATGACCAGAGCCGGTGGCTGCCTTCCCTTGTTGGGCTCCGTGGTGGGCGGTGCCGTCGGGCCTGAATTTCTCTCAATATCATATGGGCTCTTCCAAAAAATCTCCCTTCAGTGGGCGTCCTAAGAATCTAAATTTTGTTAACTTTGAAACGACCAACTTTCATCATTTCGACTCCTTTTTTATAATGAAACGCGTGTCCGAAAATAATGGAACATTTAACAATATCTCTCCTTTTCTAGTACAAAAAGCTATTGCAGCAACAGTCGGAGACGTGTCTTCCATTCGAAAAATGTGTTCAGGTGATTTGTTAGTGGAAGTCAATTCTAAAAAGCAGGCTCAACAAATTATTAAAATAAAAGCTTTGGCTACATTTCCTGTGACAGTCGCACCTCATAATTCCTTAAACTATACTAAGGGAGTTATTACGTGCGGGGAACTGTTCAATGTCCCTCTTGAGGAAATAACAAAAGAGCTCAAACCTCAAGGAGTCACGCAGGAACGTCAAATCAATATTAGACGGGATGGTCAAATTCAACCAACAAAACATTACATTCTAACCTTCCATAGTACTAAATTACCAGAATTCATATTCGCAGGATATATAAAATTACCTGTTAGGCAGTACATACCAAATCCGTTGAGATGCTTTCAATGCCAGCGTTTCGGGCATTCCAAAGTTAATTGCCGCGGGACTCTTACTTGCGCCCGCTGTGCAGAAAAGGGCCATGATAGCCAACAATGCAACGCAGAAGAAAAATGCGTTAACTGTGGTGAAAATCATGCATCTTATTCTCGAACCTGTGAACGCTGCAACTGGAAAAACAAATTACAACAATTAAAATAAAAGAAAATATATTTTATCCCGAAGCGAGACGGAAAATTGTCGCATTTACACCCAAACCTGGTTTAAGTTATGCAACCGCTGTTCAAAACTCCTACTGTGAAAACTGCTCTTGCACAAACTGTACAAAAAAAGGCATCAAAACAAAATCGCAGGTAAAATTGTCTGATTCGGACACTGAAACTTCCCTAAATAGTACTCCTGATAATAGTAAACCAAATGTCACATTTAAACCAAAGCAGAAATCAAATAAATCCCTCAAGTTAAAGCTCTCCAAACGTGGACTGGCTACTAAAGATCTTGCCAGTAAACTTAAAAAAACAACTTTAAGCAGTTCTGTTGCTCTGGGACTTGCGGATAAAGGTGTAGCTCATAATGACTTAACGTCCATTTTTGGTGGCACATCAAAAAGTCCCGAAATCATTTCACTCCATCCATCTGAGGAGGAGGATGAATTTGAAATGAGGTGCGATGTCACACAACCTCCGAACACTGTTCTCACATCTTCCCTTTCAAAAAGACTCTCTTAATGGGTACCTTCCTCTCTTGGAATTGTCGCGGCATTCGGTCCAAACTTCATGACATCAAGACCATTATTAACAACTTTCATCCTGTTTGCATTGGTGTTCAAGAAACCTTTTTGACACCAAACATTCCTATAAAATTGCGCGGTTATACCTGTATTCGGAAAGATGCAGACACAGGATCTCGCATTTCTGGAGGTGTCTGTATCTTCACGTCAAATCTTTATCCGAGCTCGCAACTAAATTTACATACTTCTCTACAGGCTGTGGCTGTGCAAGTTCACGTACGAACATTAGTCACAGTCTGCTGCATTTACTTACCGCCTCATGATGTCATCTGCCAGCAAGACCTTGATAATCTAGTGGACCAGCTTCCTTCACCTTTTATTATACTTGGTGATTTCAACGGTCATAATATTTTGTGGGGTTCGAATAGTACAAACTCTCGTGGGAGACAGATTGAGCAGTTTATTGCCAATAACTGTCTCAGTTTACTGAACAACGAAGAGAAAACATACTTTCACGAACCGACACGTAGCTTCCATACAATTGATTTGGCCATATGTTCCCCTGAACTTCTGCCATTGCTGACCTTTGCAGTGAGCAGAGATCTTTATAATAGTGATCATTTCCCTATTATTGTCTCCCATGCTGATAGCGGTGGTGTGACTCATTGTCCTCCGCGTTTCCTATTCCTGCGGGCAGACTGGGGTGCTTTCATGCGATTGGCAAATGTCACAGACTATGGTCAATACGTGCGACATCACGGAAGCAGTGCAACATGTCGTTGATAACATAATAAGTGCTGCAAATGCCACCATCCCGAAGACTTCCCCACGTCTAAGAAAACTTCGTAGACCGTGGTGGAACGAAGCTTGTCGTGACAGTCATAAGAACCAAAAACGGTTTTGGAATATTTTTAGAAGGTACCCGACAATAGAAAATCTGGTTGCTTTTAAGCGTGCCAGAGCCCTTGCTCGTCGCATACGCCGACGTAGTCAGAGGGAATCCTGGATTAAATTCGTGTCATCCATCACATCCACCACTTCCAGTAAACATTTGTGGAAGAAAGTAAAGGCTGCTAATGGGATATACAGTGAAACCCACATTCCTGTTTTAAATAAAGGAAAGGTGGTGCATTCCACCCCTTTAGATATTGCCAATATTCTCGGTCAAGCATTCGCACAAGTATCCGCTATAGATTCTTACAACCCTGAATTTCTGGCAGCTAAGAATCGCGCGGAACGGTTGCCTTTGCGCTTTAAAGCCCAAAATACCAGTCCATATAACTGTGCATTCAAGTTGTCGGAACTGGAATCGGCTTTATCTAAAGCCCATGATACAAGCCCTGGACCAGATGGGATGACGTATAATATGCTCCGCCATTTGAACGCAACTTCCCTTTCGAATCTGTTATTATTATTTAACAGAATATGGATTGAACAGAAGTACCCGTCGCAATGACGAGAAGCTATTGTGATCCCAATATTAAAACCTGGCAAGGAAGCATCTAACCCTCTGAACTACCGACCAATTGCTTTGACGAATTGCCTCTGCAAAACCTTTGAAAGAATGGTGAATTCACGTCTTATTCACGAATTGGAGAAACAAGGATGTATTCCCCCATTGCAGAGTGGTATCCGAAGAGGTAGATCTACTTATGATAACCTCGTATTACTGGAAACCGAAATTCGCAACACATTTGTTAGAAGGAACCACCTTGTCTCCATATTTTTTGACATTGAGAAGGCGTATGACCGGACATGGCGCTATGGAGTACTTTCTAGACTTTATAATTTTGGTTTTAGGGGAAACCTCCCCATATTTTTACAGAATTTTTTATCACATCGGACTTTTCAAGTTCGTGTAGGTAACTTTTATTCTGACTCTTTTATTCAAGCTGAGGGAGTTCCGCAAGGAAGTGTCCTCAGTGTTACACTTTTTATTATTCACATTAGTCAAGTTTTATCTGTTTTACCTTCATCTGTTCAGGCATCACTTTATGTTGATGACCTACAGATTTCATGCCAGGGCAGCAATATGAATTTAATAGAGCGGCAATTGCAAAATGCCGTTAATAAAGTAGTAGCTTGGTGCGATAAAAACGGGCACACTATCTCTCCAGAGAAGAGCCGATGCATTCATTTCTGCAGGAAACGAAATATACATGCAGATCCTGTTATTAAAATAAGAAATGCGCCTATCGTTGTTGTAGATGAGATACGATTTCTGGGAGTAATTTTCGATAGAAAACTCTCATTTCTTCCTCATATTTTAAATCTGCGGAAGAAATGTGAGAAAGCACTAAACATTTTAAAGGTACTCTCTAAAACATCTTGGGGTGCCGATCGGACATCTCTGCTCCATATTTACGAAGCAGTCATCCTCTCTCGCATGGATTATGGGTGCATAGTGTATGGTTCCGCTCGTGCTTCTTTCCTGCAACGGTTGGACACCATTCACCATTCTTCGTTAAGAATTTGTTCCGGAGCGTTTCGTACCTCTCCCGTAGACAGCCTCTACTCTATTTGCAACCAACTACCTCTTGATTTAAGACGCAAACACTTGTCTGCCTGTTATTATTTCCGCTCAAAATCTTTTCCTAATCATCCCATCTCTAATATAGAGTTACCGGCTAATCTTCGCAGACTATATGATGCTCGTTCCTCTCACATTCTTCCATTTAGTGAGAGAATGAAAATACTTTTGCATGACTCAGGCCTTTCAAATGTTATCATTAAGACTGTAGATTTGTTATGTTTTCCTCCCTGGGACATCCCAAAATTTTCTTACATGAATCCCTTTGCAGGATTTGATAAATCTTCAAATGATCCAGCTATTTATAAGCACCTGTTTTTGCATCATCGCTATCAATATTCTTGTTTTGTACCAATTTTTACGGATGGCTCAAAATCAGATGGACATGTCGGTTGTGGCATAATTCTTCCGTCTGATACACTGAGCTATCGTTTACATAGTTGCTGTTCAGTATTCACTGCTGAGTTGATGGCAATTTTCTGTGCCCTTCAGAAAATTTCGTCTTTCCTTGAACGTAACTTTATTATTTATACTGATAGTATGAGTGCTCTGGAGACACTTTCGCACTACAGCAATCGGATGCATGCTCTTGCGATTAGAATCCTATTTACTTGGCGTCTCCTACAAAATGAAGGTTTTCATATCCTTTTTAGTTGGATCCCGAATCACGTAGGCATTTCTGGGAATGAAGAAGCCGATTCAGCGGCAAAATCTGCAGACTTCTTTTTGTCCCATAAACTTCCATATTGCGACATTAAGAGATATTTCATTAAACATATTTATTCAACATGGCAATTAACATGGGATTTGAAGACCGAGAATAAACTTCATTCCGTCAAGCCTACAGTTGGTTTGTGGCCTGTTCACCCTATACGAGAGGTTGATTTGAAATTGACTCGCCTCCGTATAGGACACACCCGTTTTACTCATCGTCATCTCATCTTGGGTGCCAATTTGCCCCACTTGTCATATTGCTTTTAGTGTGAAACATATTTTAATTGAATGTCCTGATTTTAATACTCATCGTCATAATTTTTTCAACTCGTCTTCTCTTAACTTGCAAGACCTAGTGGGTGAAAAATACCACCCAAATATTTTTAAATTTTTAAGAGCTATTGGTTTCATCAACTATATATAACATCTATTTCATCTGTTTTTTCTTCCTTTTATGTTGAATATTTTTTTATATATGATTAATTTTACATTTACGCTAATCATTGTCCCACATTTAGATAGTTTTTTAATATTTGTATTGACGCATTTTATGTGGTTTTCATTGCTTTCACTTGTTTTTTAAGATTTGTTGTTTTAAATGTCCGATCTGATTTTGCCATATGCTTGGCGCAGTATAGCCAAATATGGCTCTTGCGCCAATAAACCATACACAACAACACCAACAACAACAACAATGGTGGAATGAAGCTTGCCGTGACAGACACCGTGAACTAAAAAGCGGTAATAATTCAATACCCAACGTTTACAGTTTTTGCAAAAGTCTTGCCCTTCATTATCTTCCCTGCTTGATAAGACACCTCATGTCCAAATTTTTGCTTTTTTAAAGTCCATAAAGTTTTATCCATTGATTTAAATCTTGTTTACGTTTTTGCTTCTCCTCCTCTTCTCTTCGTTGACTGTTTTAAAATAAGACAATTTTACCCATTGTTTTGAGCAGCATATTCAACATCATGGCTTTTGCGCCTTCAAACAATTTAATTCAAAGTGCATTGGTACAAGAATACGTGTTTCAATGATTGTTTTAACTTTATTGTTTTATTTTTTCTTCAAAATCCTGAAGACTCGATGGATGGATGATTTAGAATATCTAGAGCTCTTCTTCTTGTAAGAGTTTTTGGACAGAAATAAGGAAGGATCAAAATGAAATTTTATTTCGCATGCCAAAGTTGTTCTTAGTTAAATAACAAAGGAAGAAGAAAAAGTAACTGCCACCAAACTGTTAAATATGAATATAGACCCGTTATTTCCTAACTCTCTGGAGAAAATATTCGTTTATTTTATATTTTATTTCTTTCTTTCCTTTCACGATTGAGTAAAAGATAAATACACTCTAAAAGCTTCTTCATCGGATTTCTATCCAAAACGACAAAGAATTTATCGGCTAACTTCTCGGAGAGCGAAAATAAGTTCAGAAAAAAAATCTTAAGAGGTTTGAAACCTGTCGCGTTCATTTTTATTTTGACGTTCTCTTTTATTTACAGTGAATTATTTTTGTTTGCTAAAACTTTCCGGATGCAAATGACACTTTCTTTGACAAAAGGAATGCAGAAGAGATTTCCAAAAAGTCAAACTCGAAACTTTAAAACTTGATTTAAGTAAATAAGAATTTCCAACTTCTATAAATAAACGATTCCACTTTTTGGATGTTTTATTTATTTAATTACTTTTGTTACTACCATACAATATGCCATTCATTCAAGAAAGCTATTGATTTAGAAATAAATAAGACTGAACGTGAAATTTTGATCAGTATAGCGAAAGAATACACTTAAAATTAATTCATCCCCTTGGGAGTCAGTATCATTTGCTTTTGAATTATATCATCTTGAAACTACCCCATCTTTTTCGGCTTCCGTTTCTTACAATTTGAATTTTTATAACTGTATTGAGTTACAGAGAAAGAAAATAACTATAAAACTGTTTAATCATAAATTCACATTTCATCAAATTGTTTCCAAGTGTTTTTTTAAAGTTAATAAGCACTTATTTACAATAATTTCTTTTCGCAGTCACATACTTAAAATCTCACAATTGTAAGAAACGAGAAAAATATTTCATTTCCTAATGCATTTCTTTAAAACTGAATAAAGATTCCAAATATTCCGAAAAACAGCTTTGAACTTAGAAAGGCAATTCATCAAAATGAATTTTCATATTACGGAAATTTGATTTGAATATTTTAAAACATTCTCCAAATATAAATTCTTTGCCTTCATACTTTGTTTATTCAAGAGTCTGACTTTCGCATATATTCTTCAGAATCGATATATGCCGCCTTTTTATAAAAAAGGCACAACAGAAGCATTTTTAAAAATTGAATATCGGGTGCTCTTTGTAAATATCCAAACTGTCTTTGTTGATGAGCAAACCAGAAAGCTAAAGGGTTTATTTATTATGAATCTAATAGAACTTGAAACGAAAAAAAAATTTGAGTAATTAATTCATTTATCTTATTTTATGTATTCATAAATCATTCAATCTTAGCTTTGAAATATTTTTTTTTATTTTCTTCTTTCTTGTCGTTAAAATATCGCAGTATCTTTATCATCTTGTGATGTAAAAAGATTATTGGCAATAAAAGTAATGACAATCCGAAATGTTCACGATATATAAATTTGAAATAGAGGTAAAATTATGTCTATTTCTGAAAAATTATATAAAAGTTAATTTTTCAAGTTGCGTAATTTCATTTGTTTGAAAATCAAGCTATCTAAAAATTTCTCGGGTCATTATTTAAAAATGTCATTTATTTTGGAATTCTGCTTGATTATGTTCTCGTTTCTACATCCAAATTAGGTTCCATGGTTTTATAATTAAAAAAAAAAAATCTTTTGTCATTCCATTCTTCTTATCCCTTTTGTTCAGATATAAATTTTTAAAAACTTGAACGAACTGCTAAAAGACAAAGTAATATTTTCAATAAGAAGCTCCTTCGCTTCAGAAAATAGATTAATGCACCCGTATGATTTCTGTATGTCTAATTATATTTGTGTTTACAAATGCCAAAAGTTGACAAGTCGCTTTTCCAAAATTTTACATGATATCAACCATTTCGTTATTTTTCTTAGCATCTTTCATGAAGATGTCACGGAAAATAACTGAGTCATTTTAAATTCTTTACGATTGTTCCATACATTTTGCTACATTCTAAAAATTAAAATAATTTTAGAATGTAAAAATTTCTTTTCTGAGAAATTTATAGTAAATGGCCATCTGAGTACAGATTTATGACAAGAATGAATTATTATTCATTTTTATTGGAATATTTAGATACTACTGTTGATTTATCTTTTTAAATAGTGTAAATATTTCATTCAAATTAAATTTTTTTGTGAATGATAAAATAAACCAAGGAAAAGTAACATATATTTAAATAAATATGTTATCTTATTTATTATGTCATGTTATGTTAAAATATTTTACCTCCTTAAGATTAAAATTTCGTTGTTAATATATCTTCAAGCATGTAACATAATTTTGTTCTGCTTCGAGGTAGAATGTTTAGACGAAAATGTAACCTTATGGCTTCTACAAACAGAAATCGATTATCTTTTGAACAAAAGCCAAACTGCCCTCCGACGACGCACGCGGGATGCAGGTACAATGCATCTATTCTTCGTTGAGACATTATCTTTCTAAAATGTTTCTAATTATCGCTCCAAAATATTATCACTATAAGCGAAATACATTTATTCAATCTTCATGGATGCATCGTTAAAATATTTGTAATAGATAAAGAATTCATCATATTGATTTTTAGGATTTTGTTTTCAATCCTTTATTTACCGAATTACTTTTCCATCAATTTTTCAAATTTATTTTTGAACCATTATTTACGTTTAGGTACAGAATAAATGCAGTAAAAAGAAGAAAAGAACTTTTTAATTAACTAAAATAATTCAATTAATTAAACTAATTATAAAATAATTATGATTTTATTTTTTAGATATCTACCGCTTTTTATTGCAAAAACATTCTTCGTGTTCTTTCAAATGCTGTTCTAAAAAATGGTTGTATTGTGTTGATATCAGCCGGATTTAAGGGGGTGGTACTTTAAAATGCTATCGGTAAAGAAAGGGTGAATGAATTTTGAAGAAACGCGATACATAAAATATTATATTAGCGATGCTATTTGAATTTATAAAGAAACTTGTGTTGATAATCTAGTTTAACACGTTTTTGAACAAAACAAATAAACACAAGCTAGCAATAAAAAAATTATATTGTTAACTATAAAGTCTTCTTGTATGAGGAGGATAGAATAGGAAATATCTTAAAATGAAACATAAGAATTTAAAAAAAAAAAAGCCAACTTGCACTCAGAAAGATGAGTACACGCGTGCTCATAAAATGTTTCCTGGACTCGTAAAATTGAAGTTGCTTTACTTCAACCGTTATGAAACCTTTTCAACTTTATAATACTATTTATTTTTTCATACAAGAATAAACACCTCTTTTATCTATAAAGTGCAATGTTATTTTAGTACAAAGAATTTATAGGCAATTTTATCAACCATAAGTGGCTTCTTCTATCTTTAAGTTATCTTATACGGAATCCGCCATTGAAATAAGTGCTATAATTTTTTTAATCGCTTTTATAAAATGAAAGTACATTTTGTTTTTGAAGCAATGTTTTGGTTTCACCATACTGAAAGAATTAAAACTATTGCGTTCTATTTTAAATTTCTTTTCTTTTTTGTAAATTTCACTTGAATTTATTCTTCAATATGTTACAAGACTCAAAAGATGAAAGTACTTTCTTCTTGTTGATAATAATAAAAAATCTTTTAAAAACCGCTTATGTTAACATGTATTGCATCACCAAAAGATACCCCTCCGGGGCTGGCCTACTACAGGTGAGTACGGGTGTAACAACCCCGAGGGTAACAGGGATCTTTACTCCTTTCATGTTTACTCTTCCCTACACGTTTCATCTAAACAGCAAGCTAATAAAATCATAAAACTGAAAGTTTTAGCCACAATACCAATCACTGTAAGTGCCCATAACTCCCTGAATAACTCAAAATGTGTAATAACATGTGGAGTTATTAAATTCAACAATTGAAGAAATTATGAAAGATTTTCAGCCTGAAGGAGTTATACATTTACGTCGTATTTCAATGCGACGAGATTGGCAGCTCCTCCCTACGAAACACCTTGTTCTTACATTTAAAAACCTGTCTTTGTCGGAAACAGTTAAAGTGGGTTGCATGAAATTGGCGGTTCGAACTTTCATTCCGAATCCTTTTTGTTGTTTCCAGTGCCAACGTTTTGGGCACTCTAAAATGGCCTGCCGCGGGACACTCACTTGCGCCCGATGTGCAGAGAAGGGACACGACAGCCAGCAGTGTAGCGCACAGGAAAAGTGTGTTAACTGCGATGGCGCCCACACCTCCTTTTCACGATCATGTCCACGTTGGCAAATGGGAAAAGAAATAATAACGCTCAAAACGAAAAAAGCAAATTTCGTACCCTGAAGCGGGACGGAAAATTGTCGCTAGAACACCGTCACCTAGGAAAAGTTATGCCTCAGTTGTTCAGAACACATTTTGCAAAAACTGTACATGTACAAGCTGTGCTAAATTTACTTCCCAAACAACTCAGTGAAAAGTCATGCGACTCCGACACCGAACCCTCAATAAACAATCCAACTGAAACACATATATCCCGAAAGCCCAAATTAAAATCCAAATTGCAGAGATCACTCCAGCTAAAGCTTTCTAAACGTGGTCTGTCACCAAAATAACTGACATCGACACTTAAAAAATCGAATGTTAAGAGTTCTGTAGCTCTGGGACTGGCAAGAAAGGGCTTAGTCCAAAAGGATTTATCAAGCATCTTTGGTGGCTTACCCAGAAGTCCCGATCTCATCACCCTACATCCATCTGATGAGGATGATAATCTTTGCAATGACTTGCGAAGTCACTCCTACTCACGCCACTGACCCTAATTTTTCAAAAATTAAAAAACTTTCTTAATGGGTACCTTCCTTTCATGGAATCGTTACGGTATAAGATCTAAACTTTATGATATCAAGTCCATTATTGACAAATTTCATCCAATCTGTTTCGGTGTTCAAGAAACTTTCTTGACGCCTAGCATTCCCATAAAATTGCGTGGTTTTAACTGTGTTCGAAAAGATGCAGACACTGGACATCTGTATCTGTTCGGGAGGCATCTGTATCTTTACTTCGAATTTGCATCCAAGCACGCCACTTATTTTACACACTTCACTGCAGGCTGTGGCTGTGAAAGTTCGCACTCGAACATTGTTCAGTCTGCTGTATATATTTATCACCTCATGATATCATACGTTTACAAAATCTTGACAACTTGGTGAATCAGCGTCCTAAGCCATTTATCATATTTGGCGATTTCAACGGGCATAGTACCTTGTGGGGTTCGGACAGTACGAACTCACGCGGGCGACAGATCGAACAGTTTATTTCTAATAACTGTCTCTGTCTGCTCAATAAAGATGAGGAAACATACTTCCACGAACCAACACGCTCCTTCCATAGTCTGGACTTGGCGATTTGTTCTCCTGAGCTTCTTTCTTTCTTGAATTTTACAGTCGGGAATTATCTCTATAATAGTGATCATTATCCTATAATAGTCTCCGAAGCTGATAGCGGTGGTGCGACCTTATGTCCTCCACGTTTCCTATTCCAGCTGGCAGATTGGACTGCTTTCTCGAAACGGGCAGATATCGCAGAGACTATGGTGAAAACTCCGGACATTTCGGAAGCAGTGCAATATGTCGTTGACATTATAATGAACGCCGCAAATGTAACTATACCAAAATCTTCCACACGTCTAAGGAAATTTCGTAGACCGTGGTGGAATGAAGCTTGCCATGACACTTATAAAAATCAGAAAAGGATTTGGAACATATTTAGAAGGTATCCAACAACGGAAAATCTCGTTGCTTTTAAACGTGCCAAAGATCTTGCTCGTTGCATACGCCGTCAAAGCCAGAGGGAATCCTGGATATCTTTTGTTTCTTCTCTGAAATAATATAATCCCAGTAAAACTTTGTGGAGGAAGGCAAAAGCTGCTAATGGGATTTGCAACGAGTCTTCCATTCCCGTTTTAAAAACTGGAAATGTGATGTATTCCACTCCTTTAGAGGTTGTCAATGCTCTCGGCCAAGCTTTCGCACAAGTGTCAACAATAGATTCTTATAATCCTGATCTCCTGGTAATTAAGAATCGCGCGGAAAGGTTGCCTTTGCGTTTTAATGCTAGAAGAAACCTCGCATATAATTGTGATTTCAAATTGTCAGAAATGGAAATGGCTTTGTGTCAAGCCAATGATACTAGCCCAGGGTCAGATGGAATCACCTATAACATGCTTCGCCATTTGAATACCACTTCCCTTTCTAATCTGTTAGTTATTCAACAGAATTTGGACTGAGCAGAAGTTCCCTTTACAATGGCGCGAAGCTATTCCGATTCTAAAACCCGGTAAGGATTCCTCCAATCCTCTGCATTACAGGCCAATTACTCTGACGAGCTGCCTTTGCAAGACTTTTGAGCACATGGTCAATGTTCGACTCGTATATGAATTGGAAAAACAATGATGCATCTCTCCGTTGCAGAGTGTTTTCCGTCGAGGTAGATCTACTTTCGATAACCTCGTATTGCTGGAAACCAAGATACGCAACACATTTGTCAGAAGGAACCACCTTGTCTCCATATTCTTCTATATGGAGAAGGCATACGACCGTGCATGGCGCTTTGGCATACTTTCAACACTTTTTAACTTTGGTTTTTAGGGGCAACCTGCCAATTTTTTTATAGAATTTTTTATCGCATCGTACTTTTAGAGTTCGTTTAGGAAACTTTTATTCTGATCATTTTATTCGAACTGAGGGAGTCCCACAGGGTAAAAAAAGTAGGACACTGCGTAAAAAAAGTAGGACATTTGATTTTGTAACAATAACCGAAAAATTTTTTATTTTTACTAAAAATTTTTATCAGAAACATTTAACAAATATTTCAAATAAAATTTTAACATCAGAATTATGATGTTCAAACATAAAATTAATGGCAACAAAAATAGTTTCTCTTTTTTGAATCTTTGTAAAAAAAGTAGGACAGCATTATAATGAATGAAAAAATAGTAACTTTAATAATGAATGGTCTTTCCATTGGCCTTTATAACTTCAAATATTCTGTTTGGAAGTGAATTGTGTAGAGTTTGAATTTCAGTTTGACAAAAATTGTCCCACGAGTCGTTCAATGCTTTCCGAAGCTGAGTTTGCGAATCAAATTGCCTTCCATCAGCATAAACTCGACGCATTAGTATTGACCAGATGTTTTCCACTATATTAAGGTCAGGACTTTTGGCTGGCCATGGTAAAACATCCACATTATTTGTTAGGAACCAATTTCTGACTCCAGTCTCGGTGTGAATGGTAGCTCCGTCTTGCTGAAACTTCCACTCTTCACCCCCCCCCCCCATGTCAGAGGCATAAGGAAGAAGCTCGGAATTCAGCATTTGAATGTAGTCTGTTTTTGCCTACCATTTAAGAAAACCAGACTTGTTCTTCCTCCGTATCCAACAGCCAACCAAACCATTAAACTCCGTACTCCCATTTGTCGTATTGAATAGTATTCGCCTTCAATCCCCAGACAATGCCAGTAGTGCTGATATCCGTCTGGACCATCTAAGTTAAATTTCTTTTCATCGGAAAATAGCACAGAAGTCCATTCTGTAATCCAGGACATGTGCTCCTTAGCCCACGCTAAACGGTTATCAATGTGACCTTGTTTCCGCTTAAGATGATGTTTCCGTTTTTTGAAAAGGAATTTTTTAGATATTTTAATATAGTTGTAAACTGTTTGTTTCGTCACATGATTAAGTCCTGCTTGATTTCTTGCCTTTGAAACACTTCCTTTGTTCTTCTTCAGCACACGAGCAAGTTTTCTTTCATCACGTTCTGTTAACTTCTTCAGTCTACCAGTCTTCTTTTTATTTCCATTTTTACAAGGATTTCTGATAAAGTTTGAAACTGTATTGGGGCTCACCTGCAACAATCGAGCAATCTCTCTGACACATATACCATCATTTTGCTATGCGGAAATTTGCCCTTTTTGCAAATCGTTCAAAGGTATTCCTTTAGGCATTTCTGTGAACGGAGAAACAACGCAACTTTTAAACAAATTAGATTTTTTTGACAGAAAAGGATAAACAAAGTACAAAATAACTATTTAAATAAAGAACAACTCACTAAATTAAATATATTAGCAAGTGTCCTTCTACTTTTTTTCGCATCGGAAAGTATATATACTAATTTTCTTAATAATATTCGAGGTAGATGTTTAATTTTTGCCTAAAATGAAAACAAATGTCATTAAACTAAATCTGCATAAATATCTGGTAGTTAGGAGAAAATAAGAGATATTAATTGGCAAAAAGACACTGTCCTCCTACATTTTTATGCAGTGTATACCGCACATGTCATCTGTCAGCAGGAACTCAACAACTTAGTGGGCCAGCTTCCTTCATCTTTCTTCTTGGCGATTTCAATGGCCATAGTACTTTGTGGGGTTCAGATAATAAAACACTCGTGGGCAGCAAATAGAACAATTTATATCCAACAACTCGCTCTGCTTGCTCAATAATGATGAGAAAACATATTTTCATGAACCCACACGTACATTCCACAGCCTTAATCTGGCCGTATGTTCTCCAGAACTCTTGCCATTTTTGACCTTTGAAGTAAGTACCGATTTGTACAATAGTGACCATTTTCCTATTGTCGTCTGCCATGCTGATAGCGGCGTTGCGACTCTTTGTCCTCCGCGTTTCATATTCCAGCGGCAGGTTGAGCAGAAGTTCCCTTCGCAGTGGCACGATGGTTTTACGTTTTAATCAATGTTTGGCGCAGCTTAGCCAGATTTGGCTCTTGTGCCACTAAAATTCAAATTCAATTCAATTCAATTCGCAGTGGCACGAAGCTATTGTTATTCCCATCCTTAAACCCGGTAAGGACTCTTCTGACCCTCTGAATTACAAACCTATAGCGCTGACAAGTTGTTTGTGCAAGACATTGGAGCGTATGATCAATTCCAGGTTATTTTTGGAATTAGAGAAGAGGGCATGCATTCCGCAAATGCAGAGCGGTTTTCGTAGAGGGCGTTCCACATCTGATAATATCGTCCTTCTCGAGACTCAAATCCGCAATGCATTCGTCAGTCGGAATCATCTGGTGTGCGCATTTTTTGACGTTCAGAAGGCGTATGATTGAACTTGGCGCTTTGGAATTCTTGCAATTCTTTTAAAGTTTGGTTTTCGAGGAATCTTGCCTGTTTTTCTAAAGAACTTTTTATCTTTAAGATCATTTTGTGTTCGAATGGGTAATCTTTATTCAGATCCTTTTATTCAAGCTGAGGGTGTTCCACAGGGAAGTATCCTCAGTGTAACTCTTTATGCTTCATTTCAGTTAAATTCTTAATGTCTTAATTTCATCTGTTCAAAGCACCTTATATGTAGATGATCTCCAGATCTCCTGCCAAAGCAGCAATATGAGCTTAATGGAACGCCAACCGCAGATTGCAGTTAATAAGCTAATTGACTGGTGTGATGATAATGGACACACGATTGCTTCGGAAAAAAGTCGTTGTATTCACTTTTGCAGGAAACGAGGTCTTCATTTAGATCCTGCAATTTACATTCGAAATGTCGCAATTCCTGTTGTGGATGAGTTCAAATTTTTAGGGATAATATTTGACCGTAAGCTCACTTTCCTTCCGCATGTCCTACATCTGCGGAAGAAGTGTGACAGGTCATTGAATATTCTTAAGGTATTATCAAGAACCACCTGGGGAGCAGATCGTACATCTTTGCTTCGAATTTACGAAGCAATTATTCTTTCACGCATTGATTACGGTTGTATGGTGTACGGATCTGCAAGGTTTTCCGTTTTAGGCAGATTGGATACCATACACCACTCTGCACTAAGAATTTGTTCGGGAGCATTTCGAACTTCACTAGTGGAGAGTTTTTACGTTGTCTGTCACCATCTTCCTTTAAATTTACGGCGCCAAAAAATGTCTGCACAAAATTACCTCCGTGCTTTATCAATCCCGAAACACCCTTTATACTCTTTGAGGCTACCTGTTCGTCTTCGACGATTATATATGGCTCGACCCTCTCGCATACTTCCGTTTTGTAAGAGAGTTAAATTACTCCCGGATGATTCGGAACTACATGATGTAAGTATTCATACATTTGATTTATTTGCATTTCCTCCTTGGGATTTACCTCTTTTTTCCCTTTTAAATCCTTTTTATGGATTTGAGAAACCGACAACAGCCCCTGTGATTTTTCAAAACCTTTTTTGTCTCATCGCTTTCAGTATTCGACCCATATGCCTATTTTCACAGATGGTTCCAAGTCAGACGGACATGTGGGTGTGGTATCATTTTTGATACAGAAACAATAAGCTATCGTTTGCATACCTCTTTTTCAGTATTATCTGCTGAATTAATGGCAATTTTCTATGCGCTACAAACAATTTCTCTATCTTCTGAGCTCAAATTTTGTATTTACACCGACAGCATTAGCTCTTTGAAAACACTCTCCCATTTTCATAATCAAATTCATCCTATCACTCTGAAAATTCTGCACCTCTTAAGAACTCTGGAAAACAGGGATTACGAAATTTTATTCTACTGGGTTCCGAGTCATGTTGGGATAACAGGAAATTTTCAGGCGGACAACGCTGCAAAAACGGCGTCTTTGTTTATGCAGCGCGAGGTACCCATTTTACGATGCGAAGAAATTGTTTAAGCGTCATATTTATGCTACATGGCAGGAATCGTGGAATCAACAAAACGGTAACAAATTATATTTTATTAGACCTACAATTGCATTATGGGCTGCTCTTCCAGTGCGTGAGCTCGAAGTCAAATTGACTGGACTCCGCATTGGTCACACTCGTTTGACACACAAACATCTTTTATTAGGCGATCGAGCTCCTTTTTGCTCCAGATGCCGAACGATTTTCACGGTTCTTCACCTTTTAATTGAATGCCCTGTTTTTAATCAACATCGTTTACGATTTTTTAATGATTCAACAGTAGACATGCAAATGCTTGTGGGGGAACATCCCCACAAAAATCTTTTTAAAAGAAATTGGTTTATATCTTATTTAATGCTTCGTTACCATTTTTTATTCTCTTTTCTAACTTTAAGAGACATTGTCAAGTAATTTTTAATAGGTTTCTAATTTTACATAAAGACACGCTTTTTCTATTCTAACCATATGTCTGGCGCAGTATAGTCATCTTTGGCTCTTGCGCCTTTAAATCCCCCAATCCAATCCTAAACCATACCATACCGCGAATGCCACTAATCCGAAGTCATTTAACATTTTATAATGCTACCACTTTTTTTGTATCTTGTTCACTATGTTAAGAGACACTGCCATGCAATTTTATTTAGCAGTTTCTATTTTTACATAAATTTACATAACACGTTCTTTTTATTTTAATCTTATGTCTGGCGCAGTATGGTCACGTTTGGCTTTTGCGCCAATAAACCTCAGAATCCATTCATCCATCCTATTGTTTCAGACGCCATGCACCATTCTATATTACATAATTTTTGAATTTTCTGTCAGATGCACGACCGTAAATCCTTAATTTAAAACGGGAGTTAATAAACTTCAATTAATGCAAAACCTTTCTTGTTGAAACCAATTAGGCTTATTAAATTACTAAATTCGGAAATTCTTATTAAATTTTATGTATACTACTGAATAATTCTTTTTAATCTTTAAATATTTCTTTTAATCTTCGAAATGTTTCAGATGATCTCTCGTATATCCTCTCCAGTGAAAATTTTTCTGATTCAACTACAATTCAGCTTATTATAATGATGTAATTTTCAAGTGATAAAAACAATCATATATAGTTATATTTTTTATTATACTACAGGATAGAGCAGATATTTTAAAAAAGAATGCAAAGTTGAAACCTTTCTTCACTGCTTGGTTGTAAAATTAAACTTTAGTTTAATTACAAAAAAAAAATACTAAAAGTATATTAAAAGCAAGCTTTAACAGAAATTTACTAATTATGGAAATATAAGCCATGTCTTCGTAACTTCATCTTGAACAATAGAAAAAAAAGTCCATGATCAAATATGTGTAGCAATAATGTAAACGGCTTGAATTATTTTATAACAGTAAAATATGTTGCTGTTAAAACGGCTTAATATATGCTCTTGAATTTATTACAAATAAATAAAAAAAATGAAGTACAAAATAAATAAATCATTGAAAAAGTAATCTTTTGAGTTTTACGACGATTAAAAAAAACATCCTTTTTATACTGTAATAATTGTAAAAGTTGTAAGAAAAAACTCGTTGAAATCTCATTTAATTTTTAATTAATAATTCTTTAAAATTTTTAGAAGTAAAAAAAATGATATCTACAATACAGTTTCATTTTCTAAGATGTATATCCCACTGAGATAAACATGTAAGCTCTAATAGAGTGCCAAAACGCACAAACATTCATCTCTGTTAATAATAAAGATGGATGAGTGCGTGCATCATTATTTGTCTGTTTGTTTTTCTGATCTTCAGACCTCACCAAAATCCAAATATTCGATGGCTATATATGGTTTTACTGAAAAAGAGGTATTTCAAAACATATATTCATCAATCAAGATTTAATATATAGAATTTAAATATGACTGAATTCGCATCTTAGAAAATTTTTTCTTCGGGTAAGGAAGGTTTACTCGGATAGTTTATCTTGCTCATTATACTGCAATAGTGCTGCAATGCTATCGGATCAAAACTGAATGAAATCAAATACGATATCCACTCATGATTGTAAAGAAAAAATCAGAAATATCCCTGATGCCTATATTTAACTTCACAGAATAAGAAGCATTTCAGCACATATATTTACCAAAGAAGAGTTATTCAAGATTTAAATATGATTAAAGTTTGCTTGGCAGACCAATTCTTCTGATGCCTTCAGTGAGCCATTTTTCTCTCTTCCATAGATTCCTCCGTGCCGTTGTCTTTCAGTATTCCTGCTCAAAAACCGAATGGAATTCACTGATTTCATTGGAGTTAAAGCTGGAAACTTCTCCATTCACTTTAAATTTAGACGGATCCATTTTGGTAGAAACAATATAACATTAAAAGACTTGTTGAGTGAGAAACCCAACCAAAATAGTTTTTTATTCTTGCAAGATATTGGAATCGAAAAGAAAATTTGAGTTTTAAATTTTGACATCGTTTTTGTGAATTTTTTTTGTAATAAAATGAATGTTGGAATAAATCTTGTGTTTGGTGCAGAATGGCCAACAATGGTTTTGCCCCAAAAAAACCAAACAAACCAAATCAAACCAATGACTTGAAGATCAGTGGCATTCTCGGAAACCACGTTGATTTCTTGAAGTCTTAAGAAGTGAATGTTTACTCGTCCAGAGAATCTTGCTCATTATAGTGCGAATTATTTTAACTGATTAAAACTGAATGAAATCAAATGTGATATTTACTCGTGATGCTAAAGTAAATGTCGGAAATGTCTCCGATGGCTATATTTAACTTCGCAGAAAAAGGAGTACTTCAAAAAATATACTTTCAAATCAAGAGTTATTGAAGATTAAAATGTGATTGAAGTTTGGGCGGAAGACTAATTTTTCTGTTACGACCGCATCGGCGGGTTCACTAACCTTACGACCGGCTTACCACTGCCAAGCGGTTTTTCAGCAGGTTCTCGACTCCTAGGTGATCTAGGGTCCCTCGGCTGCTGGGCCCCACACGGCCGTAGCGGCCCGAAAACATCCGTCTTCTCTCATACGTCGCATGTGAGTGCCGTCCGTAGGCAAGAAGAGAGCACGAAAGCCGTACTCCGCCCATGAATGGCCAAGGTGGAAGAAGGTTAGTGCACACAAGAAGAGACACACCTCGTAGTCCCCACGAAGCGTCCGGAGGCGGCGCCTCCTAGTTGCAGAATGTAGGTCCGCAGACCATAAGCTCCATGGATCCGCCATCCCCATCTTCGGCTGTGGGAACCACGGCATTCAGACATAACTTCTCTCCATGTCCCTGCGACTATAATCATTACGATTATTCAAACAGTTTGGTGGACATGGAGAGGAAGAGTCTAACCTTGTCTTTCAGGGGTCCCCCTCACGCTCCACGCCAAATACCGCACCCCGAACAACTTTATTAGTTCCAAAAAAGAAGAGGTTACAAAATTTTCTTGACTACATAATGAAAAACATAATGGTACTTGATGAGATATTTACAAAATGAGCTGTGTGGTTTCACAGATGGGGTACATTGCAGATTACAGTTGCGGTCCCCCAGACAGCGGTTGGGACCGTTTTGAAGATGATTAGTGGTTTATGTTACATAGGTATTTGTACTATTGTGGTGATTATGGGTGAAATTATGAACAGGTGCAAATATGAATGAATTGGGTATTGAATTGAAAGTTCAGATTCTATAGTTCTATTGGCAGGTTGGGCTTGGAGTTGGTACTGGTTAAGTTGATGATGTAGGCGCGGTGACTGGTGGCTCGATGGAAGGTGGAGTTGATGGGATGACCAGCGGTGGGTGAGATGACCAGTGATGGATGAGAAGGCAATGGATAGAGGAGTGGATGAGGGAGGGATGGTGGTTTAGATGGATCCAGATGATTGGTTGTTGATGGCCTGATGAGGTGAATGGTTCTGGTGGGGATGATGTCTTGATGAGATGTGGGTGATGATGGGTAGGTGACAATTGATCTGATGTAAGATGATGTTGCGATGTTGAGGCAGTGGAATGCAAGTTGACTCTTGTAGAAAGGGATGGCTCTTGATGGCAGAATATTGGTAGGCTGTTGGGAGATTGTGCTAAGAGGACGTGGAGGAAGGTGGGCAGGAAGGAAGGCAGGTTGGATGGCAGGATGGTGAAGTCCGGACATGAGGGCGAGCTAACGGCAGCAGGATGATTATTTGAGGGTGGAGAGGATCTTTTAATGATAGAAAAGGGCAGATTCCTGATGCAGGAATCTTACCAGGTTGAACCCCTCAGGGGCTCACCTACTATAGGTGAGTACGGGTGTCCCAATCCCGAGGTACCCATTGATCTTTTCTCCCTTTAGGTTTACTCTCCTCTGTGCCTTATGCTGTCGCCTTTTTTTTCTTTCCCTCGAGGGTAGGCGAGGGAGCTCTCCATGTGAAGCTGTCGCCGCTCTGTTTGCTTCCTGCTTCTCATGGACAGCAAATACCCCCACGTGTTTGCCGTGCGTGGCGACCCATTAGACGGGCGGTGCACTGTGGTCCCCGGTGTATCAATCGGCTGGTACCTTGTCACCTGAGTGGCTAGGCTGCTAGGGATCAAGCGAAGAGGTTACTCCTTGGGCTTGGCGTTAAGGGTGGTCACTGTCCCCGGGGGTAACTCCCAGCGTATAGGTACCGATTAGCACTAGGGTGGATGCCGAGGCTGGGAAGGACCAGAGCCGGTAATTGCCTTCCCTTGTTGGGCTCCGTGGTGGGCGGTGCCGTCGGACCCGAATTCCTTTGTATATCGTATGGGCTTTTCCAAACGTGGTCCCTTCAGTGGGCGTAAAGTTATCAAATTTTCTGACACCACCTCTCAATATTTTGATAAATTTTTTGTTATTAAGCATGTTTCTGAATCGCAAGAAACTTTCAATTCCGTTTCACCATTCCTTGTCCAAAAAGCTGTCGCAGCTACCGTCGGTGAGGTAATCTTGATAAGAAAAATGCGTTCTGGTGACTTACTAGTTGAACTCGATACCAAAAAACAGGCTCAAAATATACTCAAACTGAAAGCTCTAGCCACCATACCTGTTTCTGTAAGTCCTCACGCATCGCTCGACTTCTCCAAAGGTGTCATAACTTGCGGAGAACTGTATAACGTTCCTTTAGAAGAAATAAGTTCTGAATTAAAGAAGCAAGGTGTGACTAATGTTCGCCAAATTACAATTCGACGAGATGGCCAGCTCTTACCGACAAAACATTATATACTCACCTTTCACAGTCCCAAATTACCGGAATCCATATATGCAGGTTACATAAAGCTTCCAGTTCGCCAATACATTCCAAATCCATTGAGGTGTTTCCAATGCCAGCGTTTTGGCCATTCGAAGGTTAATTGCCGCGGGACAGTAACTTGCGCCCGTTGTGCCGAAAAAGGGCATGATAGCCAACAGTGTACCGCACAAGAAAAGTGCGTTAACTGTGATGGCGACCATCCCTCTTACTCTCGAACTTGCTCGCGCTGGAAACTAGAGAAAGAAATCATTACCATTAAAATAAGATTTAACATATCCAGAAGCAAGGCGTAGGGTTGAAAAGCAGACTCCTACTCCTGGAATAAGCTATTCTTCCGTTGTTAAAAAATCCTTTTGCTCAAACTGTTCTTGTGCCAACTGCAAGAAACAAAATTCGACATCAAAGCCTCCAGAAAAAACATCAGAATCAGATTCCGATAGCTCAAACAAAAATGCTCCAGATTCTTCTAAACAAGACCCCGATACAAATAGAAAATCCCGAAAGAATAAATCTCAGACCTCACTGACACTGAAACTCGCGAAACGTGGACTTTCGCAAAAAGATCTTTCCGTAAAATTCAAAAAATCGAATCTACGGAATTCAGTCGCTTTGGGATTAGCGAATCAGAATGTAGTCCATAAGGACTTAACCACCATTTTTGGTGACACGCTAACCAACCCAGATTTTAAGCTCCATCCATCTGAGGATGAAGATTCACTTGATATGAGTTGCGAAGATCTAGCAACTCCAACAAATGCACGCCCTCTTTCTTCATCAAAACCTCTTTCTTAATGGGTACCTTCCTTTCTTGGAATTGTCGCGGCATTCGTTCCAAACTTCCAGACATCAAGACAATATTAAACAAATTTCATCCAGTTTGTTTAGGTGTTCAAGAAACCTTCTTAACACCCAATATTCCATTAAAATTGCGCGGTTATAACTGTACTAGGAAAGATACAGACACAGGATCTCGGAGTTCTGGTGGTGTCTGTATTTTCACTTCAAATCTATATCCGAGTACACCTCTACAGGCTGTTGCTGTGCAAGTTCACACACGAACATTAGTCACAGTCTGTAGTATATATTTACCGCCTCATGATGTCCTTAGTCAACAACATCTTGACAATTTAGTGGACCAGCTTCCTAAACCACTTATTATTCTAGGCGATTTCAACGGGCATAGTGTTTGGTGGGGTTCAGAAAGTACTAATTCTCGTGGGCGACAGATCGAGCAATTTATTTCTAATAACTCACTCTGTCTCCTTAATAATGATGAGAAGACTTACTTTCATGAACCCACACGCAGCTTCCATAGTGTTGATTTGGCCATATGTTCTCCTGAGCTCATGCCATTGCTGAATTTTGCAGTAAGCAAAGATCTTTACAATAGTGATCACTTCCCCATTATGGTTTCACATGCTGATAGCGGCGGTGCGACTCCTTGTCCTCCGCGTTTTCTATTCCAGCGAGCAGACTGGGAAGCTTTCACTCATTTGGCAGAAATCACCGAGATCATGGTCAATACTTACGATATCACGGAAGCAGTACAACAAGTCGTTGACAGTATAATAAGTGCTGCAAATGCCACCATTCCAAAGACCTCCCCACGTCTGAGAAAATTTCGCAGACCGTGGTGGAATGAAGCTTGCCGCGGTAGCTATAAGAATCAGAAAAAAACGCTGGAATATTTTTAGAAGGTACCCTACGATAGAAAATCTTGTGGCTTTTAAAAAAGCCAAAGCCTTAGCTCGACGCATTCGCAGACGTAGTCAGAGGGAATCTTGGATCAAGTTTGTGTCTTCGATCACATCCTCAACTTCCCCCAAACTTTTGTGGAAAAGGATAAAAGCTGCAAATGGGATCTATAGTGAAACTTTTATTCCTGTTTTAAAAATAGGAAATTTAGTGCATTCCTCCCCATTAGACATAGCTAATATTCTCGGTCATGCCTTCGCACAAGTTTCCGCAATTGATTCCTATAGTTCTGAATTTCTGGAAATTAAGAATCCTGCGCAACGATTGATTTTGCATTTTAATGACCGAAATACTTTAACATACAACTCTGAATTCAGGATGTTTGAATTGACAACGGCTCTGTCTCAAGCCGGAGACACAAGTCCGGGGCCAGACGGAATAACTTATAGCATGCTTCGCCATTTAAATGCAACCTCCTTATCTAATTTGTTGCTACTTTTTAACAGAATTTGGACTGAACATAAATACCCTAAACAATGGAGCGAAGCTACTGTAATTCCAATTCTAAAACCTGGAAAAGATCCATCAGACCCTCTGAACTATAGACCTATTGCCCTTACCAATTGTCTTTGCAAGACCTTTGAACGCATGATCAATGCTCGACTAATCTTCGAATTGGGGAAACAAGGATGCATACCCCAGTTTCAGAGTGGTTTCCGTAGAGGCAGATCAACTTTTGATAATCTTATTTTATTGGAAACCCAAATTAGGAACGCATTTGTCAGGAGGAACCACCTTGTCTCCATTTTCTTTGATATTGAGAAAGCATATGACCGTGCGTGGCGCTATGGCATACTTTCTACACTTTTTAAATTTGATTTTAGAGGAAACATGCCTATATTTTTACAGAACTTTTTATCTCATCGTATATTTCGAGTTCGTGTTGGCAGTTTTTATTCAAATCATTTTATACAAGCTGAGGGTGTTCCACAAGGAAGTTTCCTCAGCGTCACACTTTTTACTGTGCATCTTAGTCAAATTTTAAAGTATTTGCCTTCATTTGTCCAAGCCAGTCTCTATGTTGATGATCTGCAGATTTCATGCGAAGGTAGTAACATGAATTTAATCGAACAGCAATTACAAAATGCAGTTAATAAAGTGGTTACTTGGTGTAATAAAAATGGTCACACTATCTCTCCTGAGAAGAGTCAATGTGTTCACTTCTGTAAGAAGAGGAATATGCATTTAGATCCTGTTGTAAAGATACGCGATACACCAATTCCAGTTGTGAATGAAGTCAGATTTTTGGGAGTGACGTTCGATCGTAAACTCACTTTCCTTCCACATATATTAAACTTGAGGAAGAGATGCGAAAAAAAATTGAATATCTTAAAAGTTCTCTCCAAAACATCCTGGGGAGCCGATCGAACCTCACTACTCCGTATATACCAAGCGGTCATTCTCTCACGAGTGGATTATGGCTGTATGGTTTATGGGTCTGCCCGCCCTTCTGTTTTGAGACATCTTGATACTGTCCATCACTCTGCTCTTAGGATCTGCTCTGGTGCTTTCCGCACTTCTCCAGTTGAGAGTTTATATGTAATTTGTCACCAGTTGCCACTTTGTTTGCGGCGTCAAAAATTATCTACTTTGTTTTATTTTCGTGCACAATCCATCCCAAACCATCCCATTCATTGCATGGGTTTTCCTGAAAACCTTCAAAGAATTTATAATGCCCGACTTTATCATATTCTTCCTTTTTGTCGGAGAGTCAAAAATTCCCTGCTCGACTTGGATCTTAATAACGTTACCATTAAATTTCTTGATTTTTATTCTTTTCCGCCTTGGGATATTCCCAATTTTTCCTTTTTGAACCCTTTTTTGGGGTTTGATAAATTTTCAACTGATCCTGTTATTTTCCAACAACTTTTTCATCAGCACCGCTCTCAGTATTCTTCTTTTACCCCAGTGTTTACAGATGGCTCAAAATCAGATGGATATGTTGGTTGTGCCATTGTAACTCCATCTGATACACTCAGCTATCGTCTAAACAACGTTTCTTCTGTTTTCACTGCTGAGTTGGTAGCAATTTTTTACGTACTACAGGAAATTTCACTCTCTACTCAGCGTAGTGTTATCATATATACTGACAGTATGAGTGCTTTGGAAACACTTGCCCATTTCCACAACCATAAGCATCCAGTCGCTTTTGAAATTTTGTTTAACCTGCGGAAACTAAAAAACAGGGGCTTTAATATTCTTCTCTGCTGGGTTCCGAGTCACGTCGGTATTTCGGGCAATGAAAAAGCTGATGTTGCAGCTAAATCTGCATTAACATCTCTGTCCCTGGCCCTCCCATATTGTGACGTCAAAAATTTATTTATCAAGTCTTTACAACTTGGCAAAAATCATGGGATCTGCAGATCCAGAACAAACTACATTCAATAAAACCCACAATTGGGTTTTGGCCTGCTCTACCTATACGGGAGGCTGATGTGAAATTGACGCGCCTCCGTATAGGACATACTCGCTATACTCATCGTCACCTCATCGTCGGTGAAAGGGTGCCAATGTGTACCACTTGTAATATTGCTTTTAGTATTGAACATATCTTAATCGAATGTCCCGATTTTAATGTTCATCGTCGAAAACTTTTCTACTCGTCTTCTCTTAAATTACAGGACCTGGTGGGTGAAACACACCACCCAAATATTTTCAAGTTTCTAAAAACCATTGGCTTTTATTCTTCTATTTAGTAATTTTGACTTTTATTCATGTTTCACCTTTAACTTTGCTTCATTGTAACACTTGCATCACATGAATGTTTTTTTTAAATCATTAACATAATTGCAAATTAATTTCCTGCATTTTCATGCTGATCCCTTTCGTTTTTTATATTTTTTAATGTGTGTGGTTTTATTGTCGGCCCTTTTTATTACCATTTGCTTGGCGCAGCATGGCCAAACATGGCTTTTGCGCCAGAAAAAACCGAAACAACCAACCAACCAACCAACCGGACTGGCAGAACCAACACAGGAAGGGTACCTAGGCGTGTGCCGTCAGGCCCTCTAGCCCTGGTACGGAGACGAAACTACTACCCAGCGAGTCGTCCACTGGCTCTTGGAACGTTCCTTGGCGTCGTCCGTTCTTTCTTTGGGGTGTGAGGAGAGCTACCCACCAAGGCCGAAACCCTGGAACAGCTCCGCGACCTACTGACGCAAGTCACTTCGCTCGCCGGCGTGTGGTAAACCCCACAAACCCACACACCTGGGGATAACCCCTCCCCACCGGCCAGAGGCTTAGCTGATCTTGGTTCCAGTGACTACCCAAACGGGAAGTATGAATCCGTTCGCCAGACGGATTGCCAGCGTCGCTTGGACTTTGCGTTCGAGAACTACCGGGGACAACGGTAGTGCGGGAGTAGCCCACAACTATCTCCCGTCCGGGTGCTCTTGGCCCCATCTTCATCTGTGGTGACTCCTTTGGAACTCACCCTTTCCACAAGAACGGACCTTAAGCCATAGACAGTGGATTCCATCAATTCCTCTTAGTTATCCACATCTTGGTAGTTTTCCCACGAACCGTCGTGATCCCCGAGATGCTGCAGCATATCAACTGACATCTGCAGTACTCTTCGACTTAACATGGCCTTAAAGTGTCAATTGCGAATCCCAACATCATCGAGGACCTGGTCGTTTATCTTGGGGAAAGCACCACGACAACCTAATATGAAGCCATGGAATGTAGCAGTCTCACAGAGACCCTCATTTGCCAAGTATTCACGAAGAACTTCGTATTTCTTGACTTTCATTTCATAAGCCAACTCAAAGACGTCTGACTCTGCCGATTCGTATGCGATTGCCACGTCAATGACAATCGCCCGTCCTCCATTATCGTGGAGGATTAAGTAGGGAATAAGAACTCTGCCATTACTCAACCGACAACGGAACTCCTTACGGACACGCCAGCCATGCGACGCACACTGCCTTGCTAACAGCTCAACAATGCGGTCGTGTCTTCTAATATGTTGGCCTTTGAGTTCGGGACACTTTGACAGGAGATGTCTGTGGGTTTCGTGAGGGAATCGGCAGAGCCGACACTCTCTTAACCCTTCACGCCCTCTAGTCAGCGCAGTTCTGGTCGGGTAAGTATCGGTCCTCAGTTGAAGGCACCTGCACCAGGTACTTGCATTCATTCCCGGAGGTTTTCTTAGCCAGCTGTTGCTGATACTTGAACCCAGGAAATGTTGGACACCTACTCCATGCACTGGAAGCCATTCCCAGCCCATTGCCTCCGCATGGCGCCAGTCTCCGCGTACCTTTCTCTTCCGACAGGCGCCCCAAATGGAGCTCCTCTCTTCTTCAGATAAGGCCGCCAGAGTTTCCGTCACCATTTCGAAGGATGATGCTTCGAGTCGCTTTAGGGATTTGGCTTTCGCCATTGGGACAATCTATGACAACTTCGGGATAGCGAGACCACCATCCTTATTAGCTGCATACAAGACCCCATCCGTCGCGGATGGAGACAGCTTTACCCAGGCCTTCACTGCTTTCCGTATCATCCGGTCCAGACAGTCTAGGTATGCTTGGCGCAGCTTGGCCAAAAATGGCTCTTGCGCCAAAAAAATCCAACCAACCAACCAACCAGACAGTCTAGGACCACCCCAGAGACAGGGCAATACGTCATTTGATGGAGGAGTCGTGGGACAGCGTATGTACACAGAAGTGTCACACGCTGGTTTGGCTTAAGGCCAGAACCTCTCGCCCCGATCCTCTCAATCATCTGGCCTAGACGTCCTTCCAAACCGAACATACGTGGTCCCCTGAGGGGGGTGAACTCTACTCCGAGGTACTTCATTGTACTCTCTACCGAGACTTGGGGGATCTCTTCCTCTCCCACCTTCCACTTGGCAGCAGTATCCACCACAGTACAGTGACGGGTACGCCGAAGCAGGACGGACTTACATTTCCTGACGTTTAGGTCAAGTCCAAACCCCCGGCAAAAGTCAGAGACGATCGCCAGTTGCTTAGTCATGCCCTCAACGCTTTCAGCCACGAAGATCATGTCGTCGGTGAAACCGAGACAACCCAGTCGCTGGGAAGCCCCGCGGAGCATAATTCCATACCCACTCCGCTGCAACCTGCAAATCAGCGGGTCTAGGGCTGCTTTGAACAACTCGGTGCTTGGAACAAATGAACGTGCCCAACTGAGTCAAAGGCCCGGGCGAAGTCAAGAAGGACTATCGCCGTCTCAGGGGTCGATGTATTCCCATCTTTGAGTAAACGGGCGAACAAGAAATTGTTCTCTGCGATGCCATCACATGGCACGAACCCGCGTTGAATCTCGCAGATGGGCATACTACAAGAGTCTCCTGGCCAATACACTGCAGAAGAGCCTTAGAAGCACATTACCAACGGTAATAGGCCTCCAAGTGATCATGTCCTTTGGTTGCGCACCCGCCTTCGGGCTCAGAACCGTCCGGTGCGCACACTGAAAAGCGGGCACTTTTCGGAACTTCAACCACAAATTGAAGAGGGCTGCTAACTCGTGCTCTACGCCCCTTTTGAGAGACCTTTTCAGGCTCACGGGACGTAAGCCATCAGGCCCACTAGCCCCATGGAGGCGGCATCCTTTGATGACGCGCTTTACCTCTGCGGGTGTGAAATCTAACGGTTCGGTACATTTGCTGTCGCCGGCATATTCGAGTGGGTCGCACAAGTCATTGCGCGTTTGGAAGAGTGAACTGAAGTGCTTTTCAGCTGTCTTCAGATTCGGCGTCACCCGGGTGCTTTCACCGTCAAGGATTGTGGTCGCGAGCTTGTCTGGCTCGATATCCCACAGTCTTTGCACTTCGGCAAAGCGGCTTTTCCGCCTCTGAGTGTAGGGTATCTTATCCACTCGTCGTCTGCTCGCACGACGACTTGGCGGGCGATCTTGGTCCTTAATAGGAGGGCCAGACAGCTCAATCCTTTTAATCACTCTGTGCGTCGTTTTCACGACGTACTCCCAACTCACTTTCAGCTCTTGTACCTTACCGTGTCCACACTCCCTTGAGGTAGGTTTCTGCTCAGGAACTTCCTGGTCTTGAACCTTTTCCGCTGGAGTAGTCATCTGATTTGCTCGCTGCTGCCTAAGCCGCAGACGACGCATGGCTTTCCACTTATTCAAAATCTGAGTCTTCGTTTTTCCTGGGAACTTGGTTATGAGTGCACGTTGGATTTGTCTGGTGAGGTTCGTCAATCCCTTAGCCACCCGGGCAAAGTTCTTCTCCTCATCAGGAGACCAGACTCTGTTACTTGGCAGCCTTTTTGACGCCTCCAGCTTTACCAACCGTTCCTCGTTTCGGACTGTGGGATGGGCGTGTCTTTTGTGTTGTGTCATTGAAAGTTTTGAAACAAACTTTCTCTCACATGCCGAACAGGCTAAGGGCAGTGCCGCATCGGACACCGCTGGGCTTGGCCCAGTGCAATTGCCGTAATGGATAGTGATGGATCTATAATTTCCACCTTTCCTTCCACACTTGGAGCATATGAACACCACTGGCGTCGAGTGACGTTCCCGAGTGTGCCAGCTGATGGCATCCACTCGGTCATACTCTTCCGTGCATAAGGTACATCTGAAACATCCATCTGTCGGTATGGGCAACACCACTGCTCCTTCCACACAATCAGGTGAAGTTCCTTCCAGAGTCACATGCCCGTCTTCCTCCTTTCTTCTGACATCACACGACGCAGCCATCTGGAAGAGAGAAAAACGGTTTAAATTTGCTCACGCAATACATGCAACAAATAATCGGAACACAAACAAGGAAAAAGGATACATGAAATTTGGAGAGAACACTTCGCAGTTACCTTCGGTATCTGTCCTGTGCTCTCTCCTCATCTCAACTACCGTAGTGCGTTCGAGAGGATTCACCCGGTCTTAGTCGCAGGGACTCCTCTTACGAGAAGTATGAGTTGCATCACGCAACTGCCGGTACCCCATCCTCCCCCAAGCGGTTGCTCAGAGGTCGGGATTTTCAGCTGACGGCTATCCGCCAACCGTTCCCCGGTATCCATGACTTCGGCTAAGTGCCTACACGTCGAGGACGCATTGCGTTCAATCTCGAGTATTTGACTCGGTCGAGGTCCCAAAACCTCACCCATTGCCGCACTTCCTTGGTATTTATGTTCCCAAGATATACCCAGCGACCTAGGCCACTGAGACGTACGATGGGCTTCCTTCGGTTTCCCCTCTAAAATAGAGGTTGACTCTCTAATATCATCAGGTGCGCGTTGCGTAGCTCACCTTTGCTCACCCGTAGCTCACCTTTGATATTTTCTTGGTCATAAAAATAGACCTCACCACCCCGAGGGGCGGTGAGGTCTGGTTAGTGACTTCTCCTAATCTGTCACCAGCAGAACGCTGGTGTCCAGCTGGCCGGACGAGGACCCTTAGGATGAAGACTTGCTACGTCCTGGCTACCCAGAACGTGCCAAACGATGCTTCGCAATGTGCTCTTTTGTTGGCCCTTCCACCCCACCCTGTTCCACTTGAACAGTTAGGAGTTGGGCTCAACATATTGACCCCCACAGCTACTCAACAGATCCGCCGTTTACCCGCGCTTGGATGAATTTCTTCACTTTGACATTCAGAGCACTGGGCAGAAATCACATTGCGTCAGCACCCTTAAGGGAGCCATTGTTCACTCTCCCAAAGACTCCTCCGTTTCGTTGTCTTGTATTTATGCTGCAACGACCGCGGCTCAACACCTGAATGGAATTTTCCGTTGGTGTAAATATGGAAATGCCTCCAATGCCTTGAAGATGCAAATATTTAGCGAAAACCACCTTGATCTCTTGAAAGCTAATGGAACTATCCGGAATAGAATCCAAGGTCAACCGCAAACCTTTATAAAAGACAGAAAAATCAACATGTCTGTTTTTATAACTAAATGTGTGTAATCTCATCATTAGATAATTCTAATATCAATGGAACAAGTGTTTGCCTCCTTGGACTCCTACTCTTAAGAGCGTTTCTCAGTTGTTGTTTTATTTTTGTTAATCCAAGACCTTATAAGAAAAAAAGAAAGAAAAGAAAGCTTAAAATTAAGTACAAAAATATCTGCATTAATGAATTCTACATTATATCTGTTTTCTCAGCTCTAACGCAAGAAGTGTTTCCACTGAGACTATAATCAATAATAATAACTTGGATGTTATTTCTCCTTATTTTAGAATTAAAAAGAAAACCAGTTCAGAAAATACATCGTAGTTATATTTTAAAATATCAAACGTATTTCATGACGCACCTTCTATTACTAAACTATTATAATGGTAAAGACTATTGAAAATCATTTATAATTTGAATATGCAACTTGGAAAATGAACATAATCAGTTTTGAAATAAAAATAACTAGAAAACTTTTATTTTAAGGCATTTTACAAAAAACTTGCATTTTTGACAAATGCAATCTAAAATTTAAGGAAGCAGCATTTAGTAAAACCTATAAATTGAAACTATGAGTAAAAACCGTAAAATATTTTTTTCAAACCTATTTTGTTTTTTGAAATATTTAATATATATATAAATTCAGAACGTCTTGCTCAATTGAAATTACTGAAAGTTCAATTAAAAAATATCGCATTTTGTTTGACTTTATAGAAATAATTATCTTAAAAGGTTAAAATTATTTTCTATTATGCTTAAAAAGCAATAATTAATATTATTTCCATTAACTTATCTACAATATTTAAGATTTTTTAATTTATACAAATCGGATCGGATTCTTTAGTGAACATTTAGAAAATAATTAGAGAATAATTAAAACTATTATGAAATAATAAAGGAATACTAATGTAACCACAGCAATTTCCGCTCAACAATTCCCCTCAGGGGCTCACCTACTATAGGTGAGTACGGGTGTCCCAATCCCGAGGTTCCCAGGGATCTTTACTCCCTTTATGCTTACTCTACCCTAAGCCTTCTGCTTTCTGCTGTTTTTTCTTTCCCTCGACGGCAAGCGAGGGAGCTCTCCATGAGAAGCTGTCGCCGCTCTGTTTGCTTCTTGCTTCTCATGGACAGCCAAAACCCCACGTGTTTGCCGTGCGTGGCGACCCATTAGAAAGACGGGTGGTGTGCTGTGGTCCCCTGTGCATCAATCGGCTGGTAGCTAGTTACCTTAGTGACTAGTCTGCTAGGGATCAAGCGAAGGGGTTACTCCTTGGGCTTGGCGTTAAGGGTGGTCACTGTCCCCGGGGGTAACTCTGAGCGTATAGGTTCCGGCTAGCGCTAAGGTAAGCGTCGAGGCTGGGAATGGCCAGAGCCGGTGGCTGCCTTCCCTTGTTGGGCTCCGTGGTGGGCGGTGCAGTCGAACCTGAAACTTCTATCAATGTCATATGGGCAAATCCAAGCGTCTTCCCTTCAGTGGGCAACACAATGCTTCAACTTCTATACAAAATTTTCCAACGTTCTTTCTAATTCAAAGGAAATCGGAAAACAAAGAATCGTTTCATGGTGTGTCACCTTTTTTGGTGGAAAAAGCAATATCTGGAAGTATTGGTGAGGTAAAAGCTACAAAGAAACTTCGATCTGGTGACCTGCTGGTCGAAGTTAATTCACCCAAACAAGCGAAACAAATTGTAAATCTGAAAACTTTCTCAACGATTCCCGTCTTAGTCAGCCCCCATCCATCATTAAATTCATCAAAAGGTGTTATATCCTGTGGTGAATTATTCAATGTTCCAATAGAGGAAATTACTCAAAAGCTAAAAAGTCAGGGAGTGACCCATGTGCGGCGTATAACAATACGAAGAGATGGCCAGCTCCTGAATACTAAGCATCTGGTATTAACTTTCGATTCCTCTACTTTACCAGAGTATATTAAGGCTGGTTATATGCGCTTATCTGTTAGAGTATATGTGCCAAATCCCTTAAGGTGCTTCCAGTGCCAGCGCTTTGGGCATTCAAAATCATCTTGCCGCGGAACAATGACATGCGCCCGCTGTGCAGAAGTCAATCACAACAGCACTAACTGCACTGGTAAGGAGAAGTGTGTCAACTGCAAGGGTGACCACACATCTTTCTCCCGAAATTGTCCTGCCTGGAAACAGGAAAAAGAAATAATATCAACTAAAATAAAAAACAATATTTCTTATCAGGAAGCCCGCAAGCTCATTAAGTCAAAAATACCTAATCCTGGAAATACCTATGCTTCTGTTGTAAAAAAGATATCTGCTACTATATCTACTCAATGGGATTTAGCCGATATCTCAGCCTGTAACAGCTCAAAATCTTCTGAATCCGTTGCAATATTATCTAATCAAGGTAACTTGCCAAATATACCGTCACCACCTGTTTTATCTGTTTCTGAAGATACTTCTGTTTTACCGGACCTAAATGATTTTAAACTTGTGACTAACGTTAAAAAGTTTAAAAAGACCTCTCCGACTAAAACGAAACCTGTTCCCAATATTGAAAAAGTCTCAAAATTTTATAGCATTTCACCTCGTCAAATTCACACTACAGTGGTATCACAAAATACTGTCTCAAATGTCAAACCGACATTGAATACTCAACCAATCATCTCGGCTCAAACTCGCTACTCTTCTGTGATCAAAAAACCATCTGAAACTGATCTGACTCAAAACAATGGAAACAACATACTTACGGGTAGTACTCTCGAATCCGCTATTGTAACGTCATTGCCAGTTGCTCTAAATAGTAAAATTGTTTCTCAACCAACTGGTCATGAATGTAAAACCTCTAATGTTCCATCCAGTGAAATACCACTGGACCTTCATAAATTTAAAACAGTAACATATAAGAAAAAATATAAAAAAGACCTCAAGCAAAATTCTGAAAATGTATCGAATTCTAAATTCTGGAAGACTTCACCTCGACAAGTCTCCCAATCTATACCAGTCGCTAATTTTATTTCTTCCAAATCAGCTGATAAAATGGATGAAGCCAACTCAAAGCTTGAAACCATGTCCACAGATAAACCCAACCAAAACACTGATAGCGAAATAGAATCGGATACTGCAATCGAATATAATCCTCATGAAACGATTGATGAAACACCTTTCTCCGGAACATTCTACCGATTCCACCACAGTTAATAAAACCGTTTTTAGAGAAAGTCTCCAAAAATGTATGGTTCAATGGGTTGACCCAAAAAAATTTCACAGTGAACCTTCAAGTACAACCATTCATAAGAAATACTTGAAAAAACATCGTATAAAAAGGTAACAGTGATTTTTTTTCACTTGTTTTCGTAATTTATTGTACATTTTTTTTATGAGAGTTGCAATTTCACCTTTTTAAATTTCATTGATATCTTAATCTTTTGACTTTTTTGGGAAAATTTCCTTTTTGGAATGTAATTTGCGTTTTTAAGAACACTGTTACTATTCATTATCTTTCTTCCATATTATCATAAGGAGTTTTAATTTTAAACTGGATGACTGAATTGTACTTGTCATAATTTTACCATTTGTTTGGCGCAGTATAGCCATGTTTGGCTCTTGCGCCACTAAATCTCAAAATACCTACCTACCTCCGCTCAACAATTAATTGATTTTTTACTAAAGATAAAAGCGAACACTATATTTATATAGCGAACAAATTTAACAAACATAATTCATCTGATTAAAAAAAAATTCTATGATTTCATAACAAATAAAATCATTTCCGGTTAAGAGCAATCTTAAGGCCTTATCACACGGGTAAATACCGTCGACACTTTCGTGGACAAACGCCCACAGAAAAATGTGATTAGTGACGTCACGTGGGGATTTGCTGTATGGTGAACCTAAAACACAGGTGTACTTTATGGCTAATTTATCGCTCTTTATTCGCTTTTTCTGTTTGGTGAATATCTGTAGTTTACTCATTTCGTTAGTGGGTTTCCTCTTCATACATTCCGTACATTATATCCTGGGATATATTGCTGTTATATCAAATTTTGTTATTTTTTCAGTAATAATGACAGGTTTACGTACAAAAAAAATGTAATAATTACATAATGTATCTGTATTGATATTTTATAGATTAAATTGTGAATATCAAATTTAAAACAGAAATATGCTAAAAAAGAGATTTTGTAAGTTGGATATGCAATTAATTTTAAAAATAAAAACTTCATTATTATTTATTAATTAAAACATTAAACAATAACAGAATCATTCATATTCTGCAATTCCCTCAAATGTACTATATAATGTGCTGAACAATATTTCAACGTTAAGAAAATGAATTAATCCTTATTAACTTTCACAACAGGATAGGAATTGAATAATTTTTTAACTCTATGGAAGATGTTAATTACATATTTTAGAAATTCAAAAATTCCAATTATTTATTTTTCAAAATAGTTAAAAAAAATTAAAGATTTAATCTGATCAAATACAGTTCACAAAAAGTTCACATATAGTTCACATAAATATTAATATATTTTTTTTAATTCTGAAAAGAATTTTTCTTCGTTTTGATGACTATCTACAGGTGTCAATATCTCTTCATCTTCTGATAATTATTGTACGAATTTCTTCGTGTAACATTTTTCTTTAATAATGAATATTCAGTGGATTCCAACCCCTCAGGGGCTCACCTACTATAGGTGAGTACGGGTGTCCCAATCCCGAGGTTCCCAGGGATCTTTACTCCCTTTATGTTTACTCTCCACTGCGCCCTCTGCTTTTTGCTTTTTTTTCCTTCCCTCGACGGCAGGCGAGGGAGCTCTCCATGAGAAGCTGTCGCCGCTCTGTTTGCTTCTTGCTTCTCATGGACAGCCAAAACCCCACGTGTTGGCCGTGCGTGGCGACCCATTAGACGGGTGGTGCACTGTGGTCCCCGGTGTATCAATCGGCTGGTCGCTAACCACCCGAGTGGTTAGTTTGCTAGGGATCAAGCGAAGGGGCTACTCCTTGGGCTTGGCGTTAAGGGTGGTCACTGTCCCCGGGGGTAGCTCCCAGCGTATAGGTACCGATTAGCACTAGGGTGGATGCCGAGGCTGGGAATGACCAGAGCCGGTAATTGCCTTCCCTTGTTGGGCTCCGTGGTGGGCCGTGCCGTCGGACCCGAATCATTTGTCATATCGTATGGGCTCCTCCAAACGTGGTCCCTTCAGTGGGCATAAAAATATTCCAGTATCTTTTAACTTATCAAATCATTTCGATCCATTTTATATTGTAAAGCGAGTTTCTGCAAATAACGAAACATTTCAAACGGTATCTCCATTTCTTGTGCAAAAGGCTATAACGGCAACAGTAGGCGATGTTAAATCCATTCGTAAAATGCGCTCTGGTGACTTGCTTGTTGAGGTGAATTCTCGTAAGCAAGCCCAGCAGATTCAAAAATTAAAAGCTTTGGGAAATATAGTAATTACTATAAGCCCTCACCAGTCGTTGAATACCTCTAAAGGTGTCATTACCTGCGGGGAACTCTTAAATGTCCCTGTAGATGTAATAAAATCGGAAATGAAACCTCAAGGAGTTATAGATGTCCGCCGCATCACTATACGGCGTAATGGACAACTCCTTGAAACAAAACATCACATCTTAACGCTTCAGACACCCAAACTGCCAGAATTTGTTTACGCAGGTTACATACGACGCCCAGTAAGGCCGTACATTCCGAATCCACTCAGATGCTTTCAGTGCCAGCGATTTGGCCATTCTAAAGTAAATTGCCGCGGGTCTTTAACATGTGCCCGCTGTGCAGAAAAAGGGCATGATAGCCAGGAATGTTCCGCACAGGAAAAGTGTGTGAACTGTAAAGGCGATCACCCTTCCTTTTCTCGATCATGCCCGAGCTGGCAGCTTGAAAAACAAGTAATGACAATAAAAATCAAAGATGACCTTTCATATCCCGAAGCCAGGCGTAGAGTTCAAGTACAAACTCCTATTCCTGGTAAAAGTTACGCTTCTGTTGTCCAGAAAACCTTTTTCGCAAACTGTTCGTGTAATAATTGTGTAAAATTTCACACTAATTCAAAGCCACCTGAAAACATTAGGAATTCTGATTCTGAACATTCCAACAATAGTACACTTGACAAACCCAAGAAACCACAAAAGAAATTGAAGAAAAAATTGCAAAACTCGCTGACGTTGAAGTTAGCAAAACGCGGTATTTCAAAACCGGAGCTGCCTTTGAAATTGAAAAAGTCCACAGCTAAAAATTCCGTCGCTTTGGGACTTGCGACGCAGGGTATAGTTCACAAGGACTTGTCGTCCATATTTGGTGGCATGCCCAAAAGTCCAGATCGCCTTTCTCTCCATCCATCAGATGAGGATGAGGATGAGGATTTGCACATGAGTTGTGAAGTTTCCGCAACTCTACCACATGCACCTATTAACTTACCTGCAATCTCGAATTGTTAATGGGTACCTTCATTTCTTGGAATTGTCGCGGCCTTCGGTCCAAACTTTTTGACATCAAGACCATTATGAACACCTTTCATCCTGTTTGTTTTGGTCTTCAAGAGACTTTCTTGAAGTCCAATATTCCAATTAAATTACGCGGTTATAATTGTGCTCGGAACGATGCAGACACTGAATCTCATAGTTCGGGAGGGGTCTGTATCTTCACATCTAATATATATCCGAGCACACCTCTCACTTTACAAACTTCTCTACAGGCTGTGGCTGTGCAAGTTCAGACACGAATTTTGGTCACAGTCTGTTCTATATATTTACCGCCTCATGATGTCATTCGTCAGCAAGATCTTGACCAGTTACTGGACCAGCTTCCTAAGCCTTTTATTCTATGTGGCGATTTCAATGGACATAGTATTTTGTGGGGTTCAGACAGTACAAACTCTCGAGGGCGGCAGATCGAACAGTTTATAACAAATAACTGTATCTGTCTGCTTAATAATGATGAGAAGACGTACTTTCATGAACCCACACGTAGCTTCCATTGCCTTGATCTAGCCATGTGCTCTCCTGAACTCTTGCCATCGTTGACCTTTACAGTCAGCAAAGATCTACATAATAGTGATCATTTTCCTATTATTGTCTCCCATGCTGATAGCGGCGGTGCGACTCCCTGTCCTCCGCGGTTTCTATTCCAGCGGGCAGACTGGGATAATTTCAAGCAGTTGGCAGATATCACCGAGAACATGGTCAGTACTTACGACATCACGGAAGCAGTACAACATGTCATTAACTGCATAATAAGCTCCGCGAATGCCACTATTCCGAAGACTTCCCCACGTCTAAGAAAATTTCGTAGACCGTGGTGGAACGAAGCTTGTCGCGACAGTCATAAAAACCAAAAAAAACTTTGGAATATTTTTCGAAGGTATCCGACAACAGAAAATCTGATTGCATTTAAGCATGCCAAAGCACTTGCTCGTCGCATTCGTCGTCGAAGTCAGAGAGAATCTTGGATAAAATTCGTATCCTCCATCACATCCTACACTTCCAGTCAACATATGTGGAAAAAAGTAAAGGCCGCTAATGGAATATATAGTGAACCCTCCTTTCCTGTTTTAAATACAGGAAATATGGTGCACTCCACCCCATTAGATGTTGCCAATATTCTTGGTCAAGCTTTCTCACAAGTGTCCGCAACTGATTCTTACAGTCCTACGTTTATGGCTATTAAGAATCGCGCGGAACGGTTGCGTCTACGCTTTAATGACCGACACCCTTTTCCATATAACTGCGAATTCAGGATGTTTGAACTGGAAACGGCCTTATCTAAAGCCCATGATACAAGTCCTGGCCCAGATGGGATCACATATAATATGCTCCGCCATTTGAATGCAACTTCCCTTTCAAATCTGTTAATATTATTTAACAGAATATGGATTGAACAGAAGTACCCTTCACAATGGCGCGAGGCTATTGTGATCCCAATCTTAAAACCTGGTAAGGAACCATCAAATCCTCTGAACTACAGACCAATTGCTCTGACGAGTTGCCTTTGTAAGACCTTTGAGCGCATGGTCAATGTCCGTCTAATATTCGAATTGGAGAAAAACGGATGCATATCCTCGTTGCAGAGTGGTTTCCGTAGAGGTCGGTCTACTTTTGACAACTTAATACTACTGGAAACCCAGATACGCAATGCATTTGTTAGGAGGAACCACCTTATCTCCATATTCTTTGATATTGAGAAGGCATACGACCGTGCTTGGCGCTTTGGCATACTTTCTACAATTTTTAACTTGGGTTTTAGGGGAAACCTCCCCATATTTTTACAAAACTTTTTATCACATCGGACTTTTAGAGTTCGCATTGGCAACACTTATTCATCTAATTTTATCCAAGCTGAGGGAGTTCCTCAGGGAAGTGTCCTCAGTGTCACTCTTTTTATTGTTCATCTTAATCAAATTTTAACTCTTTTACCTTCATCTGTTCAGGGATCACTTTATGTTGACGATTTGCAGATCTCATGCCAAGGTAGCAATATGAATTTAATAGAGCGGCAATTGGAAAATGCCGTTAATAAAATAGTAGAGTGGTGCGACAACAACGGGCATACTATCTCTCCGGAGAAGAGCCGATGCGTCCATTTTTGCAGGAAAAGAAATGTTCACCTTGATCCGA
>JAPMOR010063352.1:29124-87042 GCA_026543865.1 Argiope aurantia | reverse complement strand
ATATATAAAGCGGAATTATTGTTTTCATCGTTTCATTTAATAATAACTATGGGGAAATTCAATTGATGAAAAAAAATTATTAACAATTGCTTTAATTACCTTTATATTTTTTTAAAAATGTATTAAATTTGAATAAAAATATAGGAAAATAAGATTTTTATAATTGACAAGGTTATTTTTTAAATTTTAAAGTTGCATAAAATATATTTTGTTTTCTTTGCAATAATATGCTCAGAGTTTATTTGAAATTTTGCTTAATTTAAAATTAGAAATCTAATTAATCTTTTGAACCTATTGTTAGTATTGATAATAAATACCTGAACCCATTACCTTACTAGAGAGTGCCAAGTAAGTACTAATATATTATGGTTCTAGGTCCAACGATTTGCCCTATAGAGCTGTTTCAATGATTGTTGCATTATACATATCACAGTTTGCAACTGATAGTTTATAAATATTATTATTAAAAATGATATAATTTACTGCATATGTCACTCATTTCAATTTACTGAAGAGATTTAGTATAATTTTAAAAGCTGCCAGGCGATACGGACGAAACTATAAAAATGAAAAAAATGAGATCATTTTTGAAACGAAGCAAATATTAAGTAAATGAAGAAATTAAATAATATTTTGATGTGAGAAGTTTTTGAGTTGAATTTAAAATGAGATTTAGAAGGAAATCCGTTGTAATGGTCTTCCCAAAACTTTCTATTTACTTTCTAATAAATGCAATTGTATATCATTAACAACATGAAATCGACCAGTTATAAAAAAGTTTATTAGCTCGCGATAATTGGCGATTAATAGCTGAAATAAGATTAATACATAATTACCACAACATCGAATGTATATTTTGGACACTTTTTTCCCGACTAGTTGAAAGTTGTAATCACATGTCAGACTTCATACATTTAAGTCACTGCGTTTTTGTGTTATCGCGTTTATATTATTCTGAAAATACAAACCAAAAGTCGGTAAATCTATTGGCGGATTTGATTAAACATTTGACAGGTCTTTATATTTTAGATGTTAAATATCGGTACCAAATTTTATCCATCTAGCTCCCTTTATTTTTTACTTATCGTCTTAACTTAACGGAGAGATTTCCTCTGATTGGAATTGATTCGAAATTCGATAAAAAAAAATTTATAAATTTGGTGTAAAGTCAAAGAGACAGACAATTTCCAAGAAACACATATATGTTTTTCACAGACAGACAGACATATTTCCAAAAACGTATATTTCCTTTTCAGGAAGTTCTGAAAGGGAGATTCGCCGAAATCTCGACCTCGGAATTTTTGCCGAATTACAATATTGTTTTTCTTGTACACTTCGTATGCGAGAAAGTAAAAAATAACTGTAGAGAAAATTAGAAAAAAAAAAAAAGACAGAAAGATTGAGAGAGAGAGACATACGGAAACTGATACATGGAGAGAATCGCAGAATATCCAAACCATTGTCACCATGTAAAACTAAGAATAATTTTTTGTTTAACTGAAATAATTTTAATTGTATACCTTTTATGTTCGACAAATAGGAAAAAACTTAATTTTACCATGAAAAATAATTATTTATAATAGGAAAAGCTAAAAATGCTTACTGAAAATCTTTTCTCATTCTTATGTTATTAGAAACAAGTAGACCAGAGAAAAGTATAATTTTAATCACTTAGTTTCATTTTATCTTTGTTTTAAAATTTTATCGTATAATTTATAAGCCTATAAATAATGTTCTCACTTTAGAAACAGAGAAAATGAGTTCACAGAAAACAAATAAAAAAAGTATTTCTATAAAAAAACAATTAATCATTCCCACAAAAGGCAGTATAGTAATTAAGACCAATCTCATAATTTTTGTATACCATGATCTCTGAAAAAGAAAATAAATGTATAATGAAAAGATTAAAAAAAATTATCTGTGGGTTTAAAAAAAAAAGGATTTTTATGTCTCGATTGTGCAAAATTGAGATGCTGAAAGGTGCTGAGGTTGCCCCTGGATAAATAAATTGTTGCTTAAAGTGCATAAATTTAATTGATATTCATTATCCACCCATTTAATTCCGCAAGATTTGGTTCTTAAACTCAAGTTTATAATTCATTTACCCGCTTTTCATAAAAAATCTTTTCATGATAAATGATTGTTTTGACTATTATCTATTAACTGTTTTTTTAATTTTTAAATAAAATGAATTATACTTACTTAAGGATAAACTATAATAGTTAAAATGAATAAAATTAATGTGAAAATTTTAATAATGTAAATTATTATCTTGTCCGCTTAACAATCTTGTACCCGAAACGATGAATTATTTCTTAGCTGTTTCATCTATTACAAACAGTCGATAAAGCTCACATAATATTTGTCAAAGTAGGTGACATATTTCTCAATTGTGCAAATAACTACGGATGTAGTACAAAAGGTAGAAAGGAATATAAAAATTTAATATACTCTTAACTGCTTGGCGAAATAGGAATTCCGCATCACACCACGATTTCAGAAAATGAAATCGTTGTGAAATTTATTATTTATAAATGCTCTCGTTGCATATTTAGTGAAACTTCAAAATAAACCTTCCAATTTTTAATTGTGGTCAAATCACATAGAAAAAGATCTGACTTTCCAAATATCCATATGGCAAAACGCAAGGGCATTATACCTTCTATCGGTTTTTGTGGTAGCTAAATGTCAATTTTGTTATGTTACATTTTCAAAAAGATTATATGTCGTTTTGTCGGAAAGGATACTACGTTTATTTTTCTTTAATTATATTTTAAATCTGAATGAAATTCTTAGAAATTTAGTGATTGAGAATTTTGTTTTGCCTTAAATTACTTAAGAACAACTCGCATAATAATATATGCGTAAAAAATTAGGATGATATAATATGTATCCTGTATTTATTGCACTTCCTGTCATTGTTTTTCTCCTATAAATGCTTTTTGTCACAACAATTGATCCATACGAAAAGTAAATAATGTTTTAAATTTTCCCATTTCTAAGAATTTAGCCTGTTAATATTGCATTTCGTTCAAGTTTCGTTTTTTTTTTTTTTTTTTTTTTTTTTGTTATCGAACTGAAGTTGTGTACTTTCTTTCATCAAAATTACCGTCATTAATATTATCAAAGATTTAAAAAGATAAGTAAATTCTGAAAAAAATAATTTCAAATAAAATACGAATTCTCATTTATTTCTTGGAAGTGTCCAATGACTCTTTAGAAATATATTAAAACAATTTGCAATGAGATCATCTGATTTTAATAAATCAAGTGAAAACAACATAAAAGATGAATAATTCGTTCAATATCAAATAAGTGTTGGGAAGCAGTAACATGCTATTAAAAAAATAGATTTGATTAAAATTTTAATAACGTAGAGCAAAAGCATCAATCCCAGGTTCAATCCCATCAATATTGTTCGATATTACATTATAGCATTTAATATTCAACAATATTATACAATATTGCGAATATTGTTTAATACCATACAATATTGAACAATATATATGTGCTACTGGGTATAGAAAGAACTTGGATGAGAGGAGGAGGAAATTGGTAGTTCGAGTACCAAAATCGGACAAAAATAATCCGATGAGCACTTTTATAATTCCTTCAGATGGACGAATTCAAACCCCGATTTCAAGTTCTATAAGCTTTTCAGCAAATGATGGAGGGTAAATATGTTGAATGATGGTTGATTATGACAATTATGCATTAAGATTTAAGTGTTACGGATGATTTATGTTTAAGACAGCAATAGGGCACAACAAATACTATCGATACTGTTTTGTTCAGTGGTGGAGGGATGGTCGGCAGTACACAAGAAGAAGTGTCACAACCTCGATATAATTTAAGCATAGGTCTACTATTATCAGGATAATATTAACTATAGTACCAAGTGCTGATTTCATGAATTTGATGCAACGTATGATCTTTTCTGCTAATTTTATGATGTTCATTGGTAAAAGGGGGAATGCTTGTTGGGGGTCAGGATCTCATCAATTTGTCCACTGGACGTCATATGATTAAAGGTTTTGCTAAAGAATAGAAATATAGAAAAATTTTGGCAGTGTTTGGTAAGAAAGAACCTAGAACATTTTTATCCACCATACACCTATGAGGTCCGTAAATGGAGGAGACATTTTTTGTATTTATGCAATAAAACAATTAAAGAAATCTTCGCATTTCTAATTTAAATGAGGTATACATTTTTGAATTATTTTTGTCCCCTCCCCCCAGCATTTCCAGGGAATATTCCTACCTGTGAATAGTTTTAATTAAGTTAAACGCTGGAGGGAAAGAGTGAAAAAATTACTGAAAGACATTCTTACTGGATTTTATTCAGAAATGTTAAAAAAAAACATATAACAGGACCATGGCACTCTGATATATAAGATAAAGAAAGCCGACTAGTCCGCAGCGAATAAATTTTATTTTACTTAAATATATTACGTTTCAATATAAGCACATATAACATTGCTTTCCTGCTTAAAGTATGCATTTTTCTCTTTAAAAAATTTAATTTAAAGGCAAAATTTCATAATTTATTAAGCTATGCAATTTGATCATTAAAAAAATAAATTAAAAAAAATTACGGCCAATACAATGCATGAATTCTTCGATATATATATTTTAAAGATATAAATAATTTCCACGAACTCTTTAAAAATTTTATTTCAAAAGAATTTGAGTCTGCTGAACAGTCCTTGAATATTCTCAGCACCCTATATATCGAAGTTACGCAACACAACGGGAATTACTATTTTGGAAACAGCACATGGAAATGAATGCATTATAAATAATTTTCAGCCCCGAGACTGATAAAATATTTCTAAATAAATATCCCTGTACTGCGTTTTAAGCGAATAAATTTTTTGAAAATATCTCCATCATTTATTTAATGTGGATGATTTGGAAGAGGAAAAATGGTTCAGCAATTCGGCGAATAAATCTTCTCATTACATATCCCTAAATCCAATTTCTTCAATCGATTGTTTTAAAAGGAGAGGTTCCCACATCATTAAATAAAAAATTATGGGGTTATTTTATTATAAGAGAATAAAATTTAATATTTCTCTTTAAAATCTTTTTTTTTAGTAATTATTAAAATTATCAGATTAAAATACGCTCCGAAATAGAGAATGTGATTTGTTTAGAGGAATAAAATATTTCTCATTTAATGATTGAAGAAAAGAAAACAGTATTTTACCTGGACGCAGTGACCAAGACCCCAATTTAAATATTGATCGCTAACTCCTATGGTAGGGAGTGAAAGATATTGAAATGAATGATTGGATTTACAGTAGTAAATTTTACTTTAAAAGGATGTTCGATTTCCTGTGTCGGCGACTAAAAAAGCAGTTAAAGAGGTGTTTAGGAAATTCGAGGTTCATTAGAATAGATTGCATAACTAAACTCTTCAAAATAAAGTCACCTTTAAAACATAGTTTTCTACAATTTGGTTCTGAAATCCGACCTCAACACGAAGTTTTTTTTCTATTATTATTGGAAAATAAAAATTCGGGTCCGAAAATTATTTGATAGTCTTTTAATTCAAATTGGAAATGATAAAATATACAGTAATAAAAAGTACAAAATATAAAAATTATTAATAATATTGTAATGAGAAGAAATGTCAGTGTTCTGAATCAGGATTCAAGATTTATTAAATTCCAGACCATCACCCAAAGCGTAGTGGTATAAAAATATTTGGATTGCGAAAATTTTCATCAAAAATTTTCTTATTTCAGATCCCCTCCCCCTTCCTCTCTGAGGTTCTACATCTTTAAATAAAGTCAATAATGATACAAATGAATGGGACGATAAAAGTTACTTGATGTATCTTCGTTTCTGGTTAAGTTTCTCTGAAAAAGAGATAAAGGCATTTTAAAGTAATTTTAATATTTGAAAATAATTATTTTCCGAGACCAATAATCCATACTATCTGCCTTTGGTGACTAGTTTGTTAACCTAGATTATTGAATTTTTAAGTAGTGAAACGATTAATGCGGAATGCATTTTTTGAAAATTCAGCGTGTTTTTCCATACATCTGAAAGGCATAAATTTAATTGAATCCTTCTATTACAAATTACAAGCACTGAGGTGAAAATTAAAAAAAAATGTATATAATACGAAGAAAAGTGGAAGAGAAAATGTTATTTCAGAGGTAATGTCAAAAGAAGGCAATATTTTAATCTTAATTTTAAGTTGGCGAAATCATGCGTTTGAGTTTTTTGATGATTAAGTTTGAATTTCTTAAAAACATTGTTTAAGATTGCAATCAAAGTATAATTAAAAAAATATATTGAAAACAAAGAAAGGAATTGTACAGAAATGAAATTAATATTATTAAAATGCAATTGTTTGAAATTTAAGATATTGCCAAGACTAGTTTGGTGAAATAGCAGTTTCGGAAGTATAAACATCCGTTTTTTTTATAGGCAGGTCACAGCAACTATCCATCTAGATGGTTAAGTCTGTTTCTGTAATCAATTAAAGGTTGTTTGATACTTGTTTAAAACATCTTGACTTCTTTATATATTTTTTCCTGCGACTTAATGGCGTTTTAGGTGAAACGGAAAGCTCACATTTGAAAAATCCTAACACAATTTCGCAGCTCCATTAACTGGTTAACGAAGTGCTGAATTAAATGCAGCTGTAAAAATGTTCAATGAGGCAATCTGAAACGTTCTGTTTTCATTCAATAGTTGACATTCGGCAATAAAGTATAAGACTGATTTTTGTGCCACGTAGTATGTTGTTTTATATAAAAGATTTTGTACAATGAAATGTTGGATTTCAAATTAAAGTCTGAAATTTCATGGAGTTTTTTTTCCTAAGTTGCGTAGAGATATCATTCATTAGTTATCTGTTTCCGAGTACTATCATCTTGAGTTATCACTGGTTGAATTTTATTTAGATTTGTATAAACTGAATTCATATACAGGTAATAACATTCAGTTCAACTCCAGTCGTTTCACCTATTCCCATTTAGATTAAAAAATTGTCTTTTCTAAATATAAAATAATTTTTTCTGAATGAAGCTGTTTATTTTTTATACAGAAGTTCGATCGATTTTTTATACAGAAGTATTAAGCTCTCGTTTAAATGATATTTAAATGATACATCCTTTTTGCGACATGTTTTGTTAATATTTCATTTCGTATAAAAAACATGAAGAACATTTCATACAAAAATGTCTCCGAGGGATTTTTGTATGAAAACCTTTTGTACTCAGAAAAGTAATTCGGTGCAAAATTATTCACCACGTACAAGGGCCTGTTTATTGTTCCAAAAGACAAATATATATAATTGTTTCAAGTTGAATTTTTTGAAAAATTTAATTTACATATCTTTACCATTCTGTAGGTACCTTTATCAATCAAAATTATAAAATAAATAAATAAAACGTCAAAATGATGCACCATCTTAAATGGTGACCCTGAGTTACCTCTCGAATTATTAATTGCTACTTTTGTTTGTCAGTTACTTTTACTTAATAATGGATTTAAATATTCGATTCATGAATCTTTGCATACGAAGTGGTTAAATAACTGAACATTTAATGACAAGTTTTCATTCAAACATTAACTGAAATGTCTCTCTTCTATTAAATAAAATCTCGGCGATTTTTATTTCGAGTATAAATATGATCGAATTCGATTCAGGTCCAAAAAGAAATTATTTCAACGAGAAAACATTGAATGATTTATAGTGAAAGACTTCATATCACAGAGACTCTAAAGAATAGCTTAGCCTATTCTTCTGAATTTCTGCTGTGATGTCATTCAATTTATCCGAACAGTTTCAATAATCTTAGACGTGCATTCATAAGGTTCACGGGAATTACAATTGTGCAATAAAATATTAATAACAGAAGGTGAATATTTCTTCTACTTCCTTTTCCCTACAGCAATGGCAATATGAGACAAGCAAAGGAATGAATAAAATAATGAAAAAAAGAAGGAAAAGAAAAAAAAAAAAAAAAAAAAGAGATGAACTTAAATCACTTTTCCACCGAGCACTTAAAGAGAGTCCACCTGTCTACAGGCGAGGTTCTCGAACGGAAGCAGATGCCATTGTGGTGAAACCGAGACTCCTCCAGATTACTGTAATCATCTCGGATGCCCCACTTTTTTTTTAATCCACCCCCTTCATATTGCTACTGCTTGGCGATGGGAGCCATCTTTGGCGACTCTTTGCCTGTTTATGACAGACAGTTACATCTTTGTTGCCAATATAAAATCGTCTTAGAAAATTTTTATAGAGAACTGTTTTGATTTTATGCATATACAGTACCTACTCCCCGAGTGTCCGGCCTAATGTGGCGGAAGGGTAGGTTGAATAACAAAAAAGCCGGATAGGCTGGAGTTCAATAAAATCATTTATTTGCCCACCAATACCAGAAAACAGATCTTTTATACCAAAAACTCACTGTTACAAAAGGTATTTTCTCACTTATTTACTAAGCTCTCCATTTATCTCAAGCCTAGTGAAATGTCAACTCGGCCAGGTGAATCATAGAAGCAGTTGCCCGTTTTTGCTGTTGCACCAGTGTCTAGTCGCTGTATAGGAGTGTAATTTCTACTGCATAGTCTACAACTTTTCTTCGCTTATCACCCACTTTGAAATCTTCACTGTCGTACATTTAAAGAAACTTTAAGCATACCTCAAGAACAATTTATGAATGTAGAACAGGAACAGAAGCAACAATTGAGTTCTGTTATAAACTGACGAAACAATGAAGAACAAGTACAACGCAGCTTTTTTTTTTTTTTTTTTTTTTTTTTTTATCACAACTTGTATTTTACACGAGACACGTAGGATCGTAGCAAACGCCCGCTTCCAATGTCTTGGCAATGTTGCCAATGTAAACTTGCCTTCGATTTAATTACGATAAAAGAAAACTTGGCCGGATAGCTCGCAAGCCGGATAGTCGTGACCCGGATACTTGGGAGTGTATTGTATAACGTTCTCCTGTGTCATTATCAATTTAATTTACAAACTGAAAATTATAAAAATTCTCTGTTCTAAAGAATAAAACTTCAGTAACCCCGAAATTGTTACATAAAAAAAGTATATTAAAAAAAGTACTTGATTTGATTTCAAGTTTTAAAAGTGTTTAATAATTATCACAATTATTTTAAATTATCAATTTACATTCAAGATTACTTGTGTTCTTACAAAAAATTATTTAATTTCTCTAAGGTTATTTGATTTCGTATACACAAATTTAACCAGGCATAAACTAATGTGAAAATGTACAATTAAGATTTTTTGTTGTTGTTGTTGTTGAAAAAAAATTTCCATTAATTTTATTTAAAATTAAATTAATTTTATTCTACAATTTTTCAAAGGCTTTTCAACACTTCTATGAGGTAACAAGGATAAATAATGCCCACAGAAAATAAACACGTCCTGATCATATCGCTTTTATTTATTGTGTTATTTTCTTTCGTAATGTTTTAAGGCTGAGTTTAAAATCTTTGTAATGTCTTCTTTGCAGTATTGAAAGATTATTATTAATTCCTTTTTAAAACAGACATATTCGGTATTATACAGAAGGAGTAAAGAATCAACAAAAATGTCATCTTTAATATCTTAAATTTAATAATCAGTTCAAAGTCATATGTCATACATTTATAAGTAATCTTACATTTCAGATATCCTTCGCCTTATAATCTAAATTTTATTCTGTAATTTTTATTTTCTTATACTAGGGGTAAAATTAATATTTGCTATTTAAATTTGGTTATGTTTTAACTAATTGCAATGCATAAGAAAATCTCATTTGACTGCTAAATCAAATTGATGAATAATGATGAATTAATGCAACGACGGATATTTCGATCTGTGTGGCATGTTTATAAATCGATATAAGTTTTTTGAACTATAATTTGATTGATTTTTCCATTCCGAAACGATAAAAATGATTTCCATGTTTCAGAGTCATTGGTTCCCCCCTACTTTTCACCACTATCTTCAAATTTTGTAATTCCCAGATTAGAGTCAAAAACATCTTTCAAGAGTTTTTGTTGTTATTGAAAGATTTTCATCAATCATAATTGACCTAACATGACAAGAATCATTCATTATATATATATATATATACATATACGTGAATTCCATATATCCTTTTATATTTGGTCGCAATTATAAAACACCAAGGACATGTGAGAAGCAACGTCATGAAATGAAGGGCATATCTTCTTTCTCCATTCAACGATCATTTAACGAATTTTTTTTTTTATTTATCAAAATTTTTTTTCATAATTTTGACCTTTGACTTTGAACGACATGTACATGTTATTTATTCTTTGTATTACAAAAAATAATTTTTATTTACTAATTTTTTGTCTTGATATAAAATAATAAAAAATGAATAAATAAAAATTTTATTATTTATTTAAACTATCAAAAAGGTGAGGGGAAAAAATGAAGCAAATCAGTTTTCGTAAAAAACAGCAGCATCTAAAAAGACATGGACGCTGTTGAACAAAATTAGGTGTTCCTGATTTGCTCCATGCTGATAAAGATATTGCGGTTATTGAGTTTTCTAAGCAACTCGACATGTTCTAAAGTGTTTCGAAATCTAACGAAGACACAGCAATGAGTAACAAGAGTAAATGGCAACTGCCACATTTCTTTTATATATAACTTCAATTTCATATTTGTTGATATAAAACAAAACCATTGATCCCTGGTATTATCAAAATCCCTATTTCACAGCGTTGAAACATTTGATGCTTATGCAAATTATAGTCAAATTTTAAAAAACTTATTTTTCTTGATAATCGGGGAAAAAATATACATATTGGAGCAAAAACAAACTACAAATCATAGAATATATTTTTTGTTAACAATAATAAATCTTTCATTGCAGTGACAAAAATAATGATTTGATAAATCATTGATTGATTTGTTTCCTATGTGAATTAATAATACATTAAAAATATAGGATAAATGATTAAACGATGTAGTTTATAATAAAATATTTGGCCTGAAGCGACAGCAATATACTTGGCAATCAAGTCAAGTATATTGCCAAATTATAAGTCGAGGATGCAGAATGAAAAATGACTCATTTTTATTTGTTTAATTCAATGAATATCGAGATATTTTGCCAACAGCATGATTATTTCCACATATTTATTTTGATTCTAGCAGCATAAGGAAGTGGGAAGAGTCTCTGAGCGCCTAAGGAATATTGGAAAATACAATGGCAACAAAATATTGTGGATTTATTGGACTAATGTAAATAGAAATAAGGAGAAAGGGACAAAGGAAAATTTCTAAGCATCCAAAATCAGTTTCCTTTGATGTGCTATTCTTTTATGTTACTTTCAATTGAAAATAAAGTAACAGTTCGTCTTCAAATAAATTTAATTAAAATTAATCGGCCATACAACATATTCGAAGTGCATATCAAAAAAAAATCTAGAATTCAATTTGAAATTCAACTATTAGCATTTTTTTAAATATGAATGATAGAAAAAGCAAGTTTGGGAAGCAACATGTGGATAAAAGAACTTTGGCGTCCATTGGCGAAACATTTTCATCGCCTGTCTTGAGCAACCTTCCCCAACTTCAGAGCGTGATGGGTGCCGAGACTCGCGCCCTGTAATTTCGAGCAAGTTAAGAGTTCTGGCTAAATTTCAATAAATAGTCTCTGGAAGGGAGATAAAATTGTTTTCTGATGTTCTCTTTATATTTGGGGTGAGTTTTCTTTTCGGCGGGCTATTTTCTCTGAATACTATCGTATCAAAATATTTACGTTGTAGGTAATGAGGGCTTTTTTTTTTTTTTTTTTTTTTTTGCGATGAAGACTAATAGCGTGGTCAGATGGCTACTTGCTGCTTGGAGATGACTAGAATCTTTCATCGAGGCAATTACGGAGTCAGGATTTTTGTAAGGTTGGGCATCGTCAGGGCGTATTTGAATCATGCAGTGTTTTTCATTGCCCGAAGTTTCTCCAACATTTTGAAAAATCATTTAACTTTTCAATGGAAGAACTTTTATTTCCCTCAAAAATAAATTATGTACTTCCAATAAACTTATAGAATAAATAAATAATAATAATAATCACTTAAAATTAGGAAATTTCATAATAAAAGAGATTCTTAGTTTATATTTATTCAAAATAATTATTTCCAAGATATCAAAAGAAAAGTTATCTTTACGATTATGATCTAGAAATTTTAAAATGATTCCTTGCTATTCATCTTTCAATATAAAAGTTTTATATTCAAAGCGATTATTGTGTGCTTTGATTTCCTGACTCTAAAAGTTCATAAGGTTAAAAACCCTTTATATTGCAATTTATAATGAGAGATGCTATCACTTATTACATTTTAAAATTAAATTACAATTTTACTTTATTGCTTAGACAAAAAAAAATATCTCAAAATATTTCCAATTCAGATATTATTTTTGACATATTTTTAATAATAATAATTATTATTATTTAAATCGTAGACACAATAATGATATTTTATAACGAAAACTATACACAACTCAATAATTACAATAAATTTTTTTAACTGCTTTAAAGATAATTATTATTTAGTCACATAACAAATATCAATGCAGATTAACATTAAATTTGTGAAATATTTTTAATAATTATTATTATTATTCAAATCGCAGCCAAAACAGTGCTATATTATAACGGGAACAACATATACGTCAATACTTACAATAAAATTCTCTTACTATTTTAAAGATAATTATTATTTCGGTACATAACAAAGATCAATGCAGATTAACCTTAAATTTTTGACATATTTTTAACACTAAAGCTACCACGAGCCGGTCAAATGACCGCTTCCAATGGCAATTCCAATGTATCGGTGAAATGCCGGTAGGTTTAGTGTTAATAATAATTATTATTATTCAAATCGCAGCCAAAACAATGCTATTTTGTAATGGAAACAACAAATAAGTCAATATTTACAATAAAACTATTTTACTGCTTTGAAGATCACTATTATTTAGATTCATAACAATAGGTCATTTAGCAATATAGATTAACATTAAATTCTTGATATTTAAATTTTCATTTGCATTGGTTTCAATATTTTACACCAATATGAAATTACCACTGTTTGATAATAGGCAAATACTTTTTTTTAAAAAAGAGACAATTCTAATTTAGGAAGTTAAATAACAACAAAAAACCCCTGCGAATTTAAGTTTATTAATTGCAATTTTATATGTAAAGAATTATTTCTTTCAAATGTAAATAATATGCTCAAGTATTGTTATTTTACTTAAAAAACAAAACATCTATAAAATTCCTATTTAATTTACATGTCATTATACAGCATTAAACTTTTAAAATATATAAAATAACTAGGTAATACATATTTGCAATTTTTTTAGATGAATATGATTTGTTTATTAAAAGAGGTTTCAGAAAGAAAAAAAACTCCTTTAAAGAAGCAAGATAAAATGTTTATTTTCCGACATAAAAAAAAGTAAAAACCTCACTCTCCCGACTTTTTTTCATTCAATTTTATAGCAAAATGAGATGCATATGGATTATGAATTAATTTTTATTTGACATTGTTCCTTTACTCATTTAAGTCGTTATTTCTTTTCATTTAATTTTTTTAAGTAATCGAAATTCAGTACTTCTCGTTCTTATCTTTGCCATCTTGGCTGATTTGTCAATTAAAGTTTCAATGTTACAGAAATAAAAAGAAAATATTAAAATTCATATGAAAAAGTTTTTAATTTTATTTTAATAAAGTAAAAAGACACGCTCCGATTTTAATTTTTGGAAAGAGAGTCGTCTAAGAGAAATAATTTAAAAGAGAACTGACAAAAAATATCAAAATTTTGCAGCTATACTGAAAATCTTAAAAGAAAAATTATTTTCCAAACATTTTAATGCAATATTTGTTATTTGTGATTGTTCTAACAATCATATAAATTATTATTATCTTCTCAAACGAAAATACATTCCGTTTTTAAACACTTGAAGTTGACTTCATATGATGTATAGGTCGTAATGGCCTGGTGGTAAGGTCTCGGCTTCGGAACCGGAAGGTTTCGGGTTCGAGACCCGATTCCACCGAAGAACCGTCGTGTAAGGGGGTCTGTTGCACGTTAAATCCGTCCTGACCAAACGTCCTCCCGCTGGTGTGGTGTGGCGTGGAGAGAGGGGTGCCAGCTCAGGTGTCGTCCTCGTCATCTGACCGCGGTTCAAAATTACGAGGTCCGTCCCAAAATAGCCCAAGTGTTGCTTCAAACGGGACGTTAATATAACTAAACTAAACTCGTTTGATGTATATAAAATAAATTTTTTTTTATTCAAGTTCTCTGATGTACCACTATTTTTAAATTTTGTGTTTTTGTGTGATCTCGATAAAGATGCAGTATATTAATAATTTCATAATTTTATTTCAATTTATGATTTTTTTAAATCTATTTATTTAATCAAATTTTGCTCCACGATTTTGGCATCACTTAAAACAGAAAATAAAAGATGATTTAAAAAATTTTATAATATTTATAATAACAAATTATAAATAAAATATTAAAAATATAAAAATTAAACTAACAATAATTTCTACTTATTAAAAAACTAATAAAACATATCTTTTTAAAAGTTGCTTTTATTAAAATTATTAAAGCAACAATTTGATCATTTGGATAAATTTTTTCGATGGCAGGTTGTGTAAATTAAGAAACCTTTGAAAATGTAAAATGGCAATGCGAATGCCTCAATATGTTACCTTAGCATATTTTTTTTTAACTTAGTATTAAATTTTATATCATTCCATGAAGAAAAATTATTCTGCCAGGCTCAGTCTTTGGATAAGAGAAAATAGACTCCTAATTTAAGATTTTTCAATTTATAACAGAAATCTTAACTCATATGAAATCAATTTGTTTCTTAAAAAAAACTAAAAAATTAAACCCTGATATATTTTTATTTGTAAGCAACAATACAACAATAAAAAAAATCAATTGGCGTAATCGAATTAAAATAAGGGGTGAATATTTGGCAAAATGATAGAAATTAACCACCAAATAACAGTTTAATTGAAGATAATAATCGAAGTTTCTAAGCCAAATTAAAAATATAAAGATCCATTCAAAGCCCATTGAAATTTCCGATATCACTTTTAGATACATCCGAGATTCTAGATTTCGAGTAAAAGAACGAATAAGAAGAAAAAAATTAATTTGCATTAAAAGGGGGAAATGCACATTATAAATACTTAAACTAATTAATTGAGGCTAACAAATACACCATTGCCTGTATATCACACAATGATCAGCCAAATGGAATATAAAAAGCCATGAAAAATCCCTTGCAACTCACAGTGCCGTAGAAAAAAATTAATGATTTGTAAAAGTATAGAATTGAAAAAAGAAAAGGAAAATCCACCTTCCTAGGGGTGAAAAAAAAAAGGCGTGATATGCGTGAGAGCCAAGAGCTGCACTTGGCCGAGTACATTACAAAGACCGACACCTAATTACATTCTTTAATTAGAGGCTACGCCTCGAGAATTACTGCACAACATTAAAAAAACTCGAGCAACATTCTCTTTGTAGGCTGAAGGTGAGTATCAGGATGCGTTGGTGGTGGAGGTTCAACGTCCTCAGATGTGAGTGTTTATTTTTTAAAAATGTTGCTTGAAGATACGCTGCGTTTGTGCATGCTTTGGATGGTCAGAAATGTTTCGATGTGAAAGTTTTATAAAATTAATACGTTGGCACACACTTTTAATTTGACGATCGTGCTTATAATTTTTTTCTATTATTTATGATTGACATATAAAATTGAGCATCAGTCGTATCCTTGGAAGTGAAAATTATCACATTTTGTCTCAATTTTTGCGTAAAAATTCCCGACGGCTGTAATCGCCTGCCCACACCTAAATCGTTATATTTGTGCAATTTATTGGCTGCCTCATTCACCAGATTTTACTCCATATGATTTCTGTCTTTGGGCACATATGAAAAAAAAATTAAAGAAGAAGTTGAAAGCATTTCTTAAGTACAAAAAATATTTAACTCACTTATTTTCGAGCATAAAAAAAACACTGATTTTTTGTAAAAGACATTTTTTTTTTCTTCTATGGTATGCTGTTTTATTACCTCGGACAATTTTCACTTTGATAATATTATCCATTAAATTCCTTTCCCACGTTATTTACGAAATATTATCCATTAAATTCCATTTTCGCATTATTTTCATAAAAATAATAACAACAAAAAATATTCGTAGTTCAATCTGCAACGACTCAAAAGCTTTCAGATCAAAGTTTGTACGTTAATTAAAAGTCTTACAGTATATTGGAAGCAATATCACTGTTTATCTACCGAAAAAATTTTGTTTTAAATTCCAATATTTTTGAAAGCATTGAGATTTTATTAAATTTTGAAAGCTTGATTTGGTTTTCCTTAAATTTCTTGAATGCACATTAAGGGCTATATCGAAGGAAGCTTTGAAAATTTGAAGGACATTATATAAACTTGAATTCTACTCTTCAAATGTTCACTCCAGTCAAAAGTGAGAATAACAGACTTAAGGACACGAAAAGATCTCCCTCTTAAGTAATTTTCTTGCTTTTTCTACTTTTAATAAATCTTTCAGCTATTTAAAATTTCTTTAAAAAACAACGTTTTTTTAGTTTAACAATTTGAATCAAAAATTCATTTCAGTGCGAATTTTAACAATTCTACCTTTTAATTTTTTGTTCTTTTCCTCTAAGTTTTCTATTAAAAAATAAAATCATTTATTCATTGCACTTTATTTAAGAGAATATTAAAGGCAAATATGATAAAATTTAATCCAAGCCAAAATTAATCAGAGCATCGTAGACCCTACTTTAAAAGCTGCACCCTCATATCCATAAAAAAATTAAATAAAAGTCTACAATACATATTTTCCGCTCAATTCAGAAATGCTGCGCTATATTAGTTACAATAACGCATTTTAAATACAATGTTATGAGATATATCTAAATTACAAAAATAAACAACAACTTATACCGTTATATTTTCCCAAATTCACGCCCATCCGAGATACAATAGTTTTCTGAGAGCGTCCTTCATAATTATTAACAATGAAACGCAGTAATATACTGATTCTTTTCTTCTTGAATCGTGCATTCAAAAGACACCCCGAAGGGCTTGTTTCTAATCTACCTGTGAGAACCCTCTAATAATCCCCTTCACTGTAATGGGCCTGCGTACCCAAAGGCTTGGGTGTTGCTGAAGAGGCAATTGTCGGTCAGATTATGTAAACTTGACATGCATTTATTTCATGCTCAACTCTTGCTGTTTCAAAGAAAAGCAATCGGGAAAAAAAATAATTGTATGGAATGGACTGGCTCATGCGGTTTTAGTGCTGTATATTAACTATTGTGTTGAAGAAAGAATCAAGAAAATCTAAATTAACCTTTTAAGTTTAAAGTATTCATTTAAAAATAAAGCATACGCGTAGACAGAATTTTTAAAAGCTAACAAATGAATACCAATCCTTATTTGGTGATCAAACTGGATTAGTTATTCATGTATTTCTTATTATAACTAGTGTGTATTACATAGGTTGAACAATTGTACCAGTATGTACTATATAGATTGAAAGTTGTACCAGTATGCACTACATAGATCGAACAGTTTTACCAATAAGTATTGTATAGGTCCAACAGTTTTACCAATATGTACAGCATAGATCGAACAGTTGTGCCAGTATGTACCACATAAATTGAAAAGTTAATACTACGAGCAACTGACCAGTTGTAGGTCGAACAGTTGTAAAAAGTGTTAAAAGAAAACATTTTCCCACCAATGAATGCAATTAATATCCCTCTTTTTTTTCTCCCTTCATTTTTTTTCTCTCTCAGACTCTAATGTTTACTTTTAAACGCAGACAAATGGATATACAAAAAACCCTACATAATTAGCAAAAATAATTCTTCCATAGAATTTTTCATATTACATAATGGAGGCGTTTTGTGTTTAATTTTGGTGTTAAAGATCGCAAAGACAATTGGTTTCAATATTTGATACTGACCTACAATTTTGCTGTCGTGAATGTGTATCAAATTTTATTTGTTTCACTCGATCCATTTTTAAGTTATCATGCTTACAGACAGAAAGATAATTCGATCCGTTTTTAAGTTATCATGCTTACAGACAGAAAGGTAGCTCGGTCCATTTTTAAGTTATCATGCTTACAGACAGAAAGGTAAATCGATCCGTTTTTAAGTTTTCATGCTTACAGACAGAAAGGTAACTTGATCAATTTTTAAGATATCAAGCTTATAGACAGAAAGGTAATTCTATTCGTTTTTAAGTTTTCATGCTTACAGACAGAAAGATATAATTACATTCTTTCTAAAGTCAAGTCCTTTGATAATTATGAAACTTTCCCTTTCTTTATCTCAAAGTAACAGGATTCAACCAACACTTATCACTTATTGAAGGAATGAAAATCGGCGATCCTACTCGGTGTCATTTTTTTTTAACTGATGTCACATGGTATACATTAAATTAATCGACTAACCATTAATTAAAATGGGCTATTCTCCTTGTCTTTTGCTTAAATTTATATTCATTACAGACCTTCGATGCATATCAACATAAATTATCACTACAGAAGATAATAAATCAGTTTATTAAATTAATTTCTTTTTTTGTTTTAAAGTACTTATCAATGACATCTTGAGCAGTTTGCCAATCATTAATATTTTTTTTGTCTTTTATTTTAATGAATATTTCTTTTTAATTAAATATGCAACGTAAATTAAGTACGTACAAGATTTTATCAAAGATATAATAAATCTCTTTTCGACACCATAAGTAAAGGCGTAGAGAAAACATGATTTATCTTTTAGAATTTTTAGAATTAGCAGAGAAATAAAATAACAAAACTTTAATTTCCACTCGAAATAAATCTCACACCCCATCTTTGTTCATTTAATTTTTTTTTAAATACACTATCAAACAAAATATGTTACAATTTGCATCATTAAGATGATTTCGCTTTGTTTTTTGCGCCTTCGGGCCATACTATGCACCCGATCAGGAGAGAAGGGGAAAAAAAAAAGTAATACGACATTAAATCGTTTTCCAAGTCCACGCCTTAATATTAGATGAAAAGCCCCGAAGCAAATTAGCTTAACTAAAATATTTTCTTTTTCCCAAGACATTTGCAACATCAGGCCGCAATGAGTGGCGAGGGAAGGTGTCATTTCAGACAGGGTGATGCAAGAGAAACTCTTGCCTAATGATACCTCTTTTCAATTAAAAAGCGACAACGTTTCTTCAACTGCTTTGTCACTAATGATGGGTTACGATTTATTAGTTACTAAACACAATAGCACATTCTCCCGTGCTGTTAATATGGAACTGGGTTACACTTTATTTTCTTTACCATATACTCTTATCCTTTCCATTTTTCACTTACGCTATGTTACGAACAATTCTTTGACGTTTTTAACCCAGCCTTACAGGTTGCGACCTCATGTTGGAATTGAAAAATGTACGTAATATCATTTCTGGGCCTTATTAATTAAAGAAAAAGGCCTTGTATTTCATTTTGGCATAATTTTAATTTTGTAAATTACAAAATATTGATGTAAAAGATAATCTCCTAGACAAAATATCATTATAACCTAATTTTATTTTAGTTTGATATATGAATTGCAACAGAAAGAATTAAATATACCGAGACTTATCCTTTATACGAATTATACAAAAAAAGAGTATTGAAAATCCAAATTCTTCCTCGAGAATTATGTAAAATCTAAAATTTCTTCCTCGAGAATTGGATGAAACTATTAGCTTCAGACTCCCTTGAGTCCCAGAAAACACTTTTGGCATTACGCTTGTCCGTCGGTTCGTCTGTATAACTCATACATAATAACTCAAAAATTTGAGAAATGGACGAGAAAAGTATATTTCATTACGTCTGTCCGTCGGTTTGTCTATATGTAAACACAATAATTCAAAAATTTGAGAAAGGAACTGTTAAAGTAAATCACACATGGAATCTGTCGATAATAAATTTGATCTGTCGTTTCTGTAGCTGTGTCTGTAAATGTTATAAATCAAAATTACAAGAAAATAAATTGAAATTTGATATTTTGTTTTGACACAAAAATTACAGATCCATATTAAATTTTGACCGAATCGGCCAGAGGGAGAAAATATCAAAAATGGGTTCTCGACTCTCCCATATAAAATGAGCCATTTTGCAAATACTTATACAAATCAACTTTTTCAATGTTGGTATATATTATCACGCAAAATGCAGTCTTCGTATGAATATTTTTTGTTAAGCAAAATGGTTCGTAAATATCAAAAATGTTTAAAATAACTGGGCTGACTCGAGAAGGCAGGTGGGGACAGCACAAGGCCCTTCCTGCATTTCAGTAGACAAGCACCATTGGCTAATTTTGCAAAAGGAAAATGTTGAAGATGGCCATTAAAAGATAATAGTTTTGGCAGATACATGGTCGGCGATTGAAGTGAGAATTGCAATAAAGTTTATGTGTTTAACGAAAACACCACTAAGTAAAATATATCGCCAAGTAATGGAAGTTTACGGAGAGAATTCATTCAGGGAATTAGGTATGACTGGTGTGAAGAATTTGAACTAGGTGAAACATGTGAGACCAGCAAAGATGAGTGCAGGCTAGTTCGCCACAAATGTCAACACGTGTTGAGTCGAAAATTTGATTCGAGCTGATCGTCGTATTCAGGTGAAGAAAATTGCACACGAATTCAGATCGTGAACAATCTTCCTCGTATGAATATGACAATAAAGGTACCTGAGGGAGGTTGTTTCTTTAGCATTTAATGTGAATCAAGTGAAAGGTATTATTTCCTGTACCATATCATTACAAGGATCAAAACATAAGTGCATCATCTGATATCTGAGACGGAGGACGCATTTCAGAACTGATGCCAAAGTTCAGAAAGCCGTCGTTCTTCTATACCGGATTAAATAGATTAGTTAACAGATGGCACAAATGTTTCACTAATCATGGTGACCACGTGGAAAAGTAATATGTACCAACGTTTTTCTATCTCTATCTATCTCTTTGATTTCGTGAATAAACATTTTCTTCCTTTTAAACCACTTTCTTACATACTTGAATATTATGCTGCAATTCAAGGCAAAGCTAGGCATTTTTTTAAAAATCGATGATAAAGTAGCTAGTTTTCATTACGTAGACTTAGTTTTTAAGTTTAAAAAGGCCATTAGTTTTTATAAGAAAAAGTTCCTCATTTTTCAAAAAATCAATACCTTTTATTTTTTATTTATTGTTATCATAAATGTACTGACGATGACATTCACAGCTGTTGCAAACCACTTAAATGCGATTTCGTAGAAATTAATAAAATAAAAAAAAATTAAGTAAAAAATTTAAATTATACAAAATGGCTCTATTTTTTAATAATAAACACAGGACTAAAAATGAAGATGATAAGGCATTCTTAAAATAGGAAAAACGTTTATTGTTTATTTAACATAATAGCAGCACAGGTTGCCTTTTGCTACTAGTGTTTTAAACCAAAGGCCCTGAGTTGTCGATAATTAGAACTACAATTTAAAAATAATTGTATGTTAGTATTTTATTATAATTTTTGCATTTATAATATATTATAGTAAGATATATTAAATTCACATTATTCAATTATTATTTTGATAAAATACCTTTTTTATAAAAATGAAATGTAAATTAAAAGAATCCAAACAATATGCAGCATTAATTAATTATTTTTATAATCGATACAGTCACCTATAATCGATACAGTCGATACAGTCGATATAATCGATACAGTCGATTATAATCGATACTACATTTGTGGCATCACAGTCACCACAAATGTAGATATGCAAATTATGTGACTATACTTTATCTAATAATGCGGTACTTTCTTTTCCCGCAATAGCCGAACGGATGTCCAAAATGACATGAGATTATTACTCAAATCATTTGAACATGTTTTTAGATTAATTTAATTTCGTAATTTTGAACCGTAGTTTAATGACAAGGATGGAGCCTAGCGCTCTTGTCCTTGCCTGCATAAGTTAACAACCTTCTACACTCGCAAGAGGATATTTGGAATCTAGTGAATTTATTATATATCAGACCAGTTTATTCGGCGGTTATTTGATATAAGTTTGGGTTCCAAGCCTGAAACGCTACTAACCGATCTTACAACTAAGTCATTAACACTTCACATGACTCCGCTGTTTCAGAAAACTTAGACTAGGACCTTGCTGAACACAACAAAGTTCCAGTCTCACCCGAATTCAATCCGTTGGATCGAATTAGTTACTTTTGATTTTAGATTTAAGCAAAAATTTTGATAAAGTATTTTTCATTGAAATAAAGCTCAACGAAAAAAATAAAATAAAATAATAATTAAAAAAAATTGGGGTACGTAGCACCAATCTGATTTATAAGGATTTCTCAAAGTTTTTCTACTACTACACATACTAAGATATACAGTTATTTGTATTTTCGATTCATATAATTCCTTTTTTCCTTTATACAGACAGTACATAACAGTAACTCCTTGTTGCTTACAAATGAACAATTTCGTGATATCCTGCACAGCTGGCAGGAAACTTGAGAGCTCAAAAACTCTTCCTCTCATTGTCCTTTTTTATCAATACAATTTTTCCAATTCAAAAATGGGAAGTTGGTGTCGGGCCTTGAAACAATAATCAATTCTTACGGAAAATAAGGTACAAATTCACTTTCTACAATCCATTCACATTAAGATGATTAAGGCAGTGAGAGAAAAATACGACGGAAGCAACTTCGGGAAAAAAAAAAAAGAACCCCTTTAGTTAGAATAGGAGCGTTTAAAGCAACAGGTTATCAACCGGATGAAGGATAAAAAAAAAACTTTGAATTATGATTAAAAAAAGAAAAGGAGTTAATGAATTCGTAAAACTCTATTAACTATTTAAGATTGGATTAACTGTCAAACACTTGCTGACCTGAAAACATTAAGTAAAATATTAATCTTAACTTCGAAGAGAAATATAATAGCAATAAAAAGTGCAAATTGCCACCTTATTCTTGCATGTAGATATGAAGGAAAAAGAAATGTGTTTTTAATATCCATGTAATCATTTTTCATCTTATTCTTGTCCATTTGGTATTAGTAAGTAAACAGGTAATTCAGTTCACCAATCGCATTTTTTATGACCAGTTAGGGTTGCTCGACAGATTTCAAAGAAATGTTATTCAAAAAATCGGAACTCTAAAATTATGATGCAAATTTATGAAAGCAATTCCACCTTTTCATATCCTAGTTTTTATATATACTAGAAAACAGACTTTAATTATCTCTTTTTTTTATTTATATAGGTGGTAATATTTTTCTTTAATGCTTATTAATTAATTTACAGTTGGAACTGAAGATAAATGCAATCTATTTGTTATTTTTTATAGAGGTTGGTTATGAAATTGGTTATTAATTGATTAAACTCTAGAATTTAAATGAACGTACAAACTTATTATGGGATTTGAAATGGTCAGATAGGAACCATATAAATCACCACTAAAGATTTTTTGCTGTTACTACAATCTACAAAACTATTTGTATAAAGAGAAAAACAGCATCTTTTATGCATAAAAATTTATTATTTAGAAAAACGCTTATGAAAAGTCCATATCAACATATCTAACAGTTAAAACAACAAGTATATAATATATTCTATAAATGAGGCTGGGGGCATATCATTTAGATTGCATTCGATGTGTGGGAATTGGTATTAGCATTTTAACAACTTTCAGTTCGTTTATTGTCTATTTTGTATTAATTATTACTTTCTTCAGAATATAATTATGGCTTTTTCTTGATACACATTCCTTGTAAAATATCTTGAAGTAATTCGGCCAGTGCTGTTAATATGGTCGTATGGTGTTTTATCCCTGAGAGAATCTGCGTTTGCTTGCGTTCTAAAATTGTCGTTTTTATTTTGATCCCGTAAGTTTTTCCCTGCTATATATACAGAGATAGAATTGGAAAGAAAGTATTATTGAATTCTGTAATATTTTTAATATTCTTTAATAATGAGTGAAAAAATGTATCAAAATATTTTTTTTAATTAATCGTCAGAGATTTCATGAATTTAAATTTCTGAGAAATAAGCTCAGTACGTTTTCAATATCTTCAACCTCTTATTCCATCAAAATTCAAGAACTTTTAATTTCAATATTCCGCCCATCTTGTATTTTCAGATGATATTTTCCCCTTTTTAAGAGCATTTAGGAATTTTTCTTTTGATTATTATTTTCTAATTTCTTTTATTTTATACGAATAGTTTCAAATAAAGTAAATAAATTCTGTACGTAAAAGGAACGAAATTATGTTGCTTTTCTTGCTTAATTAAAATAAAATTCAATAGAAATGAGTTGTTTGAGAAAAATAGAAGAACCTCTTTATTACTTTATTTGATTGTATACCTTCAAAAAAATGTGCTATGCAAGAATTTTGAGATTGAAAAAAAAAATAGTTAAATAAATAAATAGTTTGTTTCTTTGTTTTTGTAATTTTTGAAACTCAGATGAAGCTATTACAATTTCAGATTGAATTAATTTTCGGTATTTCGAATGTATTTGCCGCCAAAAGTTTATCGCCAAAAGTTTAATATACATTTACAGTTTTCTTGTAAAGATCATATATGATATGCTCGCCTAACTTGTTCCATTTTTGATCGTCATAAACACCCTGACAGATATATCGTCAGATATTACTTAAAATTTATTTTTTTAATTTTAAGGGATTTGAAACATAGAGATCGACAAAGTCTCTAGACAAAATTTTTGCACTATAATATTTTACTTAATATGTTTCCAATTCTAGAAAATAATAAATAAATAAAAATCGTGAATAAATCATTCACAAGTCACGTCGTGAAGAGCCCTTATAAGAAGCACTTTAATATCTCCATTTATTACAGGTAACTGCAAGCAATTTTTGTCATATGTCATTTTGTAAACTTTGAGACGACTTTTGTGTGTGTCGGCTTTTACATCAAAGTGTTGACTTACTTACAGAACACATTTTATAAGTCAAAAATTGCTGTAAGCAAAAAGGATACACGAGGAAAACAGCATTTCGCCTTTGAAGATTTTAACGTTAGATCATAAGAAAAGTATAAAAAATATGATTCCGATAAAGATTGGGAATTATTTTCGTCTAAGGAGGAAAACTGTGCAAAGCTCTTAAATAATATTTACATCAAGTTTTATGGAATAAAAGCCACATCTTTTGCGAAAATAAGTTCTTTTCGTCCCACCGTTCTCTCATAAACGAAGAAAAGAATATGGAGAAAAGAGAGGACGGAATAACACATCGAAATTTTTACTCTACATTAAAGAACGGAAGAAAATATTTTTCACTTTTTACAGAAATGGGTCCAGTTTTGCTCTCCCATATTGACCCATCAGATCCGCCGTCACAGTGAGCAAACATAACTTAATCTCCCCTTTGGTCGGAGAGTCATGTTGAGTCTCCTTTTAAACCTCTGGTTGAGTTAGTGGACTTTAGGAGATGGTCTTTTGGAGATGACAAGTTCAACAACTACAATAGACTGTTTATTTCGGATGGAAAGTCGACAGTAAGACTTTCATATACATCTCTCTCTCTCTCTCTTTTATAAAAAAAAATTGTTCTGTATTGCTACTAAGAAAATACTTTTATGCGATTGGGCTCTTTTTTTATATATATATATATATATATACGTATACAAGGAGAAGATACTGAAATCGTTAAAAAAAATTCGAATTTGAGATTTTGACAAATCTCCCTGAAGCTAATTTTTTTTTTTTTTATGTTTGACTAGGAGCTCTATAACTTAAAAATACTTTAAGATGATTGGATAAAATATGGTGTGTGATCTTTACACCAAATTTGCACATTTCTATTGAATTTTGAATGAAATTCGCTCAGAGGAAGAGCCTGTGTGTTCAGCTAGCGGAATGTAAGCTTGTAGTTTTGTTTCGTTTTGGTTCAAATCGGTTGAAAATAAGGTGTCCAAAATTTATATATGGATTTTCTTCAATATACTACGAAGTACAAAATGTTCACATGTGAAACTTTGAAGAGAAAAATCTAAAATATGAAGGCATTTGCGGTCTCACTCAAGATTCACTATTTTTATATGGAGGAGGGAAATAACGTTTTTATAATATAATAACCTTTTTAGTTTATAACGTTATAAGTTAGGTCTTTTTTTTTTCATAATTCACATTGGCTACGAAAGTAAAATTTTATTGCATTACCGTTGAGAAAAAATATTTTTACTATTGTACCTTTTTCTTCCACTGTACGAACTATAAACCCGCAATCATACTACACAAAATTATTAGTAAATAATCTTTTTTTCTTTTCTTTGTGAGATGACGATTGACAAGTAATTATAACTTTTAGCACGTAAAAACTAATAGTGAAAAAAATCCTCACAACATAAAAATTTTATTAATATTTATCAAATAATTTCTCTAATTCAAATAATTTTACTTATAATAAAACAAGGTTTCGTAAGTATTTTTCGATTCTGATCCCATTTGGATTGTAAGAAATAATCCGCGATAGAATTTTATTGAGTGATTCCGAAGGCTAATTAATAATTTCCGATCAGTAAGCCATATGAAGATTCCTCTTTGTTTATTATAAATTAAAGTATGCAGCTAGAATATATGAAAGATTTAGTTAGAAGATGGGACTTTACAACTAATGCGCAAAATCTAAATGTTACTGTAATGCTTTTGAACGAGAATAAGAATATCGACTTATTAATCCTAAAGCTTAGCAGATATCAAAAATCTTTTAATATAAAAATTCCTTCAATGCGATAAGTCAATTATTTGCATAATTTCAATGATCTTTTTATCTTCAATACGCAAAATTCTCCATAATTTTTATTGGATGACCCATCCAGAAATTGGTTTCCTCCGTCACAATCCTCGTCAGATCAAATTTTCTCAACAGGAACAGTATGCAGAGTTCCCACTCTTATCGATTTCGTTTTTAAGCTGTTAGTTATAGATTGTAATTTCTATAAGAAAATTGCTGGCACTGACGGACAGAATTAGGAGTTAAAAATTATTTTGAGTCTATAAATAAATTTCTTTGTAAAATTACGAATTATAATTTTTTGTATGGTCCCCTGGTCCTATCAGTGGTTGTTTAATCTTATTCAGGATCATATGCAAATTTATTTTAAGGAACAATTTGGAACAATTTATTTTAAGAAAAATTAACACAATGGCTCATAATTTCAATTTGAAAATGGGCCTTTAAGGTCTCTCTTGAAGTCACAAATTAAAATGTAAAATTTGTCTAAATTATCTATTTCCAATTTTTTTATAACTCGATCAGTTTTAGTCATACTAGAAGTATGGGTTTCTTTTAATACTACAGTGTCAAGAATATTTTACTAAATATGGATGGTAAGACTAAGCAACTTTATAAAATGTTAGAATTCTTAACTCCAAAAACGCATTTGGTGACTCGAGCAACATAAAATATAATTCTTTTCGTTATTTAAAGCATATTTACGATTGGGATTTAGTGTATGTCTGTAACTTAGAAATTAGCTACTGGGCTATGGTAAGAGCAGAACCCGAGAGAGAGAGAGAGAGAGAGAAGAAACCTTTGAATGAGAAATGATTTTGGATTTTGGGAGGCATGTGCAAACTCTGCTGCCTGCCATGAGAACTGTTGTAAGAAGTAGGCTTTGTAAACAGAATCTATCGCAATAAAAAAAAAAATCTTAATAAATAAAATGCAGAAAAATAAAGCGTTTTTTAACTATCAGCAATAAAAAAAACTTGATAAAATATATTTATTTACAATATTTTTATGAAAGTCATTAAATCAGGATTGTTCTTGAATTATTTAATATAACATTGCTTGAATTAAGAAATCTGACAAAGCTCTCCCTTTCTCTGTCTCTCTCTCTTTCCTTTTTTTTTTTTTTTCTCTTTTTCACCAACACTAGGGCCAGATTTATAATTTTAATAGTTCTATATTAAAAGAATGCTTTATTCTATTTATAAGATTGTGAGACAATTTTTGTGTAATAAAGGACTGAACAGAATATAAAAAAGAGAAATGATTTTGTATAACAGAACTCTTAAATTATTTACCGATAAAAGAACAGCAAAAGGTCTTCCCGCGAAATTTTCTAGCATAAGTTGCTATCCCCAGCCCTTCCTCTATATAAAATTGAAGATTTCGACAAGGTCATGAAACCATGAGTGTTCAGATTTCTATTTTCAGAGTCCTATCCAATAAAATGGTGTTTCATAATATAATAGAGAAAATAGAATATTTTAGACACTTTTTGTTTGATCGATTGGAACCAGATTCGACACAGAACTACAATTTTAGAAATAAGATCACATACCAAATTTCATTTATTTAATGTGTTGTGTTTTTGAGTTATGGCGCTTACAAACTTCCGAAAGTACAGACGGTGCCTTCGATTCAAAATTTTGATGCCTTTTATTCAAAATTTGATAATAGTTTGTACCTTAAATGCCAAAATTTTATTAACTTAATTTTTTACGTTTTGTAATTATCATGTTTATTTGCACTCAAAAAGCAGGACTTCCTGTGAATGGATTATTCTCAAAATTAGATAGAAATCTGCAAGGACCACATACCATATTGCATCCATCTACTCAAAGCATTTTTTCATTATCGAGCTCACAGACATACAGACATAGTGACAGACAAACGCAATTCTAAAAATTTTAGACTTAAAGAGTGCAGATTTTTTTAAAAAAAATTTCATTTTTTATTATTTTTATTTTTTTTTTTTTTTTTTTTTTTTTGCTGATTATAATACTTTCTTTTTAGATAGCATACAAGAAAGTAATGATTATTTAAATTTTTAGTCTAAAAAGGCGAACCTAAAAATAATAACTAAAGAAATTTCCAGAAAAACTATCGATTACACATGTGTCGTATCTATTCTTATTAACAATCGAAGTTACAAATGCGACTTATATAATATTTGCAAATGCGACTGCACTAATAATCTATTTCGCATTTCAAACTTTAATCATTAATTTTGAAATCCCAGATATCTTACTTAGAAAACAAGTTTTCTTCGAGAAGAAAGTACTAATGTATTAATTTAACAAACTGTTTTATTTATCTGTGAACAAGAATTCAGGAAATAAAGTCAGACGGAAAAAAAAAATCAACGACACATTGTATAAATACAACTGTAATGCAAGATGATTAAAAATAAAACATTAATCAAATATTCACGAAATTAAATATTCAACTCTTTGTTTCTTAAGATAACAAACAGATGTTTGGTTCTTTTCAAACAAGATAAAACACATTAAAGTTTCATTAATTTTTTCTCGAATGTTCCAGGCTGTATAAATATTTGAATATTATTGAATGTAAACAACTGAAAAATTTATCTGAAAGCACGTGACCTAAGTAATACAAAGAAACAAGCAATCGTTTTTCTAATTAATCATTTTCAATTTTATTTATATCAAGATGTTGTTATCTCTACATTAAGTCATGATAAGGCAAATGTAACTACATGCTTTCTTTTACGAAATCGAATTGTTTAATTGTCCATAGGAGAAAAATTGAAACTAAAAATAAATAAATGAAAATACAAAATTGAACTTTATTGCAAATTTCAAGTTATCATGTGAGAACATTATTATTTTTTAAAGTCACTTTTTGTACTAATTTATTTAAATCATTAACTAGTTTAAACCTGTTTGAAATCATCGTTTAACTATCAGATTAAGCATTATTCAATATTTAGAAAAACAATGTTTTTTTTTCTTTGTTTTTTTTTCTTTTCTATTTTAAAATCGGTCAAGCTTCAGAATTTTTTACGAGAACAGAAAAAAAAAATTATCTTTTACTAAAATCCAGTTTAAACTGGTTTGGAATGGTGACTATTGTATTGAGAAATCGTCAATTTTTAGAAAAACGATGTTTTTTTTTCATCTCAAAATCTTTTGTTTATATATATATTATCATTATAATATGTGTGTGCATAAACGCACTTTTCGATATCTCCTCTCACTGTTTCGAGTTCATTCCCATTTTCTTCTTTGAGCTTCTTCGGGCGATAATTTCTTACAATCCTGCCCTTTATTGGCCAGACAAGAGAATCGGGTACATGGCTGACCTTCGTACTTAGTTGTAACTTTTTGTTGGCGATAAGTCGTCAAATGTGAGAACCTTCTTTATCATTTTCTAATTTCTCAAAAAGCAAAAAAATGATGCCTCAAAAGTGACAAATCGCCAATTTTCTGTCCATACATTTTGAGACTTCAAAACCTCTTACCAAAGCAACATATTGTTTTCATATAATAATAATAATAAATTATGTACTATAAGTAGATATAATTTTGAATCTGGTTATTTACTTCGATTTTTCTTTTATAGTTGTCGATAAGTTGATCATATCATCAATTGGTGTTACACTCACAAAGACTGCTATTATCGTATTTTCGGTATAAAATGTTTAGTAAAGGCACATCATTTCATCATATTATCGTGAGGAGGTTGACCTGAATGTATACATTGGTGGAATCGGATCTCGAGTAGGTGATCCTATGGTCTTATAGTTTATAGTCAATCATATTTTTAATACCCATTTTTTACAACATAATTCATTTGGCAAAATATGCGTTGACTATTTTTTTTTTGTCAGAGAAAATGTTTCATTTTTGTGAAATAAGTTATAAGGCTCCGAATCAATTGAATCCACTATTGGCAAAAATAATGCAGGCAAATATCGCGAATAATCCTAGAAAAAGCAAGCTCATATTAATGAACAATAAAATCTCTAAAGATGACATGTTTCTTTGCAGGATTCGGCATAATCCATTGGATGTATAATTCATTGGGTTAGCGAAAGTAAGAAGCATCTAAGGCACATATTCTTTTGCGTTCCCCATTCAATTATCAAAATTTCTTTAGTTATTTATTTTTAATTTGAATTTCTGGCATGTCCTTTAAAAATTGAGGTCCTGTGTATGTATGTCGATTCCTCGACCTTCTTTACTCTCGCAGATCATGCCACAAGCTTAATTTGTAATGAAGCTATAAACGTAGTGCGTCATTTTTAACCAATGGGAGGATACTCCTCAAAATTTTCGAACATATTAAGCATTAATAATACACACATAAATATATGTGCATTATTAACGGCATACCATTGACGAACAATAGTTAAGAAAGGAACATTTGACATTCGATCTTTGGTGATTAATCACTGAGATGCAGATAATGCACAAGTAGCAGACAATAGAATGTGTATTTTTGATACCCTTTTTCCAACAGATTGGAAGTAAAAATTTTACAAAGAACTTCAATTGTAGTCACAAAATCTCAAGCAATTCCATATATTTAATTTAAATCATTGTGTTTTTCAATTATCACGTTTGCATGCTTGTGAAAGTACAGACCGATAGACGGTTAGCACATCTATGAATTTGGTTCCAAATTTGATACATATTAACATGCTAGATGCTAAATCTTGCACCAAATCTTATCTATCTATTTCCACTTTGTAGTTATCATATTTATTCATGTTTAGATAGCAAACAGATAGACAGAAGACTTTTAATGTATTTGGATCAAAATTTGATAGAAAGCTATAAATTTGGTCCATAATATCAAAACATCTTAGATTAGATTTTACATCTGAAAAACAGATATTTGTCAAGCTTCGGTTAGATGGATAAGATTTGGTGCGCAGACTTTACATCTAAAATGCAGAAATGTATCAAATTTAAAACAAAATTTGTTAACGGGCTGACCATATAACAAATTTTACTGGTGAAGCTCATATATATATTTTTTTAATCTTATTCACAGACAAATGGACGTAATTCCAAAAATGTATTTTTCGGACTCAAGAATGTTTGAAACATGGATTGATTTTCAAATCTTTTGTCGATTACAGTAATCATCTTTTACTTATATTTCGTATGTGAGAGAGCAAAAATAATTAAATGAAACCACGAATTTATAACAAAGAACTTTGAAATGCGCTGCTAATTCCAATCCTTTGATACATGCAATTCAAACATTAAGGAAATATTGATACTTATTTTACAAAAATGATAGATAGCATAAGTATCTATACCTTCTAGAGATACTTGCTTCCAAAATATAGATCGGAATTCATTAATACAAGTAAATTAACTGTGATTTTATCTCTACAAGACTTGATATTCATTCGTTATTCGGAAGCTCTTTCGTATCTATCGGCGACACATTAATTCTTTTTATAATATAAAACAAATGTTTACAATGAGAATTGTTTTATTATTTTACTGTCTTTTTAATGAGCATTTAAACAATTTTGCATAGAGAAAAACGACCATTTATGAATTGTAGCAGACAGTAATAACATCAGACATCAGTGAAAACCGAGAACTTGTTTCAGGATCCTGAAACTATGACATTAAAAGAGAGGACATCTTTGTATTCAACTGCAAACGGTAACGAACAATACTTAAATTTCTGCTTCGTCAACAACAGACTTTACTCCTGTATAAACATCGGAGATCTGGCCACCTCCCGATGTGAGGAGAAGTGTGATTTATTTGAGCCCCCCCTCCAAATGCACATCTTACTTTTTGAGCTAAACACCCCATCTAGGACCTTCAACGCTCTCCTCTATTTTTACTTTTACTATGAAGAAAAGGCAGGCAGGCAGTTTCTTTTATTTCAGGACTTTCGTATTCTGACTCGGCGTATTCATCTTTCTTTCGCAGTCAAAAGGTCAGGTAGAGAAGTAGCAAGGTTATGGGGGGGGGGGATAAAATTATATACATGGGTCCCCATCTAGATGTTGAGGGTGGCATTCCTTGTCCACGGTACTGATCTTATCGGAAGCAAAAAAATATTTACCGTTTCGGGTGGAATAATGGAAGGGGGCCTGGAGTGACTGTGTCTACTCGGCATCATTAAGGCCCAATGGCAAGTCAGGTGGGTTCTGGACAAAAGAGTCGTTTCGGATCTTGCAGGGTTTCTGTCAAGTTGGCTACGCTTTAGGAAAGTACTTGATGCTATCAGAGTTATCTGGGGAAAATCGTTTCCCATTCGAGAAAGAGCGTAGATTTGAAGTGGGGATGCATAGAATGATTTTACTTCTTGTCTTATAACTGGTAATAAAATATTCCAATTTTAACATCACAATATTGGAATATATGTGCAAATGCGGAAAAAATTTCATCATACACACTTTGAGATATTGTCGTCTTTGTAAACATTACATTAACCAGTGGGTTTGGTCTCCCCAAAACTTTCTCGCATTCTCTCTGATAAAGTTGTTATACCAGAAAACATCTTGCATGGCACTGGCTTGCAATAGTTACAAAATACTACCCTTTCCCGTGAATTTAGCTTTTTTTTTTTTTTTATTGAATCTATCTTGTCAACTTTGGCAAATTATTTGGTAATTATTCCTGGGATCAAGTTAATAATATCTGAAAATCGAATTTTTGATTCAGATGCATCTTTCCCTACCGATTGAAACCAAAATTTGGCAAAAAAATTACACTTGTAATTACAAAATCCTTTGCCATATTTAATACATTTAATTCATTCCATTCTTGAGTTATCACATTTATATATTTCTGGAAATACAGACCGACAGGCGGTCAAACCTTCATTGGATTTGGTTGAACATTTGATAGGTGTCTACACTATAGATGTTAAATATGTGTACCGAATCTTATCTGCCTAACTCGCTTCGTTTTATAGTTATCTTGTTAAATTACATTCGAACAGCATTACAGGTAGACTTCCTCTTAACGGGTTCTGTTCAAAATTGAATAGAAATCTACAAATTTGGTGTAAAGATCTCATACCAAATTTTATCCTTTTAGTTCAAGGTGTTTTTGAGTCATCATTGCCACAAATGGACAGATGGACATCTTCCAAAAATGCATTTTTCGAACTCAGGGAGGTCTAAAGCATGAAATTCGTCAAAACCTCGAGTCCCAATTTTTGACGATTACTATACTTTCTCTATACTACGAATACGAGAAAGTAAATATTTTAATATTACATAGTTAAAAAATTAATGATTGAAACGATATTTGAAGTTAAATAGTTTTGAATTGTCATACAGAAATCAGCTCAGTTTCACATGGTAAATTTCGGGAACACAATTTACAATAGTGAGCTCCAAATCTTTAAATTAGTAATTGTTCCCTATTCTCATGACTTCTTTCAACTAGAAAAGCGGTAAGGGCGTTAGGCGTTACTTTAAGAGGAATTATTTGTCTCGTCAAAAGAATTTGATATGGAACCAGCACATCACTAGGACAGAGTGAAAGAATTCAAAAATGATAAATGAAAAAATGCAAGTGTTAAATTGGTTTAATCTGTAATGTAAAAAACATATTTTTTTTAAATGAGTCTTTTTATGACTGCTAAAATTACGAATAAATAAAAAAAAATCTTTAAGAAAATATGTGCAATTTATAATTTAATTGCTGCAATTATATATTAAATTTGTAATGAATTATATAATTATTTTTATTAATTATAAAATATGTTAATTTATAAAAAACAGGTCGGCAATTTTCTGAAATGGAAAAGGGGACTTATAGAAAGAATGAAAAATTAACAGAAATGCATCAAAAAGAGAGGAGGATCTCACATCTGTCAGAGACACATTGTCACATTTTATGACCCTGGAGGTCAGGACAGTCAAAAGCCAAATCTGTTAATAATAGAATTATCCGAATTGATAAAGCTAAATTTGATTAATCTGTCTACGTATTTGGCTAAAATAATATTTCACATAAGTATTTGACATTTAACATAGTAAAATCATGCCAGTTACCATAATCATAACAGCTTTTAAATTGAAGTCAAAATCTTATCATAACTTCATTTCGGCTTAATATGTATAAAACCATAATCAGCTGATTAAAAAAAATCCTTTTTAATTTTAAAGTTATCGGTAATTTTATTCATTGCGTATCATTCCTTTTTCTATCTGAACCCAAAATACGCAACCATCTTGGGAAGTCTACGAAATATTCAAGCGTTAAATATACTTTAACACACCATAAGTTTTTGAAAACGATTTCCGTTGAATGCCCCTCAGTCTTCTGTCCCCCCCCTCTTCTTTCATCTAGTGGGAGTTGATAATGCACCCCTATTATCAAGTTTCCTCGTGTGGGGTTATGGGTGCATACATTTTCTTTCTGAAGAAGTATAAAAAAAAACCGATCACCGTCTACTGAATGGTGAAGATTATATAACGGGTGGGTGGGGGTGCATCTTCCGGTTCTTTTACCGCTGTTGCATGGAGCGATTGTATTCAAATGAATTACGCAGTTTCGTGTTTGTGTACAGAAACGAATTCTGTTACTGTGCGCCATTGAGTTTTTATGTTCGGTCAGAAGGAAAGAGGTGCAGCTTATACTTGCTTTATATATTTATTTACTTACAAGCCACCTTTGTCGACTATTGTTTCAGCAGAATTAATGGTTGCTAAAAATTTCAGTTAAGTATTTTGTGCAACTATATATTAATAACTTCCCCAACAAGATACTTTTAAATTTCAAATTTTTATTGTCATATAATTCATATTATTTTTGAAGTCTTACACTATGTGTTTTTATAATATTCCATTTACATTTTTTTAAATCACAGAAAAGTGGTCGTATGTTAAAAACTTCTCATCTTACTGAATTAAACGTAAATTGTAAGTGCAACAAACTTCAAAAATTTTCTTAGAAACATACCTTATATCGAATCCTACTCAACATAGGGAAATTACTAAAACCTTCATATCTTGATTATCAATAATGAAAAAATACCAGATTGAAGTATTAGTAGTAATAATGGAAAAGATTTAAGATTCATTTCAACAATAACTTATTGTAAAACACGCTTAAAACGAGAATCATATCATAATCACGTTCCATTTTTTTTTAGTTTTAAAAATAATTATTGTTTTTATATTATATATTTACCATCGGAATTTAGTAAAGGTAATTAGTGAAATTATATGGGACCATTTAGAGTAATTGGGAAAGAATTTTTGCAGAAGATGTCATTCTTTCCGATTTAAATCATTTTGAAAGGAAAATGAGTCTATAACTTATGTGAGTTTATAATTATGTTCTGCAGGGTCCATTAAACAATGCCTTTTTTTTTTCAAATTAATTTATTAACTAGTCTTAGTTGCAACAATATTTATAATTACTCCGGTGTGATTCCAATTACTCCATATTTTCTGGGGTAGTTTTGAGCACATGTTTTGGCTTCTGATCGCTGTAACTGACTGTAACGAACAGATTAGAATATTCTTATAGATATCAACACGAAAGACAATTTGTTGCCTCAAAATTTATTTTACAGTCCGCTCCCCAGCATTTAAATGTACTGATTTATTTTTCAATAAAAATGCTATTTAATTTCACGGATTATCGCATATAAACTATCATAAGTATTTAATATCTCCAATCTGGTGTAATTTATAACCATGCTCAATTTTGCCAGAAAAAGTTGGAGAAGTGGATCTTTATAAAAAACAAAAATGCTAGAGCATTACGAAACAGAAGAAGAAAATATATAATATTTAAAAATTTACTTGTAGTACAATTTAGCAGCAAAAAATTTCAAACAGAACATACAATCTCCAATTCAAATAATTTTTCTCTGAACATTTACACTGCCTGAAAAAAAAAAGAAGAAGAAAAAAACTATTCAGTTATAGGAATCACTTTTATCTCGACACTCGAATATTGTTATTAATAACCAAAACAAATTAGTTTTGTAATCAAATTGGTGCCCTTCAAATCTATCGCATTCCGCTGATCATTGTCTACGACGAAAGAATAGTGGTAATTCATTCTAGTAACATCAAAATATACATGTTTCTCCACAAATCAACCATGGACGATTTGAAATGCTTCTTTCTCCATCTCCAAAGTCTCCGTTTTTTTTTAATTTTATTTTATTTAAAAGTGTTAAAAATCATCGCCTTCAGATTCCTTGTTTTCTTTTATACTCAACAACAGCCAGTGTCAAATCATTATTAATAAACAGGTTTCACCTGAGGAACTTATTATATATGAAGAACATATAGCAGACGATTTTAAAATAATTTTTGATTTGGCATAAAAGAATAAAAATTATTAGCGGAACAGGACCTTACTTAATACTACTTCTTATCATATAGTTAATTATCTGAAATGCATACAATATATAGGTTTTTATTTCATTAAAAGCCTGTTCCTAATTACCTCACGATGTAAATTCTCCAAGATAATTGAGCACTCTTTTCTCGTTCTCAAGAAAAAAATCTAACAATGAAAATTATATCTTATTTGTATTTGTTTTGTTCCACAGATCTATGAAGCGTATGATTTAGTAATTTATCTTTAAAATAACAGATACAAATGAATAATGACATTTGTAAAAAGGTTGTTCTTTTTTTTTTCTCTCTCTTTTTAATACGGTTGAAGTGAAGTAAAATTACAAACATTAGAGAATTTTACTGAATAAGTGGGAAAATGTTTGTCGCCTGTCTCCTAAAAAATTTAAAAAACGTACTTTCACAATTCGGTAAGGCTTCACTGTGCGTACTTTATTCACTTTTTCCAATTACCCTCATTGACCCTATAATAATTACACTGAGATTGAAATGCAATATATAGGTAATCAAATGTGGTAATTAAAATTTTATACAATATTTTCATTCAATATGAATTGTATCATGTGCAATGATCTTTGCAAAGACTTTTACTTTAATTATTTTGTAATAGAATTAATTAAAGCACTTTTTAGTTTCACGTATATGTAGTATAGAGGAAGTATAGTAATCGTCAAAAAATTCGAACTTAAGATTTTGACGAATCTCCACGTTTTAAACCTCCCTGACATAACACATTTTTGGAAAATGTCTGTCTGTCTGAGACAAAGATAACTCAAAATCGCTTTGAGCTAGACGATAGAAATTCGGTATATAGTCTTTGCATCAAACTTGCAGACTTTTATCAAATTATGAGTAAAATCTATTCATAGAAAATCCGTCTGACCGGCTGTTCGAATATAAGTTAACAAGATAATTACAAAACGAAAAGAGCTAGATAGATAATATATAGTACACAGATTAAACATTTATAGTGTAGATACCTTTCAAACTTTGAGCCAATTCCAACTGATTGTGGTCTGTACTTTCAGAAGTTTGTAAAGTCAACAATCGGAAAACTCAATGACTTAAATATTTGAAATTTTGTATGGGATTTTTTTTTTACCACAAGGGGAGTTTTGTGTCAAGTTATTGTTTCAATCGGGTGAGAAAAGCATGTCCAAAACACAAATTCGATCTTTGGATACTTTTAACGTATGCCAGGGATTAATCAGGGATAACTAGCCAAGGATGACACGATAGATCCAGTAAAAATGCTGAATTCACACCAAAAGTCAATATTTCATAACTATTGTATGCCAATACCATGTAAGGGGTTCTCTAGCATGACAAGTTTATTAGAGAGTTCGCGAGAGAGTTTTAAGGAGACCACATCAGCTGGTTTTATTGATTTTATAGTATAGCGGGAAAAATCAAAGCATGTTTAGAAAAGTACTTCTCCCGTTGACTCTTTTCGAAACCGGAAAAAAATTATAGAATTCTGGAGTGAACAAAAGTCCAATTTCATTTTTTAGCTGTTTCCATTATTGAGTTATCTTGTTTACATATACTATATATTTCCAAAAAATGGCTTAACCTTTCTTCCCCCAAGCTTCTATACTTTTTTAAGCCAAAGTCGCTTCAAACGAATACCAACCATGAATTGGGGAATTTTCCTCAAAGTGATTGAAATGATCTAAAATTGTGAAGTTAAAAATTCGAAACTTGGTGGTGTAAGAAAGGAATTTTTTCTTTCTCTTCACTTTCTCTTATACATAGATAAAGAAAAAATATAGTAATCATCAAAAAACTCGAACTTGCGATTCTGACAAATCTCTATGTTTCAGACCTACCCGACTAAAAAAACTCATTTTTGACACCATATCTGTCTGTTTGTCTATCTGTTTGTGAACACGATTACTCACGATTACCCTTTGAGCTAGATTGATAAAATTTGATATGTGGTCTTTACACCAATTTGTAGATTTCTTGCAAATTTTGAGGAAAATCCATTGAAAGGAAGATTGTATGACTGTCTGTCCGAGAACATGCGAGCACTTTAACTAGAAAGCATAAAGAATTAAAAATAAATAAAGAGATAAAGGTAAAACTTAGTGCATAAATTTATCAAATTTTAAACCAAATTTGACAAAGGATTAAGCTGCTCTTTTTCATGCGTGTAAATGCAATAATTCAGAAATGTAAATGAATGAAATTTGGATTGTTACCTTTTAACTGCAACTATATTTATGCATCAAATTATAATGCAAATTGAGTCGGAAAAAAATCCAAAATCTATAATCGGTTTTCTAATAATTTTATATTAACAGCATTCCAGTGTTTAAACGCAATAAAAAATTCATATAATAATAATATCTTTCGTAAATATTACTCGCCAGTTGCATGCGCTTAATGCAAGTACTCGTTTTCTATGTTATACTCCGAAGAACACAACTCTCAATGAGTTGAATCTGCGAAAATAAACATCTGTTCATTCGTGGATATGTCCAAAATACATATTTCGTGCTAGTGGAGGGAAATAACAACTTTGTTAGAGAAATAAAAAGTTTTTAAGTCAGAATAATTAAATGTCTAATAAGACAAGAAAACTGAATAAAATTTTAAACTTTTTCATTTTTAGGCAGTACATTTGTAGACTAAAAAAACATAAAATATAGTTTTATTTTTATTTTAGAGCATATGTTCAATTTAAAATAGGTGCATATCTATAAAGATTTAGTAATTAGGCACTGACTTCCAATTAAAGTAGACCCCAAGTAATGCAAAAAACCTTTCACAAGTACTGATTTATGCAAGTTTAAAATTTAACAAAATTATTTTGAATATATTTTTGAAAACCTGGAATTTTTTACGATAAATTAGAACTTTTTGCAAATACTTTCGATCAAAAACAAATAGCCGCATTGGCATGTTCTTTAATATATATATTTATACATATATTTCTTGATTTATTGGTTAGCTACTGAACCAAATGTTTAGCAATAACTCAAAATTCTTGCAAATTACAGGAATTTTAATGTGAAATCATATATATTTTCTGTTTAATTTTTGGCCTTTGTTCAAAATTTAAATGCTATGTAACCTTGCATTACTTTATCATTCAATTTATATTTCGATTTAATATCTAGAATATTGTTATAAACAAAATGTTTGCCAAATTTCAAGCAGATATTTTAAATAGTACTTTAGCAACCGTATTTGAAAAAATGCAAATTTATGTAAAAATCATATTTTGAGAAAATCAGTGAAAAGTTTATGTTTTTAATATTCCGTGAAATGAAAAAGGAGTTTTTCCTGAGAACTTCCTAAATTTGAAGACTATTCCTGCTTTCTCTAGAGTATAGTCAATATTTTTAAATCTTCAATTTTGGAATTCTTTATATATATATATATATATATATATATATATATATAGTTTTCTTGACTCCAATGAGTACTTATCTTCATAAGATATTCAGCTGACATGGGAAATTTTCGATACTTCTGCCATTTAACTTTTAAAATGTATGTTAAATAGACTAAAAACGCATTATCAGTTATCATTTGTCATAAGTACTATTTAAATGCTTCTAAAACATATGTTACTATAAATTATAGTGATTTAGAATTTGAATTCAGAATTAAATAAAATATTTCAATAAATTATTTAAATTTTTCAGAATTATTTAAATTTGAAAAAACAAATTCACGCCGAAAATATGTCAAAATAATATCCAATACTTGATAAAGGAGAGGAAAAAGGAAAAAAAACACATATATAACTTAAATAAACCAATGGAAAATGCTTTTTTTATAATATTGTTTACAATTCCATTTTTAGTTGTTAAATTCTACTAGAATGTCTTTTATTTCATTTATAATTATTGTACAAATAATATAGAAACAATTTTCGAAATATAAGGGTGAGGGTTTTCAAAGGGAAATAATTTTTTTTTAAATGTGAATTTGAATTAAAAAAATGGATTTCAAATATAGGCTGATACCTTAGGAAACAATAATTTGTGCGGTCAAATATATGCCTAATTCCATATTTGAATTAGAAGTAGCGTTCTTCCATTGACTTTGTCGGAAGTTCACCCATACGACAAGTTTTTATTTACATCATTATAGAGTGAAGAAATATTGAAAACTCCATTGCCGTTGAATTCACAGGAATCCACAATTTTGATGTAAAATTTGTCGGTAAAAAGTTTCATTTCTCCAACTTTTTAGACATTAAACAAATCATTATATACACATGAACTGAAATACATAAACAAATTACCGAACTAATTAATCCAAATTAAACAGCATTTCCGATTTCATGGATATATTTTACATAGTCACGGGTAGAGAGAACGATAGATAATCCACCCTTTAACTGATTCGGTTGAAAATCTGTAGTCATCTGATGATTTTAACTCTGATGATGAGATCAAATGGCAGATTTTATCCAGATCTCATGTTGAGTTTTTAAGTTATCGTGTACTTGAAAGAGAGGCAAATGCATTTCCCTTGAATGGATATCGCCAAAGATTTCATGGAAATATACAATTTCGATGTAAAACACATGCGACTTTTAATTTGTTTTATTTCTTTCCGATCCGATTTTGGGCTGTCATTCTACAAACTGACAATGTTCCAAACATGATTTCTTTGAACTCGAAGAGATCTGAAAAGTTAAAACTCTTCATAATCTCAAGATAGAATTTTATTGAAGACTATTATATTCTATATAATTTGAATGAGAGAAGACAATAATCAAACAAGTCAGTGGAACATCTTGTGAAACGCGTCCAATAATTCATAAGTACTTGGTATTCCAAGAATGTCTGACAGTTTTATATCCATCTGGGTAATTCCGCTTTATCTAATGCCTTTCACTATGCTTAGCGAACACCTGTTCTCCACCCATACACTTATGATCACTTCGGTATTGATAAAAGTTGAGGAACAGGAAATGGTCATGGGTACAATCCAATGCTGTAACGGATTACTTCGAAAGAGGTGGGGTCTTCCTGATTTTTTCCAGGAAAAACCTTTTCTTTTAATTCGGGGGACAATAAGAAAAGGTGAGGCTCACCTGCGCCTGCAGAATGAAGGTTAGTACATCCAGCTGTGTGTGGAAGGGGGAGCAGAAATTGCCCACTGTCACTGTCTCCATACGGGCAAACACCCACAGTCTTTCCCCCTCCGAGACACCCATCTTTCTTTGTATCGACGGACGTGGAGTAAACCCGCATACTCTGCCAGCCCCATTACTTCTCTATTTTCAATGTTTCCTTTTAGGGTTCCACGGCTGTAAAGTTGGAAAACGCTTGTTGTACGAAAGGAATTTAGTTTTGGGGGAAGATTGGCTTAGTGTCCCACACGATGATGGATGGTTTAAAGAATGGACTTGCGCCCCTTATCCTAATGGGATTGAGAAAGTGAATCACAATGAGGGTCGAAATGGTCCATATTTGCCTGGATTTTTTTTTGTTTCAGTAGGCTTTAATAATCCGGAAAGGTATTAATTAATTAAGACATTAAGCATTAATAATTGGCTTAATATCCCACATGGTTTAAAAAACGGACTTGCGTCCCTTATCCAAATGGGACTGAGAAAGTGTCCCATTGGGGGCCGAAATGGTATATATATGCATAGCCTTTTTTTAAAAAATGTTTCAGTAAGCATTGATAATCTGGAAAGGTATTATAACTTGAAACATTTCCTGTAGTATTCATGCCTTTTTTGTCTCTCTTTTATTTGTGTCTTATATTATATCTTTTTTGCTTTCTTGCATCCGAAGAGCATAAAGAGAAAATACTGGGTAAAGAAATGACCTTGAAATTTTGATAGTCTTAAAAAAACTGGATCTTTGTCTTAAATTCTTTGCATATTTAGTCTTAAAAAAATAAACCGGTATTAGCTTATCTACGATCGCTGCGAATAAAAAACGCAACGAGATACACGAATAAAATCTCTCTATATTTTTTATATCTTAACTAGCTGGTACCCGGCGCATTGCTGCCGCAGAAGAAATAATTTTGGAAAAATCGTCTGAAATATTTGAAATAGCTATCTTGTTTTATTAGGAATGATATTTATTTTCTTGTCGACAATAAATACATTCAATGAAATTGAATGATATTTAAAGGAGAAGTATAAATAATATTTATTCTATTTTTTTTAAAACTTTATTATTCAAGTATACTTTAGGGTAGACAATATTTTTTTGTTTTTTCGTCTTCAGCAAAAATAAATAAATTTCGAGGCTGTTCGACTCTTGAGCATCCAACATATAACTGGCCATGTGAAAAACATGGATTTTCTATGTTCAAAGCAATAAGTTGGCAAAGTTTTATCGCAATCGGATGAACAGTACGGAAACGCATAAAATGCGTACAAATAAAAATTTAATTTTGTATCTTAATTCCGGATTTCAATCAAATTGTGTATGCAAACTATCAAAAGGGCGTTACCAGTCTATCCAATCATTTGTATGCAATCACGGTAATTATAAAATGATATGAATTAAGTGTTTAAAATTTGATATTTATTTCTATTCCGGAAATTTTATATATGCATCAAATTTTAAATCAGATTGGTTCAGAACAGAAATCAAAACTGGTTTCTTTGGACTATGCTATGAAATCAAATACAAAACTTACTATGTTGTTTGAGCGCACGGGAAGGTTTAATCGGTAACTGTCAGACTGGTAATTTTTAAGCACTATAGTTGAATTCTTATTCTTCATTCTCAAATTAACATTTTTATTCGTTCCTAAAAGTGTAAGAAGTTTAGTTGTAAATCATTCTGAAATTAACTTGAAATAACTCAAAAACCCCTTTTAACTTTGGAAATTTATAAAGGCTATCATTACGCAAATAAATGTTTTGCTTATTTCATTTCTTTCAGTCATTCAGTTTTGAGTTTTGTTGAAGAAGAAGAATATTATTGCATATTATTGAAGAAGAAGAATATTATTGCACATAGAATGAAATATTTTGAATCAAATATGCAAAATAATTAATATTTGAGAATTTTAGAAAAAACTGGTTACATGGTTTTTGAAAATTGATCCATGTTGTTCAAATAAAAAATAAAAAAAAACAAACTGAAATATTTAAAATCTTTGCTTATTGTAAAAATTTATTAAAGGATTTGGAATGCGAAAAAGAAAATTGTAGCGGTTTTATAATCGCTGTCATAAGTATATGATAATACAGACGCTTATTGTTAGCTGTAAAAAAAACATTAAGTAAATCATTAATTTTAAGGATCTCTTATAAGTTTAAAATAATAATAGATGAGTAAATTAAAAAATATTTTATTTTAAATTCCCCTTGGAAAACGGATTGGAGATTCATTCTCTTCTTCAAATAATTAATACATTTGAATACCAAGTATATATGTTCAGATACACTTTCAGTTTTGAAATGCAGTAAAATTGAACAAAACAAGGGTTCATGATACTGTTTTCAATTATTTAAATATGCATAGTTAGAAAAACAACTAGTACGAAAAAGTTTGAATTCAATAATTTGAATATCATTTAATTAAAAATTGCGCATAAAGAATTCGTATTTGAAATCATCAATGTCAGCGCACACAAAGGCAATTAATCTGTTCAAGTTGGAATAAAAATTCTTGTTAGCTCATAGCGAATTAAAATTTATTTCATTTGATTTCTATTTTAAAATTTTTTTTTCTAAATTAATAAAAAAAATCCGCAAGTATCAAAAAAAAAGAGGGGAAAAAATGGAAATATATATATATATTTTTTTGTTTGTGGAGTAATTATTATTATTTTTTTTTGTTCTTTCAGTAACATTGGTATCTCATAGTTACATAGCATACATGAAAATATACTGCCCAGCGTAATTTTAAAATCTTTTTAGCTCTGTTTATTTTTTTGTTTTTAATAAGATAGCTTACAATTGGATGAGGAACCTTTCATGCAACAGCACAGTATTGATAAATGGCGTCCAACCCAAAGTGTTATTTTTATTCTTCCAGTAATTATTAGTCAGTTCACAAATATAGGAATATAAATAATACCAAACATGATTTTATTTCTTCGTATCATTATTTTAATTAAATGATATAAATATACTAAATCACACTCGATGGTATCCCGGAATATCTATATCCCTTTGTCCTTCTATCACTACATCGCTGGTCATATGACCATGACGTCACATGAATTGTCTGGAGAGCAATGGAAGTTAGTTTCAGTTAATATTACCGGTACACCTCCAAGGGATAATTAAACAATCACACAGCCGGATTTTGCCAACATGCGTGACGAATTATTCCCAATGTGGGCAATATACCATTCAAAATTGCAGTCCTCTACCCCCCCAGGCACCGAACGAGGGTTCTAGTGACAAGAGCAAGAATAGGGCAGGCAACACTATTCTTGCAAAGGGTGGGCAAGGGCAAGAGCAAGGGGAATAAGAACAGAAAAACTGCAAGCGATAAAGTTGTCAGATGGGCTGACAAGCCACAAAACCAAGGTTTGAATTTTGTTTTTATGGGGGGGGGGGGTTGCAGCCAGTTTATAGATGGGGTGGAGCACTCACCGCCAGTGGGACACTGAGGATGCACACATTCCTTTGTGGGACAAAAGAAAAGAGGGATTTCGCATCAAGGTGATAGAAGATGTCTATTGCGCTCCCTCCAGAAAAGGAACTTTTTGCCCCAAAAAACAGTGGAGTACCCTCTCTCCAAGAGTATTAAGAAGGGAAGAGGGTGGAGGTACTAGAGAAAAGAATTGTTTCCCTCTTCGTGAGTGTGTCGTGCTCTTCGCATGCGAGCAAAGATGCCGGCTTTGACGCCCTGCAGCAGTTTCAAATCAGATTAACACTTTTTTTTTCTTTTTTGTTAACTTGTTCTTTTTTTATGAGCACCCTCTGGAAAGAGGCAGAAATAGTGGAGGATGAAAAGAGAACTTGTCACAACTTAACAGATTATTTTGTACAATTTTTTTTCCCAATGCGGGAATGAGAGCATTTCGCTCTTTTATGTGATTCGGAAGAATCTTAAGACTTAAGTGCCAGATAGCACAAATTCCGAGGAGCTTACAATTTTTCTGGTATTTTATATTTTCGTCTGCTTGTTTAGATTTTGAATGAATTGAGGTGAAAAGGGCATTTCATCTGGATGAGGGGAAGAACCTTAAAAAAAGTTTATGATGAAGAGGTGGAGGAGGGCGGAGAATCTTCAAAAGTTTATTAATCTTTTCTTCTTTAGATAATTTCGACTTAATAAATTAGATAATTTTATAATATAAAATATTTCTTTAAATAATTTTATCAAAAGGCACAATTATAACTCAGTTTAAGCTTTAGTTAAGGAAATTTAAAACTAGCTGAATAATTAATGATTAACAGTCTTTAACTAATGATTCTCAATAAGAAATATAAAGAATTATGAAGAAAGTTACCAAAAAAATTTATAGTCTAATTAAAAGAAAACTACTGATTCTGAAAGCATTTATTCGAAAATTTAAAAATTGTGATGTAAAGAAAAATATTTTGATAATTAAATAAATATGTGTTTTGTAAAAAATAAATAAATAAATAAATAAATAAATAAAAATAAAGGCATAACAATAAAAACTCAAGATAACGAAGTTAAAGACATAACAATAACAATTCAAAACATAACTTAATTTTTAGGAACTGATATCTGAATAAAAATAATTCCAGTTAACTTATGGTCACTTTTCTGATATTCTTTTGATATGCATTATCTGAGAAAAAAAAAACTGATCCTCTTAGAAAAACGTAATTTTAAAGGGCCGTTTTCACTAATTGAAAATCATTGCAACACGGTAATATTTCAAGATTGAAGTTTTATTTGGTTACAATACTACATTTTTGAATAATTTAAGCAAATAAAGTAGTTGAAATAGACGTTTGATATTCATCGAAAGCCCAGCAAATTTGTTAACTGTTAACAAAATAGCTCACAAATTATCAACAAAGCTACTATTAAAATTAGCTACAAAGTTTTTAAAAGGTCATCCACTTGCAATCGTTTTTTAGATTATAAACAGTTGCTTTTAAAGCAGTCTAAACCAACTCTAAGTGTATATACAAGAAGGAAAACAAAACAGGCAAAAGAAAGAATACGTGATAATTATTGCAGAAATAAAAAATATATTTAGAAAATTCCTTTCATTGTTAATATTAAAATAACTTTCTTGACATAATAGCAAAAGGACTGTCAGCAAAAATGCATTATATTGGCAATAATTCATAATAATACTAATTTCTTTGCTTTTAACCCGTTAAAAAGACGTTAAAAGGATATTTTTTTCTAATCATGGTATATTAAAATATATTTAGGATTGAGATTGGCTTAAAAAAGTGATATATTTAGCTCATTAGATTAATTTAATTTGATTAATTAATTAATTGGTTAATTAATAATTAAGCAACAAGTCAAGACATTTGTTGCTTAATAGGCAATCATTTTGCATGAAAAGAAGAACCTAAATTTTAGTCTTATTGAAAAATTTGTCAGAACTTATGCCAGTTTACATAACTTCATACAAAGATGATAAATTTGGTTGGGAGCATATTTTTCAGGGCCTCAGAAGGGGTTAATAAATTCTGAGAGAAACAACCATTCACAGTTCTTTTCTTTCTATAATGTAAGAATAGAAGATTTAATAAAATTCTATTTCAAGATTGCAATATCGGTCATTTGAGAGAGAAATTTGTGAAATTTGACCTTAGAAATTTTTATTTGGCTTAAATTTCAGTTTTTTTTGTTTCTCGAAATTTTTCATATGCTGTTTCTAAAATCAGTTTAAAATTTTCGCATTCTTAAAAGAGTTCATTCAGTTTTACTATGGGAAAAAGGTGACTGCTTCATATGAAAAAACCCACAGTCATCAGTTATCTCTTATCATAACGAGAACTAAGCATTTTCTATAATCTCTCTAAATACTCGCCAAATTTTCCTGTCAAAAGTAACTTATCTCCAGTAAACCTACTAAGTGAGCGCAAGTAGCACTAATTAATGAGTGAGCGCAAATGTGACCGAGCGCAAGTTCCACTATTTCTAAATCCACTATTAGTATCCTTTTAATGAACATAGATCAATTCCGTTTTTCTATCTACTATTCCCTTTTCTGCTACTGTTTGATCGTTAAGATTAGCTTCTTGTTTACCATCAGCGGCTCCCAATAATTCCTTCAGGAAAGATGCATTCCTAAAGATCCCGCAGATAAGATGAGTCCTCTGTCAGGATAGGACCACTGTCGGCGCTTTTTTAATTCTAAAAGCAAATAACAATGCTGCAGCCCATTTTGTATTTTATGGGTGTCAAGGTAAAGCCATAAAAATCAGGTGCAATCCAAGAATACTTTTCATTTATTGGCTAAGAAGAAAGTAGTAATAATTGTCTTCAGATTTTGCAAAATTTAAAGAATTTGGATTTAATTTCATTGATATATAGAGTTGAAAAAGTTTTAAAATATTGTATTTTTTTTTATGTCACATAAAGACAGGTAATATAACAAAATTTCCAAAAAGAATTTATGTTCATATTTTTATACCTGAACTGTTATATCAGAGTTTATAAGGAAATTTATAAAGGGTTGAAATGTTATAATTTCCTTATTGTGAATTACAACTGAGTTACTCGAAAATAAATAGAAAAATGCTTTTCAATAAAATTAGTACTAAATTTGTTATTTACAAGGAAATTTTCGACGAATATTAAGCTGAAAGTGGTCAGTATTATTTATTGACCTATTTAATCTTAAGAAAAATAAATGATTAGAAAAAAAATAAAAGATCACAGCCCTTTGAACTAAGAATCGCAACTGCTCTTGGTGTAACAACTTTAATAAAATAATTTATTAAATTATTTTAATAAAAACTTATATATATCTTTATGATTAAGTGATTAAACATTAATTTGAATTCTTTCAATGTAGCTAGAGTTAATGCTTTTTTTTTTTTTTTTTTCGTTTGCGCAAATACTTTTTTTCTATCCATCAGAAGTAACTAATCTTCATTTTGGATTTCAGTAATGCATATATGCGATTTATAAAATACCTTTCATATTATGTTTTGCAATTACTCAACTTTTTCCTGTTTTCAGGTTGCTGAGAGCTATAGAAATTCAAACCCCGTCCTAGTCAGAAACCGTCACAGAAAAGCAAAACTTAAATTTAATCAACTAGAAATTAAATCGTACAAAATTTAAAGTTTGAAGATTTTTTTTTTCTTTTTCGTGTTAGTGGCTCAAATTGCAATTCCCAATTTATTGCAGGAAATTCCATTTGTTTCCAAACTTTTAAAAACTCTTGAAGTTAAACATTTCCCCCCTCGTTCATTTAACTGACAGATATCTTGAAAAAAAAATCAAGAATGAATCACAAATAAAATGAAAACAGTTATGAAAAATAAACATTAAAATTATGGAACACAATACAATCAACTCTAACGCATCATAATTAATTGATTAAATATTGAATTATTTTAGTGTAGCAAGAATTAATGCAACGATTTATATATATATATATTCACACCAAAAGTGAGAAATGTTTTTAAAAATTAAATTTTGACTTTTGGTAATGTACAGCATTCTAAAATACATTTCATAGTTATGGTTTGGAAATATTTAATATTTCTCCATTCATAAGCGGCTAGCTTTAATCTCTAATCCCATTTTTGAATCAACGAGTAACCAAGCCGTACCACTTGAAGAAAGCTATTTTCCTTCAAAAATTAAAAATGCCATTTTATTCTATGTTGGACTTTTTCTACAGTGCTCTTTATACAATTCCAAATGAAACAAGTTTTAACACTTTACTTTTATCATCTGTAAATCTTTTTATCGTTAATAACATTACACAGAGAGACAACAATAATTTTGTAAAAGCGAACAAAATTATCTAACTTTTTTTTTTGTTCGAAAGAGAGTTTTGATTGAAAGTGTTCAAAATTCCCCTTCCTCATTAATAAACTATTGAAATCGCTGATTTATTGGCCTTAGAATAATATTTGCCTCATAGTTCCGACGCTTTGTTATATTCTGAGGAATATCTTTGTAACAAAATGCGCCGAAATGTGACCAGATTCGGCAGAAAGGAAGGCACTTTGATCTTCCCTTTCAAAATGACCAGAGAAGATACACAGATGGTATTCCTCCCCATCAATAAGCCCAAGCAATAAAGCAATAAAATAACACGTGTCCATCTCTCCTGGAGCTATTCGTGATGAAATTGCTCTTTAAAATGGGAAAGGCGACTGTCTCCCTCAGCAATAAAGTAATCTCCTTCTGCCCTGCATTGGAGACTGGAAAATCAAGTATACAAAGAACTGACTTTCTTTCATCTTGGATCTTTTTGGTGCTTTGGGTCTGACAAGACTCAACCCTATTTATTAGTGTGCGGGGACAAGAGGTGAATCTGGTCAAAGGTAGTTTATATTGAAAGAGAAAAGACTGCATGTGAAAGAAGGCAAAATCCCTTCTTTCACACACTTGTTAAGAATCCAAGAACTTAATTTAGTTGTGTTTTTTTTTATTAAAACATTCTCATAATTTGACTAATGATAATTTCCAATTTCTTTTTAATTTCACCTAATGATGATATTTACCATCTTCTTTTTAATTTCGATTAAGGATGATAATTTCCACCATCCTTTTAATTTTGACTTTAGACAATTTCCTTCGGTTATTTTCACTATATTAAGAACCTTGAAAATTTATTTCAGCTTAAAATACTGATTCATCGATATCAGTATAATGCGTAAAAATAGCAAGATCTCTGCAATGAATTTCAATACCAATGAAATGGATAAAAAGCTTTAAAAAGTAAATTTACTGTGTCAAGATACAAAATATTTTCGAAATATTTAACTGTAAATAAAATTAGTGCAAATTAAAAAAAAAAATGTTTCTTAGTTTTAGACATTTCATAGAAAAATAAATAAAAAGAAATATTTGATCTTAATTTTTCACTAAAACAATTTTGTTATTTTTAGAGACAAAAAAATCGCTTTCAAGCTTTTTGTCTTTCATATACGCTTAATCAATGATATTTATATAATAAAAGGCTTCAGATGTTAAAGTAGAAATGTCAAAAAAAAAAAATCAGTGCATAGGGCTTCAGGTTTCTTTTCAGATTCACGAAAGGAAAAAGGGGAAAACAAAACCCGAATGAATTAGAAATAAAATTTAAAACGGAAGGAATTTAACAAAAATGAGAATGAATTTATGAATAAATCTGTAAATAAATGAATAAATACATTTTCTCTTCTTTAATAGTGTTTTTAAAGCAACTGAATGTTTAGCATGAAAGTGTCATTTATGAGAATTCCTTTGTAGAGATAGGAAAGTGGGGGAGGGGGCTAGAGAACCAAGAAAAAAATAATTTATTTTAACTGGAATCTGTGATAAAAATGTATAACATCAAATAGATTATATCACGAATGATTCATCAAAGTGTTCCACCATGTGAGATTACACTGAATTATCTTTATGAGCGATTATCTTTAAAAGATCCTTCTTTCACAAAAGATTATTGCTTTCAGTCCTGTTTGACCAGACGGATTCACTGTCCCTGTTATCTAGTTTGTCTTAATTCTGTTTAAACATGTAGATTAAACAATAGACACAAAGCATCTGGATATAACTTCAATTTCAAACTAAAGGAAAATATTTCTATGTTAGTGCAAAAAGGAAACTTTTACATCCAAATCGTTACCGTATTAGCTTACCGGTTAGCTTAAGCAATAATAAATATCGTGTTCATTTGTAAGGTCTAATTGTTACTTGGTACCACTTATTCGTGCTTGAAAACAAATATCGTAGAAGTAGTGGCATAGTAGGGAAGTTGGTTGAAGGATATGCATCTGGTAAGATTTGGAAGAGCCTAGTTAGAGAAAATACCAGAAAGTGTGTTTAAAATTAAACATTACAAGGAAGAACGGAAGTATAATTCTTTCTAAAAAATATAAATTTCAACTCATTTTCAGTATTGAAAAATTTAATCTAGAATGACATTTGATAGCATTTAGAAAGAAAATTTAATTTAAAATTTTTATCCCTATTTACTTAATTTTTCGGATTTTTTTTTTTTTTTTTTTTTTTTTTTTTTTTTTGACAAAGGAGTCAAAAGTGTTTCATATCTACTCAAAAAAATTATGAATCTTATTCAGTAGGAATTAATTTATAAAAAATATATATAAACTTTTTTTTTCTTTTGCACTTATGTGAATTTACGTGAGATTCTGAACAGTCAGCTCAGTTAGAAGCTACTTCATAGGAATAAATGAAGAGGTATTTTACAGATTTTGTAAGTAAGAGAATGTCATAAAAAATACAAAGATTTAACGACTATAATAAGGCAATTCTAAATCATTCAAATATTATGCTGTGGTATAATGATCAGGAAGGAAATGAAATCACAGGGTGATAAGAAATTAGTGTATTTATGCCAATTTTTAGAGTCAAATACGACAAGGACCTCATTTACCTTGCTTAAACTTTTTATAAAAATGGTTGTGAAAAAAGCATTTAAGTTACTTATCCCCTCTAAGCCACTGACATGATGCTGTTTAAAGAATAATGTTAAAGTATCTGAGCACTGAAAATAATAATAATAATTTATAAAATTACAAATAGATGCATAGTTATAAATGTAGAATTAGAACATGCTGAAACATATAAATGGTTACTAATTAATTGGTAGTAAAATTAGAAATCTGAGAAGGATTTTTTAATAAATTAGAGAATTATTGATTCCCCACTGTGGGATTAAAGATTATACATTATAAGAATTTGAAAACATTAAAGGAGAAACAATGTATAGTAATGAAATTCTCAAATATCATAGCATGACCAAAAAAGGTTTCTAAACTTTTTACTCTAACACTATTTTTGTTTTGTCCTAGAGTTTTAGTTAAGAGACCTTCTAATTAGTTACATAAAAAAAAGGAAATTATATAGTGTTATGATGATGTTGGATGAAAACATATTTTTCAGATATATTTTTATCTTTTTCAGAATAGAATTTCATTTTGATAGATTAAATGGCGGCAATTTTATAAATATTAAAATGTTTATAGCCGGTTATCAGTAAATTGCAACGTGATGCAACATGTACGTTTAAAAATTTAGTCAAAATATCAAGTTTTCTTCCCGTTTTCTTTTTCTTCGGCAATAAATGTTCATTGAGAAAGAATTTTTCGAAATTTTAATAAGATTTGTAACTAAAAATCAATCGAAATTTAATTTCTCCAATTGTTTCGGAGATTATTACCGCACACAATTATTTTTATGTTCTTTAAAATTCAAAAAAAATTATCTTTATCAATGATATCAGTTTGATTATTGTACTGTTTTTATTTCTCTTATTTTAATAAATTGTGCAATGTATTTTTCAATATATTTTATAACAACACTTTTCATTATTTTAATAAGTATGTTTACTTATGATGTAATTTTTGCGTTTTGATTATCGTTATTGTAATTAAAGGAAAAATTTTAAAATAAAATAAAGAGATAGACGAGTCAATCTTAAAGCATTATCATGTTATGATTATTTAAAAAAAAGGTTTGATTTCTTTTTCTTTCTTTATTTGCATTATATCGAATTTTTTGGAACATCAAACGTTTGAACACATTATGATCTATAGTTTTATTCCTATCCAAAATTACTGTTTGATGATTTAACAATATACAGGCGCACGAAATTTCATATTGGACTACGATAATCTAACATCTGTGATACACAACTTCAATTTATTTTTCATTATTAAAACTTTTTTTCTTCTTTTTGTTATTTTTATATCCCATGCGAAAGCAACAAAGGTAGAAAAAAAATATAAATAAATAAAACAAAATAAAAAAAAGGAGAAAATTTTTTCTTCTTTGGAAAAAAAAAAGGGGGTTCCCATAAACCCGTCCCGAGAACAATTAGCGTCGAATCGACATGGCAGGGTGAGATAAATATTGGGTGGTCCTTTTGGCTTTGAAGGCTCTAAAGAAGGATTTCTGAATGGAGTCTCCGGTAGCAATTTCGGCCGCGTCTTTGAAGCCCACCGCTTCACTTGATGTCATTAAAGAGACCCATCTCGGAATGGGCAGTCGGCCGGCTGTTATTGTTTCATTGTGCGTACTGCAGACGAAACGGTCCCGCCCCACTGCTGTGGATGAAACCAGGTAATGAAGACGATAAAAGGGCAGGGTTGCCACTATTGGCAGGAACTCACTACTGGTGAAAATGCGTAAGAAAAGATATTAGGTGTAATTTTCACCGCGCATCTTGGTTTACTGTTGGAAAAAAAAAAAAAAACTTATTATTAATATTTTACTCTTACGAGCTCCTTTTCTTATTAAGATCGAATAAATAATTTTTCTTTATAAAGAAAACAAATAAGTCACTGGCGTTTCTATAAAACATATTAATCAAAGAATAATAAAAACCAAATGGAATTAATTTATATAAAGAATTTGAAATGTAATTGCTCTTTAAAAGAAAATCTATACCTGAAGAAACTATTTATATAATTTATGCCGAAAGATACGTAATTCAATGCCAATGTTCACCCCATTCTGATACATTTGGTAAATATTGGCATTTCGTTCGTTTTAAAATAAAGGAAAATGTTTTTGAAAAGTCATACCCAACAATTCTAGGTTTTAAAATAATCAGAATAAATAATATAGGATTTAATTTAATTTTTATTACATTGGACAGTTCAAAGTTGACAGAATTATAATAGAGATTTGAGTTACAAAAAAAATTGAATTGAGCAAAGTTGAATCTAAAAATGAGTACAGCGACAGAAAATAAGAGCTTTTAAATCAAAAACAAAATTAAAGATTTATATTTAATGTTAGAAAGTTTTAATAAATAATACATAATTAATAAATAAACAAATAAATTTAATTATTTAAGTAATTATATCAAATTTATGATTAATATTATTAAAACTTTTAAGTAATTTTACTAATAAAAATTTCTGGAAATTTAATAAGAAGTATATAACACTTACACAAAAGAATTTAAAAATATTTTTGTAATTCATGCTCAATGTTTTTATGTATTTTTTTAAGGGATGAAGATTTTTTTAATTAAATGCTGCGTATGGGGGGGGGACTCAAATGAATTAAGAACCTTCAGAAAACATTTATGTAAGATAACTGAGAAAACAAACTACAAAATCTAAAAATATTGAAAACCTCAAGAAATTTCAACAATTTTTATTCGAATTAACAAAAATAAATTCTAATTACAAATGATATCTTAATCTTACGCAACTAAGAAATTCAAGGAACCATAGAAAAAAAGAATTCAAATTCCCAACAAATTCGAAGAAAGAACATTCGAATTGCTTACATGAAATTTTTTTAAAGTTCTTTTCAAACTGCCTTTTTTATAATATTACAGATAATTGACTGCCTTTTTTATAAAAATACAGATGTCTCAGATACATATTACTAAGCATAATTATGTACAAGTAAATAATAAAGAGTTTATCTATTCGCTAGAGAACTCCGCACGATTTTTAAAAACACTTTCGACTGAATCTAGTGCTTCACGCCAAATGGCGCTCGCCAAATCATCTTCACAGAAGGGAACAGATTACTTGTTGAATGCTCTAAACCGACGCCCGTGTCCGAGCTACCGAAACCACTACCAGCTAAATTCGAGCTACCCTGGACTCCCTAATTAAAACAGCAGCAGTTTTTTTTTGTTTATTATTTTTTCTATGTGAAGGAAGCACCTGCTCGCTGCGACAGTGGGGTCACCCATAAAAAAAATCTGTGGGACCTGCGGATACGTTCCACACGATCGCTCCCTCGGGCCAAAATGAAGAAAAAGCCTTGATAGATGATCTCTGAGGGTGATATGAGGGTGGTGTGATGAGTGGGCGGGCACCAGGCCTGGGTGGGGGATGCTTGAAGATGCCCACTATTATTTCAGGTTTGATTACACTGCAAGTGCCCCCTCGTGCCCTCCCCACCTCATTCTTTTATGATAGGGGTTGCTTAAGTGAAGTCATTGGACGCGTTTCAATCTACCTGGTGGCGGCTTTATAATGGGATATTTTAAGGGTGTATATGGGAACGTTTTTATTTGTTTGATTGATTTTTAATGGTTTTAGAGTGCAGGTGAGGGAGTGGCCAAAGCTTCCTATTTTTGCTTGTTGTAATAGTGAGGGCCGTGTCGGTTGATGTTGTTGACACGGTTGATTATGCTCTCTGTAGTAGCAGATATTGATATCGGATTTGATTATGTGGCATTCCTGTTATCGGAGAGGCCGAGAGGATCGAAATGTAGGGATAAGAGAAATAATAAATATAGAATGATACATCTGTGCTTTGTTTATGAGAAGCAGATCGTGATTCTTGATTTCATGAGAATTTCCGATTTTCATCATCATGAGTGAATCTGAAGTACAACTGATTGCAGTTGAATTTGGCATTGTTTCATTCTGTTATAATTTTCATTTATTGTCCCGCACCTGTTTATTTGCAATTGTTTCTTTGTCAGAAGTGTTTATAGGATTGAAACAATGTATCTGACATTTGAAGAATACGCCACTATTATTCGAGGCTTTAATTTTTGGTATTTAATATCATGCTTTCATTTCTTTTCTCCAATTTTAGCGAATTATCTCACAATAGAGGGAAAAAAATCTTTTCTTCAGGCACTGTTTGAAAATTTTTTAACACCTATCTAATAAGAAAACTGATATGCGTTTGAGGCATCTTTAGTTTGAGGCATAACATATCTTTTATACATATATAAACATTTATACAAACATAACGCATAAGAGATCAGTTAACATAACAAGGTACACTTTGCAACAAAAGGAATTATTAATAATTTCTAAAATTGTTTTGAAATTCATCCCTTCATTAGTTTACAGATATTTAATTAAAAAACACCTTCCAAAGATGGGGAAAAGATGTTATTTTAGCGAAATATTTTTTTTCATTTATAAAATATTATTGAATTAAGCATTTTGCCCCAATCAACAATGTATTCTTTTTCTTCTTCTTCTAATTATTATTATTAAAGAAAAAGAAAACATTTAAAAAAAAAGAACGGATGAAGAGTAAAATTTCATATGCTATGAAGTCATTAAAAACTATGAATGCACTCTGACTTTATAATACAAACTCAAATCAATAATGATATTGGAACTATAACATAACTATAATTAATATTCTCCTAGAAATAATTCAATTTGTTTTTATTATTTTATTTACTACAATAAAATAATGAGGCAATAACTAAAACGACGAAAAACGTGAAAAAAAATTTGACAAAAATCAATTGTCAAATAAATATAGATTCGACCTAATTTTAAAAAGAATTTTTTTCTCATTTTTAAAATTATTTTTTGCTTTTGAAAACATAATTTTTACAATGATTAATACATTAAAAACTCATTTAAATAAATAAAACTCGACTTTAGTATTATATATATAGTATTTGTAGTATATATATAAAAAGTGCAAAAGTTGTGCAAAAGGTGTGCAAAAGTTAAGCAACAGGTATGTTTTTTGCCATAACTTCACGAGAAATCATCTGAGAGACATGAAATTCAGAAATGAGATACAGCATTTTGTTCTGAAAGAATGACGAAAGCATAGTTGCGCAGAAATGAATACAATGCATACAGTATGGAATCAAACAAAAAAAAGGCTTTATTGAACTCATAGTATCGTTACACATGATTGTCTGTCCAAGAGGAAGAACAGCAAGCAGATGTTCCTTAGTATGG
>JAPMOR010063352.1:14647-28724 GCA_026543865.1 Argiope aurantia | reverse complement strand
AATGAAAATAATACCTTATGGCAAGGATATCAAATTAAAACACTGATAATGTACACATTTTCAAACAAGATCTAAATTTGTGTTGATCGGATAAAAGTCACCTACTTCTATTTTAGAAACACATGTATATTTAGAAAAATTATTCATTTTTTTAAAGACAACGGTAGAGGTAATATTTTCTTTTAGAGATAATGTCATTTTTTTTAATCGTTTACTAGAGTTTCTATGGCTATTTTTGAACAATGTCAAAACGGATCGAAGGCAAACGTCAACAATTTTGGAATAGACAGACGACTAATTTACATAACTTCTCTTTTTTATAGGTAAAAATTATTACACGTACTGGTAAGTACTTGTGTAAAAAGGGGAAAAAAGTAAAACCGGAAGTAAATAAAAATGGAAACAATTTCAAAATCCAATTTTTAAATTTTAGAAATCTAAGCGGAAAATATTAGTAAAATTTAGAAATCTGAGTAGCAATAATTTCAATTAATTTCATTTGCATATTCTATTTAATTCTATATTCGTCGGGGCCACATTTGTTTCATTTGACACAGCGGCAGAATATTTACGGCGAGATAAGTATCGTTATATTTTCGATTCCTAAAATATTCATTGATATTGACGGAAGGAATGATGTATCGATGTAAAAGGAACAACAATTGGACAATAGAAATCATTTTAATAAATAAAAATACTTAAAATACATTATAACCGTGTGCCTTCAGAAACCATTTTTAATCAACTTTATAAAAAACAACCCTAAAAGCATTGATGTGAAAAAAAAAATCTTGCCAATTGAACAATATAAAAACATAAATAAAATTTCTCCACCGGTCGGGAATCAACCCGGGCGGCTCGCGTAGCAGGCGAGCATTCTACCACTGAACCACCATTGCTCCGCCTTACACCTGTACAATAAAAATTGATGCAGTTGAAATATACTCTTCCAGTCTGAGCAGCTTGTTTACATTATAAAAGCTGCATCGCAGGAAATTGTAGTCAAGTGAATAAATCAAATATTACGTGTGTGTGCATATATATATATTCTTATAAGCTTTAAAATTTCTTACAAATGAATCTTACTGAATTTTCTTTCATTAAGAAATATTTATTACTTATTTCTTAAATGAAATTCTCGGCCACAATATAAACTAAACTCAATGGCACGACAGTCCATGTGGACCAAGGTCTACAGTGCCCACGTCTGATTTTTTCACCGAGGATCCTGGGGTGCAAGGCATGAGTCCCAGTTAGGTGGTCAGCCTAAAGCGGAATCCTCAGTGTTTTGTTCCCAAGCATGCTTGGTCTTCAGTTTATCAACCACTGAAAGGATGAAAGCCTGAGTCCATCATCCCAGCCCGAGGATCAAATCTCGGACCTGTGCGTTGGGAGCGCGAAGCCACCGAGCTTTCGGCCACAATATACTATTTTAATATTTTCAGAACTTAATCAATAGTCAATTGCTCAATTTAATCACATTTTTAATCCGTTCGGGGGGCCCCCACTTAGTAGTGAATCCAAGAGAAAATTTATTTCACAATTCCATAATCTTTATATATAAAACTCTAATGTATGTGGGACGGAAATCATTCTTCTTATTTATTATCGACTGGCAACAGTCAAATGTAAACAAATTATCAAATTAAACAGTCTAATGTAACAAATTATCATTACCGCGGGGCAGGCAAAACTTTTATACGTATTTTGGACAGCTTCATTGAATATTATTATAATATATTTGCAGCTGGATTAAATCGGGCACTTCACATAGATAATTGATGCAGCTGCAAAATATTATTAAATGTTTCGGAAAGAATTCGCTGTGGTACTAAAATAATCCATTTTGTTAGAAGAAAGCCATGAAATAAGCTTCAAACAGAAAATTTAATCGAGCGCAGAAATAGGCTTAACTGTCATCAGTGGGTAATCCCTGACTTGCAAATGGAAATTGATGCTCACATCTTACAAAACAATTACCTTACAAAAATTGTGTTTGGATCATTTTAAGAATAAAAAAACCCACAGAAATGAAATTGATTTCCTGAAATAAGTTTGATTTTTTTTATCTCATAATGTTAATAATATTGTTTAATTCAATTTGATTTTTAATGTTTTTTTAATGTTAAACTGGAATTGAAACTCCCGAAGACATTCCATCGCGTGCTTTTGCCAATCTTTAATTCCATATCAGGATTTCCACTTCCACTTTTATTTCATAATATATATACTTTTTATTTTGCAGTAAATTGATTCAAATGAATTCATGTTTTTCAGTTTGTTTCAAATAACAAGGGGAGTTAAAAAAAATACATATTACTGACAGAAGTCAATAATCTAAGCGAAGTCGATCGCTAAAGGTATCTAGTGTTTATTATTTTGAGTAGCTCACATTAAAGATATTGTAAGTGATAAAAAATTCTTCTTTTTAGTACACTAATACAAGAGTGATTTGAAAATTTGTTTTAAATAAATTTTATTATTTAATCATGTTAAATTTTTATTCATTTAATTCAATTAATTTAATTCATTAATTTCATTCATTAATAATGATTTTTTTTAAATTTTTTTTCCCGATTTAGGCATATATTATATTGGGTGTACGAAAACTCCAGTTCAGTTTTCTTATTCTTTAAATTCGTAAAGAATAGCTAAATAAATCTCCTAGTATTAATTTAAATTTAACATAATAATTATTTTTAATAATATTTCTTTTCAATTATTATTAATTATCACTTTATTTATTTACTTTCCACGTATATTCACAACTAAATTTATTTGAAAGAACTAAGATCGCAAATAAATAATGAAGCGTCGTTTATAGATTTACGTTGCTTATAACTGATATATGGTGATATATGGTGATTATGATATAACTGATATATGGTGATTAAAAGATGAATGGACTGGCGAAATGCAGGATACGTCAAGGATGGTTTCAAGGGACTCTGACTCAAGTTATACCCAATTAAAGAAGCCTTTGAAGAAATAATAGATAGATTTTTGGAAAGGAAATTTCAAATAAGTTATTTTTAAATATATTGTGAAATACTGTTAATTTTAAAAAATATTTTTAAAATTGTGTCTAATAATAAATATATTAAATATCTATATAAATGTATTAAATATTCAAATTGTGTATATCAATAATATAATGTAAATAAATACTGATTTTTTTATTTCCTCTAAATCCTAATATATTTAAAAATCAATTAACAATATTATAAAAAATGCTTATATATATTTAAAAAAGTTAAATATTTTTATAATTAATATCTATGATGAGTTTAATATTCTGGGAATCCCACCTTAAACATATTCTAAGTAGCCTACAAAAGTCGCTTCTTTTTAAAACAAGCAGTTGAAGTGGAACATTGAACTGAAATGTAACTAAAATCTCTCTATTTTTTTTTTTTTTTTCTTTCTCAAACATGTTACAATGCAAACGATAAATAATTCTGAATGTAAAATTACTTTTCCGTTTTCAGGTAACATGAAAATTATTTCAAGACGGATCTTATAATTTTGAACTGCAGACAGATGACGAGAACGTTACTTGAGGATTACTCTACAAAATAATTAGGAGCATTTAAAAAATTGTATTGGTTAAAAGATGTGCATGTTAGAAATAAAACTGGAAGGAAAATTTCTACTCGTTTGTTAGTGCCCAAAGAAAGTAATGTTTTATAATTTTAACGATGGCAAAAACATGTTTTCGAGAAAATTTATAAAAAAAATGGTTTTAACTTGAATAAAACAATAGAAAGCATTGTTATAAATTGCATTTAAAAAGGTTTTTGAGAAATATATCGAAATGAAAGAAAAAGTTATGAGTTTATTAAAAGTCGCGTTACAAAGATAATCGTTTGCATTTAAAGATGCTAACATAAATCCTTTTCATTCGACAATTATTTCATGTGAATAACTCAGCAAAACTTCTAAAATCTGGCTTCATTTTGATTATCTAATTATATATCTTAAAAAATAATCAATTTTGAAAGTTAAAAATAACACAGATGGTAGATTTATAAACGATAGAATGGCGTATGCAAACTTTACGTTTCTACTGGTCAAAATTTAAGAAATTTCGCGAAAAATTTAGGAAATCTTTGGAATCTTATTGTATTATAGAATTAACTTCTGATGCAACGTTGCTACTGACTTTAGATAAAAAGCGACATCACTCTATTTCTTTAAGGGTCAACATTCTAAGGGAAAAAAACATTTTATACAGTGGTAAACCATCATTCTTCCTCAAATTATCTCTGTGTGTGTGCTTCAGTCATTGGGACCACCAGGACCTCTTTCACAAAAAATGAAAGAAGAGAGAAAACACACACACCGTCATCACGGTGTATCATTAGGGATTTGAGTGTCTTTCGGTTTAGGGTGGCAAGATCATTTGAGTGAGGAGAAAATTCACTGTCTTTTGTGAAACAGAAAAAGACCTACTTTACTGGCATTTCAAGGATTGGATTGATATAAAAAAAGTAAAACTCAAAAACATAGAATCCAGTAGATTTGGTTCTATTTTATTAACATGGCAAGGTTTATAGGCTCGCATACTACCTGTAAACTGCGACATGTGTGAAAGGATGTGCTTGATATAAAAATGGTTCAAAACGTTTCACAGGTCAGACAAGTGGACTCAGAACAAGCAAATTTAGCAGTTAATTACTTCTTGAGTAGAAAGTACTCACTAAGCTAAAGTTTTTTAAAGTTTTTATTTTCATACAATTTTTTTCTGTAATCTCATTAATTTTTAAAAATATTTTTCCATATTGTTAAACAAATCTTTCATTTTTTAAAAATTCATTAATGGGTTTATACTAAAGCGTATTCCAAAAATATTAAATACGTTTCTGGATTTACAAGTTTTTTTACAAAGCATAAGAATTAAAAATTAAATAAACATAGAAATATCTACCCTAAAACACTATCATGTTATGATTTTTCGGATTAAGGACTCGAATTGCCTTTACATCCCCCCTTCTCCTTTCGTTAGGCGGTTAACTCACAATCTAAAAAATAAGGAGGAAATCATTTATGTATCCATAATAATTAAAATATATCCTTTTTAGAATATTTCCATTTCACGTTAGACTACTACTCTATGATTCTAGATTAAATCATGAAGTAATAAAAAGTGTTTTCCAGTGTTGAAATAAATAATAATCAAGATAATCCTCAAGATTAGCACGATAATTCGTTCATTCAGCCGCCATTCTCCCCTCTTCTTCAATCCAATTTCTTTCTAAAAATTAGTTGAATTTTTTTCAGTTTTGCAAAAATTTCTTCAACACTATTAAAATAGTTTTTAAGCAATATTAAAAACAACAGTATTAAATTTATCTAAAATGTAAGAAGTGGTTGGAAGAAAAAAATCAATTCTTTTAAGCTTTGGTTAACAAAAGTCTTGATATTGCTGATGTAAAATTATATTCGTAAACTTTTCTAAAATATTTTTCTTCTGAACGATTCACTGAAATACGCTGGAGAATCAAGTATTCGTTTTTCAAGCATTGCTGTTAATTCTTACGCTTTTTATGGATATTATGAATAAATTTATATAAAAAAATAAACAAGCAAAAGAAGATCACAATGTTTAACTCATTTGATATTTAGATGTCTTTTATCATATTTCATTCATCCATTTTCATACTGGTTTTGGTTCTAATTGATAGATATTAGCATGAGGCGCAGTAATCAGCTGCCAAAGTTCCGGTTTTGTGTTCAGAGAGTGGCAGCTTCTGGACGAGGTTAAAAAAAAAGAAAGCCGGTACGAAAAAAAAAAGCACAACGTAAGTGGACCTTATCTATCTATCTATATCTATACTTATAATAAAGCTCAATGTGTGTGTGTGTTGGCGCTCTACAGGCGAGACCATTCAACCTACATCTACCAAATTTGGCACGTGTATACCTTGGAGGTCGAGAATGTGCACCTGGGGGTTATTTTTTCGAATTTTTAATTAGAATTTTATTTATTTAAAAATTAAGCGAAATTTTGACGTGTTTCTGCTATAACTGCCGAAAATATTACCGCACAAAAAAGATTTTTACATGAAGTTAAAGATCAAAAATTTATCTTTTAAATGATACTACTGTTTTAATCTTAAAATTAAATTTCTATTTTTAATGAATTTTTAAATAAATATTTTAACTATGTTTTTCAATAATTTTTTTCGTCAAAAATAAAAATGAGGATTAAGCACGTTTCGCATTCATGAGAAAAAAATAGCTTTTTTCAAAGTGTTGTCATCACATTGATTAAAGCTCCAATTAAAAATAAATTAAATCTTTTTGGAAATGAAATCTGCAAAAATATAATTTTCGGCACGTGTTTGTGGGAAATGAAACAAATATGAAAAATTATTTTTTCTAAAAAATAAATTCAAGAAAAATTATTTTATGATCTTTTACAATCTCTATACAGGGTGTTTATTTAGTCCCGAACCCATTTTGATGTTTAATAACTCATAAAATAATGAAGATATAAACAAACTTATGGCATTTATTGATGGAATAACTCACATATTTTCCTTTTCAGACTTGAATATTTTTACTTTTGTAAATATCGTCTGCGCGTGTGGTTAATTTCAGATAATTTCATTTTCCAGTCTAAATATCTGTACTTTTCTAAATATCGTCTGCTTATTAATTGAATTTTTCTCTCTTTTGTTTTTGGCAACTATTGAAATGTTATGTTTACTTTTGATGTGTTTGTTCTATGTAGTACTTTTGTATGTGATGTTTTATTCGAGCGGATATTAAGGAGAATGCATACACCACAAGAGAAAGCACATATTTTATAATGGTCATAGAGTTAATTTTCAATCAACTAAATCACTGACTTTTAAGAGTTAATTTCCAATCACTTAAACTGACTGATTTATGAAAATTTGAATATCACTATTCAATAAAAAAAGGATAATTTTAGATTTTCCATCGATCGCTTCAAAGAAAATACGCCAATCAGCGCGGAGGTTTCTCAAGATTAATTAGCTTAAGATTATGAAAATGTTGAGTTTTTCTAAATTTTTAATATTTAAAACTTCATAAATAAATCTTAGTTGATCGTGGGAAATAGAAACATTCATTCATTTATTTAAAATTTGGTGTGTCCAGAATATTTCTGAGAATATGATACCTTATTGCATTAAATTTAGACTTCATAATTTTTGAAATATATTTATAGGCCGAAACAAAATATTATTATTGATTTCATTTCAATCCTTTTGAAAGCAAATCTAAAAACTGAATTTTATTCTGAACTGAGAAATTTTTGTTGAATTATTCTTTGAGATATTACATGAATTATGAAAAATATTTTGTAGTTCACATAAGACTTAAATACCGAGCGATTCTGTTTGCAATACTCACATTCAATAATAATAATAATTAATAAATAGCAATAAAGATAAATAAAATAAAACGCTTGGTTTTATTAAAAAATATCCTAATATTAATTGCAATTTCATTATTTATATTTTAAATTAAAGTTGAAGTTTTACCGGAAATGACAGCAGATTAGCAAAATATATATAGTAAATTGAACGAAACGATCTAAACAGTATAAGTTTGGTATGACTATCAAAATTTGAAGATTAAAAATGTTTTGTTTGAGAATCCTTTAAGAGACCAGTTACTTAAAATATTTAATTGAAAATTGTAGCGAGCGGTAATACTGGCGAACCGGCTGGTCGCCAAAGGCGGCTAGTACTTATATAAAGCTCAATGTGTGTGTGTGTGTTTTGGCGCTCTACAGACCAGACCGTTCGACCTACAGCTACGAAATTTGGCACATGCATACCTTGGAGGTCGGGAATGTGCACCTGGGGTTCCTTTTTTTGAATTTTTAATTAGAATTTTAATTATTAATTAAAAACTAACTTTCCCACCAAAAAATCTTTTTATTTCTCCACCGCCAAATGAGTAAGGCTTCAGGTTTTTTTTTCCCCCACGCTAAAGAAGATAGGCTTAAGAAATTTTCGGCAGATTATTTCAAAGGATTCTGTTTATTTTCTTAAAGTTTGATGCATTTAAAGTTAAACATTGTTAATTAATCGATCTTTCAGATTCATTCTGAAGTACTTTTGAATTAATATAAAATAGAATAAAGGAAATAAAAAAATTTCTAATCTCCGTAGCGTTACCCCAACTGGCGTAGAAAATTCACGCATTTGCATTACCATAATTGGCATTGAAAATTCACGCATGCGCATTGTGTTCTGATTGTTGACAACGGATACGGACTTGGTTTTGAAGGCTTAATATGTTTTCGACAGATTATTTCAAACGATTCTGTTTATTTTTTTAGTGTTTGATGTATTTAAAACTTAACATTGTTAATTAATCGATTTGTTCATGATGAATCTGAGAAAATTTTGTTGAAAACTACTTGAGATATTATGTAAATTAAGAAAAATATTCTTTAATGCCCATAAGATTTAAATAATCAGCGACTCAGTTTTCAGTACCCATATTTAAAAAAAATGCTTCGTTTCAGTAAAAAAAAAAAAAAAAAAAAAAAAAAAAAAATTATGATATTTATTGCAGTTTAATCATTTCCACTTTAATTTAAAGCATAAATTCTGCGGGAGTTAACAGAAAAGTACAGAGATACATATTACGTTATGGCTGAAGGCCTTTAAAATAGTATGAGTGAATTATATGAGTATTAAAATTTGAAGTTTTAAAATATTTTAATGAAGAAGCAATTAAAATGGGAGTTCCTTAAAATATTTAATTATTAAAATTTTAACGTGCATTAAGATTGGCAAACCGGCTGGTCGCCAAAGGCGGCTAGTATACAATAAATCTGCCGAAGTGGACTAAATGTCCTCATGTTCAAAGATAACACATTTTCAAATCAAAGATAATGCTGCATCATTACGACTAAGAAAATCTGGATGCAGCAGTATGGTATCATCTTTTGTTAACCGAAGAGGTTGTATTGCAACTGAGTCAGAAACTTTGCTTATATCCAATAACTATGGTAAAGGAGTGCATGTTTTCTGTCTGGTGGTCGTTCAGGGGAAATTAGCCCATATTTGTGTTTCATTTTGAAGGGGGAGGGACTAAGAAAAAACTTTAGGAGTAAACCCTTTTGTTGCTAATGTGTAGGACAGTCACCCAGTTTGAAGAGTGTTGGTTAAAAATACAGCCATAGAATAGAATCAATAACCCTCTTTCTTCTATTTTTTGTTCATCAACCTATAACCCAATCATTATTTATCGAAATACTGAATGAAAAAAAATCGCATTTCATTTCCAAATGAGAAACTTCATTTTCAAAGTACGGTCTTTCAAAATGTATAGACATCTGTGCAAGAAAACATAGGATACATGTGAAGCTGGTAAAAAATATGTTTAGATAGATAATATTTAAGTGGTGCAGAATTTTGTTATTCAAAGAAGTAATGTTTATCGATTTAAATCAGAATCATTGATCATTGCTATTTAAATCAATGATATTCAAATCAATACGATTATGTTGAAAGAAGAAAGGCTGAATAGCATTTCACAAAGATTGGAGATTATCAAATTGCCTTTCAATGCCCTCTTGAAATCAAAAACACAATGAAAGTGAGTCACCTCACAGAGAATACAGCACATATTTCATTTTATTTGTGTTATGCCAAAACCACACTGGAACATTAAAAAGCGGAAATCATTATTCCTTTCTCATATCAAAAACTCTAAATAAACAACAATAAAAACAAAACAACACAAATTTGAATGGATAAACCACGAATCCAACCATCTCATCTGCAAGTTTCAATGAAAAGTATGATAACAGCAGAAAAAAAAAGAGAGAGGTGAAAGAAAGGGGAGAGTTGAGACAGGGTAAATGGAAAAGGAAATCGGCACCCTTTAAATTATAGGGTGGGCGGCAGTTTTCGTTTGGGTGCCTCAGCTACTGGAGACGCATGAAATTACAGGTTCTTTTACACCTAAAAGAGCCGCAAATTGCCAACCGTTTCTTAATTTTTTACTGTATTCCTTTCATGACGCGATGCATGACGGATGGTTGCAGTTAAGAAATGAATGAGATTGGAGAGAATGTTTTTATTTTGGCTTTTGCCTGATATGCACATTTACATTTTCTTTCTTTGCTTGTTTGGTCGTGGAACAAAGGACCTCTCCTTTTTTCTACTCTCTTACTCACAAAAAAAAAAAAAAACATTTCACCTCGTCCTAAAGACGTTTTGTTGTCAGTTAAAGTGATTTCCATCACGGATCGCTTCGGTGAACTGCATTCAAGAACATGCTTTTTTAACTTCTTCACCCTCCCGTCTTCTGTAACGTATAAGATGTCTTTCAGAACTAAAAGATGTGCTCTTGTGCAATAAAAACCATCAAGCGTAGGTAAAAAAAAAAAGTAATGTAATAATTTTTCGCAGGTAATTCATATTTAAAAAAAATTGTTACAATTCAGATTCAACGAAATGTCCCAAAAAAAGCTTAATAATGGTTTCGAAAGCATAGATTCTGAGAAAGAAGATTCTTGACCTTTTCTGGGAGACTAGTTTCTTAAGATATTCGGCTATCTTTTAAAGGTGCTTTTCTATAATTCAGAGAAAAGCCCTTCTTAACTCATAACGGGACAACTTTCTGTATGGAGGAATCAGTTGGATCCTGTGCAATTCAAAGAACATTCTAAACTTTTAAAAGCAATTACAGATCTTACGAGTATTCAGACTTGAGGTTTCTGAAAAAAAAAAGTTATTTCTCATTCATTGTTTAAAGTGGCACAGCAGACTATTAAAATTTTGCTTGATCCGTGTATTACCCGTGATTCACACTTACTTGCTGTAGATAAATCTTTCTCTACGACAGTTAAAAGATGGCGATAAAAGGGACATCTAATTAGACATATGGTCTGAATCCCATGCTTGAATCAAGGCAACGAATGTGTTCAATTTCGTAAATCGTCGCATGTCGATTAATTAAGTATTCCCTGTCCAAAATATTGATAACACATGCCTTTTCTATAATAACTTCACTTGATAATCTTGAAATGGCTAGTTGGCTTGATTCATTTCAGAATACTATATTAATATTTTAGTTAGATGAATATTAACAATTTTGAGGAAGACATGTGAGTAGAGCTGTAAGATATTATTCTGTGACAGAAATCGATAGTGCTAACCATAATCTTCCTGAATGTGAACTCTGGAAAAGCGAAAGGAATGAATTAGCCGGCTACCATCCTCCCAGGCTTTTATACAACCTACATTGTCCAAGTTACACGTTTCAGAGCTCTTTGAGTCTAAAAAATAGATTTTTTTAAAATTATTTATGTTTGTTAAAACAAAAACCACTTTGAGCCAGACGGACGAAATTTGGTAAAAGGACACCAAATTTGCAGATTGCTATCAAATTGTGAATGGAATCTATTCTGAGGAAGTCTGCCTTTCTGGCTGTCTGAATACAAGCGAACACGATAACTATAAAAAGTAAAAATTTAAATTTAGCATCCAAAAGCGTAAAACTTATCAAGTTGTGAGAAAAATCCGATTAAGAGTGGACCATACGTACAGGGTGCGTCATAAATTAGTGCAAACGTTAAAAAAATATACAATAAAAAAAGTAATGCTCAAAAAAAAAATAATTGCGGTTTGCGAGAATATGTTCAAAAAATCTCTCGCTTTTTTTCCCATTAAATATTATTTAAAAATTATCGATAGATGGCGCTCACACGTCAAACCGAGACGATTTATGCAAATCATGATAGCCATAAAACACAAGGCTAGAAATGGATTCCTCATTCGATGCCAGCAGCATGCTATCATTATCAAATCAAGCATTAGTGGTTAAACTTTTCTATCAGAAAGGTGGATCCACGACTAAAATATTTTGGAAGTTCCGCACGGTGAAAAGAATCAAGACGAATAAAAGCTCCATTTCCCTGAATGAGATACTGAATTTAGTAGGCCGTTTTGAGGAAACGGAGAGTTTGGAGGATTGTCCACGAAGTGGCAGACAATTCGTCAGTGCTGAACGCGTCCCTCTTGTACAAAGTATCATGGGAAATTTGGCACTCGAGACATCAATGGAGAGTAGCACTGCAAATGAAGCTGAGAGAGTAACGTAGATTCCTTAAAAGTGCATCCGGTGGATACACTTTTAAGACGCTATTTGGACGAAATTTTGAAACTGCATCTTTACAAGATATAGGCACTTCACCAATTATTGCCAGCAGATTCCGATAAAGACAAGCCTTTGCAACATAGGCACTTTCACAAATGAAACGTTACCCACAATGGTTGCTGAATATCATGTGGATAGATGAAGCCAGCTTTTGATTGCATGGTAGCGTCAATATGCAAAACAATAGCATCTGGCGACATCGCGAGTGCACGACCAAATCGTCATTCTCTGCGTATGATTGTTTGGAGTGACTTCACCGCGTTCTTCATTCTAGGCCCTTTCTTTTATGAAGAGCTTTGTCCTGTATTCCGTTGGAAAACCCGTACTGTCATTGCAGAAATGTATAGTATCTTACATAGTATCTTTAGTATCTTACACTTTGCAGCAAAGACGTGCGTTACCCGCCGTCACTTTCATTCAGTATGGTGCTTGGTCTCATGTTGCTCTTCCGTTAAAACGCATTTTTGAACGCATTTTATTTTTGCATTCATTTTTCACTTCATTTATTAATTTTTCTGTATTCTTTCTTCTGTGTTTATTTTTTTTTTTCACGTATCATTTGATCCACTAACTCTGCAATTTTATTTTATTTCATTCCCTTTTTAAACTTATTCCTAGATTTAAATTGACTGTTTTGTTTCTTATAAATCTATATTTGCATGTCTGTAAAGTCAAGACATTTTTTCAATTAAAGAATATTCAATTGTTAAAGCTATTATTATAAAGCTATCAAATGATTAATCATTTTAAGAATAAAAATGATGTATTCTACCTTTGTGCAAGAAAATATACAAACTGTTCGATTATTTTAATAGTCAACCATTTGTTTACTTTTATTCTGAGGAATCCATGCTTATAACGCCAGTTACTAATGTGCACCAGAAATGACGAAACCAACTGAAGCGGAGATGCAAAAGAGAGAGCTCCATCTTTCCACGAAACCTGTATGATTCAGACAGAGAAGATAAAAAAAAAAGTCTTCCCTCCCCTCTTCCCATATTCATTACTATCGAAAACAACTGAAAAAAACAACAACAGGCAAACAAAATGACAAGATTAGAAGCGAAAACAAAATTTGCAAAATATTGTTTAACAGCAAAAATCTGATTTTTCTATGGCTGAGTGATCTGGTGATCGAGACGAGCCGAATGTAAAAAAACTGAAAGAGGAAGCGAATTTTCCATCTTATACTGCGCTGCCATTGACAAGTGACTAAAAAAGGTGAGTAAAAATAAATAAAAGGAAGTGATTGATGAGATCTACAAGTGAGATAAATACATCTCAGTTACTTCTAGCCGTGTCAAGCCCAGTGATAAACCACAAATCGGAATCATGATGCTTTTCTCTTTAAGAACGATCAGGGTTGCCATATTGGCTTTTTTAAGGCCGGAATTTTGGCCTTGGGAATTCTTATTTGGCCTTAACTACAGTTTCGGTCAGATTTGGACTTATCATTCAGAATTTTAGAAATTATTTTGGCATATTATTTTATTGAGTTTAAATGTTATTATAAATGCATTATTCGAATATACAGGGTGTTTCAGTGAACCGCTTCAGAACTTCTAAGAGGGGTAGGGTACATCCTGACAATTCGAAATCATATAGCAATGTGGGGTCGGAAATACTTTCCTGAAGCGATGTTGCACACAGAAGCACCATAAGGAAAAGAGACCGTAAATGAGAAATCGTTTTAATAATACATGAAAAGAAACAAAAGGTACATGGATTAAAGTAAATGTTCGAAGTTCCTTCCACGGGCTACAATGCTCACCTCACATCTCCGATGCATGGACATCCGAACATTCTGGAATACTCCAGGCATATCTCGAATCTCTTCGGCAGCTACTGCGATTCTTGCAACGAGCTCCTCAGCAGTGTCAACAGGGGTGTCATAAACTAGCGATTTCATATGACCCCAGAA
>JAPMOR010063343.1:0-30721 GCA_026543865.1 Argiope aurantia | reverse complement strand
GACATTACATCTGTGGCAATCTGATACTAACGCAATCATGCAAGAACACGCAAAAACGAACAAATGTTGGCAGACAACAATTTCGGAAACCGAAAGAAATTCGACGAGATCTTTGGTCAAAGGATTCAACAAAAACAGGAAAAAACAGAAGCAATCCCAGAAAATTGGAAAGAAGAGGCAAAATATGCAACTTATCCAATAAGTGTTTGGAGTTTTTCGGGATCTAGTGTATCGAATTCTTTCATCTTGATGAATTATTCTTCTTCCTGCAGGACGACTCTTCGTCGTTTTCATTGGAAATACGTCAGAAGTTCAATATCATGTTATTCTTTCCTTATTGGAGATGAATCGCAGTTGTTTCTGTATCGAAATTATGTTTTGGATACATTGGAAAGAACGTAAAGTAACCGATGTTTACTCTGGAAATCTGAAGAATAAACTGACGCATTAGAATCGAATATATTAAATTTTGTTCCATTTTCTAAAGAAGAGATCTGAAGGATAGCGAACTGATCTTTGCAAGAATTTTTAAATTCTATTTATGTCAAAATAAGTTCTTGTTACTTCACATATTTCTCATCGAGTGGATTTTAGCGTATTAATAAATTAACCTAAGATCTTTTAAGTAATAAAATATTTCTTATAGATTCCAGTATAGTGATATTTTACTGCATATATCAAGTACTAAAATAGTTTAAAGTTTACATAAGATGCAAGTTAATGTAACCATGGTAAAAGTAAATAAATTAGTCACTGAAATTAAAGAAAGATCATACTTTTATTGGTGTTGAACTTGCAAATAGATTTTGAAAATTAAAAAAAAATGAGATTGATTTGATTGATCCTCAGCCTGTTAATTTCCCATTGTTATATTTTCCCATGGTGTTTGTTTCTGTGAGAGACTGCAATTGAGAGAACGTCGACTTTACAGTGCACGTCCGAAATATTTGCTAAACATGCTCATTTCTCACTTGCACCGGCAAATGTCTACGTTCACCAGGCACTAATGGTGAATGCTGAATGAGTCGGAGATGTGCATTTTCATCTCCATATTTCAGGTGCGATAAAATGCCATAAGGGTGACGTAACTTCGCCTCTCCTGTTGAGAGGAGTGACCAATCACAGGGAGGATAAGGGTTCATCACTTGAGTTGTTTGTTGAGTTTTCTCTGCGAACTACCGGGAGAATTTTAATGCCGTGGTAAATCTAAAGAGCAGCCAGGATTATTTTTTTTTGACATGTAGTTTTAGATTCTGTCGTGAAAAGGGATGCTCAGTATTATGCCTTCTGAAGTTTGGCAGCAGTTGTACTTGGATAAATGTTACGTATTAAGATCTTAGCTTTGTTTAGCCAACAAAGAACTTAGCATTTATACCGTAGGAACTTTTCTTCTATACCACGCCATTTGGATTAGCGGAGAAATAATCTCCTTAGACTAATCACTATAGAAATATATTTGCAACGTTTCCAAATCATACTTTATTATTAAGGGGTTCCAAAACCGAAAAATATGAAGTTTTTTTATAAGAAAAAAAGATAATGTAATGTAAAAAAGATTTGTACTGATATTCAAACATTTCTTTATTATTCTCAAAAATCCGTTTCAAACATTTCCCATCGCTTTTCAAGTTAACAATTTTTAAATAAGAACCCTTAAATTTATTTTCACAGAATAACAAAGCCTTAACTGCATATTTATTTATTTGTGGTTAACTTCGTTGTCTGTCTTCGACATGCACCAAAGCATATATGTGCTTGTCGACAAACACCGGTGATAATCCAAATGTTATAATCAAATATTCGGTCTTTCACCGACGGATTTGGTATGTGTTGACATTCCTCTTTAAAATTTGAAAGACCGAAATTGGATGATGTCGCAGTAACATTTATATCTTTTATTAATAATTGAACTTGTACATTAGAATTCCTTTTTCGACTGAAAAAAAATGAGTTTCTGGAAAAAATTCTAAAAAAGCGTAACTTTTAGAAATGGCATTTAATAACAGTAAGGTATTTTTAGAATCTACTTTGTATACTACCAATTACCTTTCCATGCATAAATAGATGTTTGTTCTAAAGACCTCGGTGGAGGTCAAAGAGCCTCCTACTTTCCAAGGTAATTCTGAAATTTCTCGAATAAGAAACAGGGATGAAGCCAGCTAATCTGTTTTTAGTTTCAAAAGAACACTTTTTCGATTCAAGGAAGTCTAAAAGCAGAAATTCATCAATAAACTCAAAGTCGAATTTTTATGATGATCGTTCTCCCTTTGTACTTCCTATGTGTGAAAGTAGCAAAATGAGTTATTGTTTATTACTCAGCGATCGGATAAAACAGAGATAAAAAAAATTCCCTATTTTCACAAACACTGTATAATAGAAATGAATTTCTGGTTTTCTTCATAACATTATTGAATAAAAACAATTCGCACTATCTTACTATTTCTATGATTTCATTTCGTTCTCTCATATGTAACATCACTTAAGGCATGAACTTTCAGGAATGCCTATAAAACGATTATGGAAGCCTCCTGCCATTTCGAAGATAGATGTGAATCTCAATATTTCATTTTACATTTCGTAAATTGTTAATTTATGAGCTGTGTATGCTGAAATTTGAATTATTCCTCCTTTCTTTTACGCAAAAGAAAAATAAAAATGCTTTTTAAAACGTAAAAATTCAAAATAAAATTGCTTTTCGGAGCTCATCCTTGAGAATATAGAAGGCTTTTCTTATTCCTAAGAGGCAAAGATATTTTGAAGCACTTTCGTTAAAATTCGATGACAAACAATGGCACATTTGACGTGTCTTGGATTATTATACAACAAAAGTGTCTACTACTATTTTCCTTCGTATAAACTTCGCATCGATTTCAACGACAAACATTCAGTATTTTAGGTATAAACTTCCGTGGATCATTTATAAAAGGATTAGGGAATTGAAAGCCACAATGTCCTGTGGAAAATTCCTCGGAGACGAAAACAAAACAGCGACAAAAGCGAAAATGGAAAGAAGAGGAAATTCGTCACTCACCCAGCAAGTAATCTGTGCTTCTGGGATCCACTTTATCGAACTCTCTTTTGTTGGAGACGTAGCGGGCCTTGAGTCGACGGGTCTTCTTATCCTCCAACCAGGCATCGATGAGGTTCTGGCCATCCTCCCGCCGCCCCATGTCCGCCGGGGCACCCTCCTCCTTTTTGGGCAGGAAATGCCACCGACCGCCACCCAGGATCACCTGCACGCACAAATTAAAAAGCTTAATAGCCGCCATCCAAGCCCTCTTGGGAGGGTAAAAGGGGTGATATCTAATGAAAGGGGAGGGAGGTTGTAGTGTTTCTTTTGTTAAAACAACACAGGCGGTGATAAAAGTGAATTTTGGGATGTGATGAAGTTCCGCCTCTTTTTGGAAGTTAAACAGTGTCATGGTGGAAACGGGGCTGATTTGAAACTGGGAGTTTCAACACATTTACTTAAGAGAATTTTGATAAAAAGAATGCTTGAATTGCGATTAAGAAATCACAGTTAGTATAAACAAGAAAACAGACATAGTTCAATTTCAATATTTATAAAAATGTTTCATGTCAAAGATGCACAATTTTGCCCCACACCCATCGCTGCACTTTCTTCATTCTTGAGGAGGAAGTGCCACCTACACGCATGAATGAGAGAAGTTAAAAGTCCCGTCGAAAATTTCTTAAGAAGACGAGAATGGATAGTATGAAAAAGAAAGAAGAATTTTCTTTCTCTCTCTAAAGTGATTCTCGTAGCGATAGAAGTGAATTTTGAGTGTCGTGCTTGCTTGTCTTTCCGAAAGAATAGAGTATTTACATATTTTTAGAACGGTTTTGATAAAGAATTTTAAATGGATTGGAATAAAATTTTTGGCAATAGCTTATTATTTAAAATGAGAAATATTGCTTGCTACTTTTGAATTTTTCTTCTACCAAAAATTTGCATGGTTGGTTATGTATATTTTAATAGCATAGACCATATTTGAATATACTGCGGTAGGCGTTTGTTAGATTAAAAAGACCAAACTTATTGTGTATATAAAAAGGGTAACTATTCCAAAATGTATCGTAAATATGCTGCGGTTTGAAGGAAATATTTGAGTTTTTCGAAGAGAAATATTCTTATTGCATAATTCAAAAACGTTGTGAAAAATGATATAAAAATTTCTAACTGCAAAATAAGTAACATTATTAATTGGAAAGGGATAAACCGTTTATAAATACTTCAACATGGAAAACATTGCAACGAATAAGCACTGTTTCAATTATTTCTGAAGTCAAATCTCTTGTAACAAGAGAAATTCATCTGATACAGAAATCAATCGGAAAGTCTTTAAATACATCTGCAGCAACAATAAATAAAGCAATAAAAAAACTTACAAGCTTAAAAAGCTAAAGAATACCGTAATGTTTACAGTGCTTGCTGATGCATTTTGCTCAACACAGAATATTTTGAGCCCATATGAAAATCATTTCATAAGTAATAAAGGGAATTACACTGGGACCTTTGATAAAACATGGTTTTACTGAAATTGTCGCACAATAATAGGTTTATTTACTGTCTAAAGCGAAGAGAAAAAATTACGAACCTAGTTCTATCAGTGCAAATAAAATGTTTTTATTTAAGAATTTTTGTATTAAGTAAGGGGTTTATCATTGAAGAAAGGTTCTTTTACAATGGGGAATTAAAAATAAGAAGAATGGGAAAATATTGTTAAAATCAGTTTAATATGCTGTCAAGCGAAAGTTTCACATCCGATATTTAGAGAAAAAATTCCATTTATTTATCGGATTGACTTTCAAAGGTGAAGCTTTAAGACATGCTTCGAAAGGTACCAGTGCATTACATGAAAAAATGAATACTGATTGAAGCATTGCACATATACTTTTTCAGCACATTCCTGCGAAATAACTATGAATTATTGTGCATTATTAAAGAATACTTGTGCATTATAAAAGAATACTTTCAAAGCATAAAACCTTGGGCCGTGGTGGCATGGTGGTAGTTCTAGGCTTCGGAACAGGAGGGTTTCAAATCCGAGACCAGATACCACCGAAGGTACACATTAAATCCACTGAGGCCAAATGTCCTGCAGCTGGTTTGGTGTGGAAGCTTGGAGAGGGGAGTGTCATCCTCATCATCTCACCATGGTTCAAAATGTAACTGTAGCATTGTTTTAAATCTGGGCGTTAATATAACTAAACCAAACCTTCACGATGGAGAGAGTGGAAGAGCAATGGTAATCAATATCCCTAGAAATTTTACAAAATTCCCTTCTGTCCTGCAAATTATAAAGCAGAATTGCAGTCCAGAAAAAAGGGGGTCACTTATATTTATTCTCTTATATTATTATTTATTAAAGGTTAGTCTTTATATTTTTAGTATGAATGAAGCGGTTCCAAAATTTTTCCAAAAATCTGTAAACATCCTTTGAAAAATTCTTCAAGATGAGGTGGAGTTATTTTAAGGTCGGATTTTAATTTAAAAATGCATTTAAAGTTTTAATAAAGGAGAAATTTCATTGAAAAAAATTAAGCTTTTTTAAGGATTATTCTAAATTTGACAGGACAATAGTCCTTTAAACTAAATTTAAATTATCAATTCAATTAAGCTAAAATCAACAAAGCTTTTATAAAATTCTACTATAAGCTCCTTAAGAGTTAAGAGCTAGATGGAAAAAAATTCAGTACACATGATTAACATCTATAGTACATACCTTTATCAAACGTTGAAGCAAACCGAACAGGAGATTGTCCGTCTATACTTTCAGGAGAGTGCAAACGCTATAACTCAAAAAAAAGGGCTTAATATATGAAATTTGATATGTTATTTTATGACAAGTGTAGTTGTGGTTTCATTCAGTTGGATTTTTTTCAATTGATTGGAAAAACATTTTTTTTTAATGAAATTGGGAGATAGAGCCCCCCCCCCCCTCGCTGTTAAAAAAATTGTTAAAAGTGGATATGAACACAATAGTCGAAAGGATTAGAGATCAAAATGGTCAAGTGGTATAAGCAACAAATTTTCATAATGACAATAGCGGCGCAATAAAACAGCTCCGATGGTCCCGCTGCTCACACGCAGTTTGCACTCGGTCACTTCCGGCGATGTGTGCGCTATCGGAATATCTCAGTAATAACCCAGAAAATCGTAACAGCAATTGCCATTTGAGTGCTATCGCTGACACAGATAATTGGACAAAATGTACTTTAATGTAGTGTCTCCAATGCATGTCTATAATTGCAAATTTGTATTCCCCCGACTGAAATCTCTTTTGTAAAATCCATCTCTCTGTTAATGCTGCAGAATATACATTATGCACATATCGAAGCACATTATGACAGAGATTACCATCTGCTAGATGACAATGGAAGGTACACATAAGCTGAGCACTTCGTTAAAATGAATGAACTCTATTCATTAAATTCTGCGAATATATAGAGGTATTAAAGGGATATCATTGTAACATAATATACATTGTGTGTGACTAAGCAGGGATTTAATGTAACAAATGTTTGAGGAACATATGCATTAAACTGATAGAGGGATTACTTGCTAAACGCCTATTTTGAATAAGCTAGTTTATTTGAATATCAGTTGATGTAAATACGTTAACTGCTATTTGAAACTCGATAAAATAGTCTAATCCAACATTTTTTGGACATACACCATCGTTTTGCAGCGACTGCCGAAAGAAAGTAGCACCCATGATGTACTTTGAGGATGTCGCTTTCTCTCCAGGTGTTATCAGTGATTTCGTAAATTGGAAATATCACCCATACTTTTGTACCAATTCGTCATATTTAGATTTAAAATATCTTACGATCCCATTAATAATTTATCTCCATGGCAACCACTAAAATGGACGCCAGAGGCACACCGATCACCCATCCTCTTCCGCTGATACGGCACTGTCGTACTGAGAACTTTTAAGTGGCAGTATTGTCTTTGTAGTAAGTTCGCAGCTTCAGAGCCAGAATGTTCTGGATTTTAAAACCGATTCTAAGATCCTCCAAAATATTAACTTCGTATACATGTCCGATTTCAATTTGAAATTCATTATTTGCCACATTGATGGAATAGCGATTAGTGGATTAAAGTATGCGGATGGCCGTCATGTAATGCAACGGCAAGACTATCGCAAAAGAAAAATCAAATCTTTGGGCAAATACTCAAATGAGAGTTCGCAATGAAAAAATGTCTTTTGGATTGTTTTTTTCTCTTTTAATATTATTTTTACTGAGTTCAGTTTCAACTCATTAATGGAACTATCAGATTTAATTTGGTTTCTAGCAAATATAGTTTTAAATATGCTGGAATTGTATAAAATGTGACATTTGAGTAAATAAAAGAAAACGCTTTCAAATAGTTCCAACCAAGTAGTATTTTCAACATATTATAAGTAATAAAAATTTGTAATCCCTAAACACGGGAAACTTGCGGCATGAATTTGTGCTGCATATAAATTATATAACTTATAATTTTGGAATAATGTTACGTAATTTATATTTTTTTTATGAAGGGGGTCTATTTCAGGACTGTCTTCTAGGTTTAGTCTAATTATATTGACATTCATTTTGGAACTGCACGAGGGTAATTTTTAAACGGACCTCGTTATTTTAAATCGTGGTATAATGCGTAAAAGAAAGTCACCTTCCTTTTTTCCTTATTTGTACTTTCGAAATATGGCTTTTGCGCCACTTAAACAAACCAAACCTTATTTGTACTTTCGAAATAAATGAGATTAAATTTTTGACTTATCTAAGTCATTTTATTTTTAATTTTAGATGCTCCTTATAATGTACGAATGCAATGCGATTCATTCTACACAAGTTTGGTTCAAAATTATTTTAAATTTTTTCATGCATGTTTAAAAAGAGAATGATGATGACAGGCAAATTTTACTTTCAACATAATATGCCCCAGAGAAGGGGGGAGATGTCGGACCTCTTCCGAGTGGTTGATCATGTCTGAGGACTTAGCTGCTGGCGTAACTGGATGGCGATTAAGGCACTATCTACATTTGCTAATGTATTCATAGACACAGAATTTGCAGATGTATTTAGACGCAGATTACACACCTTAAAGTGCTATTTCAAGGTGTGAACGAATTTTGAACTTAAGAGGTTTGTAAGGCTTCTGCAGCCAAATCATTAGACTCCAGTATTTGTGATTTTAAGGCATTATTAACTAGTTTTAGTTTAGTTATATTGTCTTGTTGTAGAGCAAAACTGGAACTATTTTGGGACAGAATTCGTAATTACGAGCTGCGGTCAAATGAAGACGATACTTAAGATGGCATCGCTTCTCGATGCTTCCATTCCGCAGTGGAGGAATGATATTTGACCCCGACGGATTTGGTGTGCGTGCACCAGCTGCCTTTACGTGATAATTCTTCGATGGAATCTGATATCCAACTTGAAATCCCAACCCCGGTTCTGAAGCCAAGAACTTACCATTAAGGCACCATGACATCATGATTGATTGTCAGATTAGTTTCTTAGGAATCAAGAGGTGTAAAATACGATTCACTCACGTTAATATTTCTTCCTGGGTCATTTTCAACCAGCTGTCGTGCGATGTCTTTGCACAACTTGCGGTCTTCCTCAGGGATTTTAGGGTCACTTTCCCAGTAGCGACTCGCAGAGTGACCATACATCGCCGCGGGGGTGGCGTGAGTGACACGCGTTGTAGTCACCAGCCCTGTTGATTTACCTGAAAGAGAGAGATAGAATTATTGATAAATGTCAAACATATACATTAAGTTTATTTTTAATAATAAATATTAAAATGGCGCGAATTTATCTAAAGCATAAAGATAAAATACACATTTCTACTTCTCTAAACATATAATTTCTAATTTTGAAATCGCATAATTTGATGTGCTTTTTGTAATAAATCAATTTAAAATACTTAAAAAAAAATTCAAATTCTACAATAATAATAATACAACTTCAACAATAATCAAGTTTGATTGAATAGCATTGTTAACTTTATCAGATAAAATATTTAAATAATTGTTAACTTTATCAGATAAAATATTTAAGATAAAATACGATTGTAGTATAAAATGATTTAACAATGTAAAAGAACAACGGAAAGGTTGTATAACCCGCATGTAATTAACATTTCATTGCTGTGAATAAAAGACCAATAACGAAATTTAAAAAAATTATGAAGATTTATTTTAGTTGAGCTATTTCATGTGAAATTAAACTTCTGCATTCCTCTTTTTTTATCAGTGAAAATAAAATATTCCTTATTTTTATAAATAAAACGGAATAAGAAATAAATCACCAATTTTTCAAAGACAAGTTCAAAGAATCATTAATGAAGACAAGTACAAGGAACAATTTCTTTTTCATATAGTCTTACTTAGACTAAAATTCTAAACAACAAAAAATAAGATAAAAATAATCTTATTTAAATATAAATTTATATTATATTTCTAAAAGCAATCTATTTAATTTCTCAGAATTAATAAACTATGTAAATTCTTTTTTTTCCCAGCAATTAGCATTTCTTTCCTCCAAGTTATCTGGGATTTTTTTTAAATCTAAAAACATATTATAATTTTTCTAACCTATCAAGTTTCTTCAATGTCCAGAAAAAATTATTTCAATAAAAAGACATGATAGATAAAATATATAAAAGAATCATTACATTGAATCTAATAAAAGCAAAATTTCAATATTTGAATCAGGGGACAGTATTACTGCTCATAATTAATACTTCAATAAAAGAAAAGTTAATATCCATATTAATTAGAAAACCACCACTCGAAATACCCATACATCTAATGACTTTATTTAATCAAATACATATATATTCCGAGACGATAATATTTTTAAATTCTTATTTTCAAAAGACTATTGTATGAAATATTGTGTGTATTGTGCCGGCGTTAAACGTGTTGGTCTTAATGTTCAAGTCAAAGATAAAAAAATTATTCCTTTTACAGTAAAACAACAAATTTAGTTAGATCTTGGAATTTTGAACCGAGTTCAGATAACAAGGAAGACGCCTGAGATATCACCCACCCCTCTCCAAAATTCCACGCCATACCAACGGGAGGACGTTTGGCCCCGACGAATTTAACGTGTACCAGACCCACTTTCACGACGATTCTGCAGTGGTCCCTGAACCTGAAATCCTCCGGTTCTGAAGCCGAGATCTTACCACCAGGCCACCGTGGCCCTGAAAAACAACAACAAGGAAGCAATGGTAAAGCTTTTTGATCGGAATGGACAAAATACAGCAGTCCAATCCACTGATTACAGCGAGATCCGTGTTCAGTGTAAGAAGTAATGGGAAATATGGAAATGGGTTACACGTGGCGCTCGATTTCATTGTGAATGATCTTTCACTTTTGTTGAAGTATTTGCAAATTTGCACCAGATAATAGGCAAAGATAGAGTTGCAAATGACTCGGAGTTTTGAATCTTCTGCCACATAACACTTGTTTTCAAATTTTTATTTCGTTTCTTCAAACACTGTGCTCGTTATTATGTTAATTACTCTATTAAATTTGCAAAACCTTTTAATCACAGGACTGCCGACGTGATAAGAATATAATTAGATTAAAATGTTTTTTTTTAAAAAATAAATTTTGAAAAAAATGAGATGGCAAAAAAAAAATTCTTTTAAAACTTTAGTGATCTTAAATATTATTCTCGAAAGTTTGCAAAACCGGGTCCCAGTTCAATAAGGATTTGGTATGTATTTGCATATAATTTACATCAAATCTGATGAAGAAGCCCTGTTGTTTATACGCATTATTCAATTCAGCTTTCAAAACCCTTGGGTGCATTCAAAATATCATGATAATTTGATATGTTTAAGCACTTTGTACCATTATATTTCGAAAGTTGAATAGGAGAAATAGGTAAACAGAAAATTGAATTTTCTTATTTTAGAAAGGAGATGTATTATTGTTTTGAAGACAGAGGAAACAGTATACATTAAATATTTTTATTGCGTGTTTCGAAAATGAATCAGTGTATTATAAGTAATACTACTTTGTATAATCGAATGTATGTTTTTGACACAAAGCATGCATTGAAGTAAAATATGAGGAAGAGCAAGGAAAATCCATAAAATGGCAGCTATCTGCATACGAATTATCAATGTGAATTAAAGATATCATTTCTAAATAATCTTTAGCAAGGGGACTTATAAATTATCTTTTAACAATGAATCTAAAATGAGCGCCTATGATAAGAAGATAGATTTTACTGTTTTCTCGAAACACGTTTTCTTTAAATTTCGGTACGCATAGATAGAAAACACTTGATTCATTGCAACGTATAAAACGATATTAAGATCATTATGCATCTGTAAAACCTATTTTTTATGAGCAATAACATTCATCTTTATAGATTATCATTCGAAATACCACATATATTTTTTAATTATACGACATTTATTGTTTTTCATTACCATATTTAAATTTAAGTAGTTCATTGTAATTGTTAAATCTATGCTTATATATTATGCTATTTTTTTATTGATTTTATTCAAAATTATTTTTTCTGACCCTACCGATTTATATTTATGAACCTGAAAATGAACGCTCACAAACATTCTTAATTTTCCCATTAAAAATAATTTAAGAAACAAATATTACTGTACTGTATTATAAATGAAATGAAACATCAGTTCTATATGTCTTAAATTTTATGTCCGATAGAAAATTTTCCTGCGAAAAAATCTCCTTTATTTACTACTGAAATTTTGATGATTTTCATTGTCGAGAACCTCCCAGTTCCCTTAATTCAAATTCAAACACAAGATAAATTCTTGCATTAACCAATGTTGCTGTATGGAAGGAATAAAATCTGCTCTTATTTGAATGCAGTGTATTTCATCCGCATAGCACTTGACATCTCCATCAATCGTCATCATCGAGAACAGGGCATCTCATCTTAAAGCTGTTATGACAACAAGTCATTGCATCGCATTTATGAGTCGCTGCAAGAAGCTGCTCATTTGTTTTAAAAAATAAGGCCAGATAAAATGAGAGATACGGGATAGCTCGTGGAAACTACCCGCTGTGTATGAAAAAATATTTTTCACGTATTGTAGAATACAGAAACGCATGTCTGGGAAAGAAGCACTGGAACAATTTGCTAGATGTTCGATAAGGGTATAGGAATTTAAATATTCGGTACTTCAGTCAAACATTTCATTTTTTTCCAGATGGATTTTGTAGGAAGGAAAGCTAAACATATTCATTGTCTAGGCTTCGATCTCAACTGAATATACGATGAATTTTGATATTCTTGCATTCGGAATATAAAAATAGATAATATTGAAAAAAAATTCAACCTCGAGGTTTTGAATTATATTTAAGTTTTAAACTTCTCTGTGCAAAAACGATAAACAATTTTCGTAATTATCTCTATCGGTCAGCGGATTGATAACACGGAAACGAAACAGGCTAGATGGATGAAAGGTGGTCTATTTCATTCTGCGCATCAATTTACACCGAAATGTTAGATTCCTGTCAAACTTCGATAAAATCTGTCCCTGTCTATTTGTCCATCCAGATGCAGACGAACGCCATAATACGAAGACATGAGGAGATCGTAGGGTTAAAAATCTGGTGTATGGTTTCTGTCATCAGAATTGTAAATATATATCAAATTTTGAGCTCAATATATGAAAGGGTTGTCTCTTGATTTATCTGGACTCGGAATCAAATACAAAACTCAACTGGTTAAAGGGTAAAGCCAACTGAAGTTTAAAGTTAACCCCTACCCTCCGCAAAAAATATTGAAGACCATGGGTAAGACTGAGAATGCTTATATAGTATTTCTTTCATTATAAAGAATCGTTTTAAAAATTTAAATACATCAAAATTAATATCAATAATTCATTTAAAACTATTTTTTTAAACTTTTGATTTATTTTAAAACATATCATTATGCCAATTTTTCATTTGCTTCAAATTTCTGATTTAACATTACCTGCCCAAACAGTGCCTCTTCGCAAGTCACTCCTTAACGGAAGCAAGAAATGCAAAGCTCTTGCAAACGAATGAAACAGCATGGCTGCCGGCTTTGAAAAATTATCCAGTGTTTCTTTTTTTTTCATTGAAATATTGGTGGAAATTATACCGAAAAGTTTACATTATATTAAAATTAAAATATTTCCTCGTCAGTGTTAGCGAATTTCAGTTTTGTGCGTATCAATTCTACATCTGATTATTTCATATAAATTTATATTAATGTAAAAATTCCGTAACTTTATATTTTCTTATGGCACTTAATATTTGCTCTTTAAATGTCTGCTTGTCAAAAATATAGTCGGATGCCATTGAGAACTGATCTGAATTAGGGAGTATAAGGAAATTGCAATTCTGTTCTTAAAAAAACTTTCCAAATTGCGACAGTATTCATATATTCATATACATATACGAAAATAATAACGTCAATGAAAGAGAGCCGTCCATTATGGTTTTCGTTATTCCATTGCAATGTATTCCTATTTCGTCCTATAATTCTTAAACTTCAGCTGTTCCCGTTGAAAAATGTGAAGGTGGACGAAACATACAATGCCGCCGTATATTCCTTTTCTGAACGAGAGTTTCGAGTAATTACTTACATTTAAAAGCTAATAGATTATTGGGAGAGAAAGGATTTTCATCCCCTCATATTGAATAGAACTTGTGACTCCCATTAAAATATCTCATTCGTTTTAAAATATCCGATAATAACGAATGGTTGCCATTCCGTTTTTCATTATAATTTAAGTACTTAATTTCGCTCATCGCGAGTGGCATCGTCACATCTATGTTCGAGTGATTGATTAAACAGTGAAGCTATTCAGAGGTTCCACGAAATCTTCTATCAATGGATCCACTATTTATCTTCCTTTAACAAGAGATTTTGACTCAATTTATTTTGAGATGTGTTTTGAAAGTGTTATTGAAGACTGGAATTTTCCTTGTTCGCCGCGTTTATTTGTTCGGGCTTGAAATATCAGGCATTGATTTTGCGATCAATAAAAGTTCAGGCTATACTTTAAAGGGATGAATTATCACTCCTTGACTTGACTTTCATTCAGGTATACTATATTTAGTGAATTTAAAGAAGGGCTTAATGATTTTTATTTAAATTTTAAATTCACAAGGAGCTTCTTTTATTGTGCATCTTGATGAAATCTTAATGAAATTTCGTTTGATCTTAATGCTCGAATTAAGAAAAAGTACCTCCAAGATTGAACACAGCAAATAAAAATGACAATTTTTCCCTCAAAAATGACAGGCACGCTTTATTTTTAATAATTAACAATTTCATTAAATAATTATAAATATTGTACAGAAATTATGATAAAACATTTTTAGGATATTGAAGTTAATAATTGTAAAAAGGAAGAAAGCAATTTTATTGAATCAAAAGTACGTCGCATTGAATGCAATAATTGTGCAATAATGCTACTAGGAGATCAATAAATTGAACAACCATGCAAATGACGAGTGTGTTTAACTAACAAAAATCATTCAATAGAGTTTTTTACAAAAATAAGTTTTGATTTCGAGTATTTAAAGCTATAATCAGTTCGAATGACAGAGAATAGATCATCATTTAGACAGGAAATTCAAAGGGTCAGAGAGAGAAAAATTCGAATGATTGGCGAAATCATAGTAACTCCCACATTTTTTGAAAGTCTTTATTAATTAATAGCATTAGAATATTCTTCACGACTTTTATTTAAATTTATTATTTTCAAAAAAAATGCGTAGGAAATTTTTAAAATAAAGTTCACTGTTTATCTAACTCATGGCTTACGATTTAAAAGAAATGAAATGGTTGTATTGTGCACAAAACAAAATTCTGGAATCGAGTCAATTTGAGTTATGCAGAAAATAAACGAATTTGAAAAATTCGGAGATAATTATTCAATCCATGATAAATTCATTTTATTATTTTTAAAATAATGATCACTGGCTTTAGAAAATTGTTAGCGTTGCAGTTCTCAAATTATTGAATCCATTTAGATGTAAAATTATTGCAGGTTATTGATCGATATGGTGGAAACGACCTGAAAAGGGGACTAGATGAGTTTATGATTTCGAATATACACAAATATCGTTTACGATTCTTTGTCTTTTTGTTCATTATGCCCCTAATGGCAATTATTTATGCCAGAGAGTGTCATTTCTTCTAAAATATCTTCCCAAATGAACAAATTTTGAGATTTCATTTAGATTATGTGAAATAAAACGCAACTTCTAACAAAACAAATGTTAATGACATTAAAAGGTGATTTAAAATTTACAAACAGGTGGCGTCTCATATTATGCAGTGCTTTAAAGTATTCTTCAGGTATCACTCATAAGTAATCCAATAGTGTTAACTAAAAAGTTGAAAATATGGTCATTTGAAGAGGGAGACAAAGAAAAATTTAGTTAAGGCGTATAATCACAAAATAGAGACATTTGAGCAAGCTTCTTTAACATATAATTAATATTTAATAAATATGCATTTAATAGCTGGTTTTAAAGTTACAATTTGAAATTTTTTACTGAATAATAATTTACATTCTCAGTAGCACTAAATATCATTGTTATAAATAAAATAAAAATATGAAAACTGGATAAAAATACCATGGAAGAAATATATTTTATATCCGTTAACAGTTAAGGATAAAAATAACTGCGTAATGGAATTTTAAAAATATGTCGAGACTAATGTTTAGTTAAATATTAAAAAAATATTTTTATATATAATTTAAGTTACATGACTATTTTATGGCAAGCTATAATGATATTTTCAGAAATAATGCTCTAAAAAGTTCAGATTTTTTGCTTCAGTAAGTTTTTATATAGGATTAAATAAATTATGATCTTAGGAAAGATCATATTCTAGTTTCCTATTTAAATTCGAAAACTCTTCGTACAAATATTAATAAACATGACTGACTTCAAACCGACCTTTTTCCCATTTTGTGAGGATACTGCTCCAGATGCGAGCAAATGCAGGGGTTCATAGCATTTTTAAAAATTGAAAGCTAAAATATTGTTTGGGGTTATAATATTGATTGCCAGGAATTAAAATATCGCTTGGCTCCAATCTTTGACCAAGCATTTCTTGCCTAGTCTTTGAGGTCTGACTTAATGCTAGAAAAGTTGTAAGCTACTCTCGAGTTCCAGAATAGCACCTCCGCCAAATATTTGCTGCTCACCTTCAGCGGGCCGCGGTGGCCTGGTAGAAAGTTCTCGGCTTCGGAACCAGAGAGTATGAGGTTCGAGACTCGATTTCCCCAAAGAACCGTCATGTAAGTGGGGCTAGTGCATGTTATATCCGTCGGGGCCAAATGTTCTCCCAAAATTGTGGTGTGGAAATTTGGGGGAGGGTACCAGCTTGGGTATCATCCACGTCATCTGACCGCAGTTCAAAATTACGAGGTCCGTCCCAAAATAGCCCTAGTGTTGCTTTAAAATGGGACGTTAATATAACTAAACTAAACTAAACTAAATTAGCTCACCTTCAGCCTGGGCCCAGTCTGCCAAGCACGGAATCCGGGATTGGAAGCTGCTTTCGCATTTCTCGTAGACCCCGCTGTCGTCCAGTCCAACTGTCTCGAATCGGCCTTTCACACCACACAGGAGGGCTGTCGCACACGCACCGGAGTCGCCTACCTGGCTGTCGGTGTTGTAAGTCTAAAAATACATGATATGATCCATTAAAATTCTTTTATGAATATGAATAGGAAATTTATAATAAAATGAGGAGAAATCAAAATTAACACAAATATATGCAATATTTTATTGTTTTCTCAATAATTTTTAAACGTTACATCATTTACAAGAATAGAAGACACTTTGATACCACTTTGCAGAAATTAAGAATTTTTGTTTGCTGCTCTGCTTTTTTTTAATTTTTGCTTCACAGTTTAACTTCTACAAAAAAAGGAAAAGCTCATGGTCTTATGTTGTAAAACCGAGATAACAGTAATTGAGTTTGCCGAAGTGCTATAAGATTAAAAGTATTCTTTACATTGCTAATTCTTGACGTATTCATTTCGTTTGAATTCCACTAAAGATTCCACAAAAACTCCGGAATGGTGCGAGTTAAAACTGAGATCATGAATCATTTCATTCATTTTGGTTAATTTGTTAAAAAATTTAACAGATACATGTAACATGTAAACGAGATAGTATTATTAGTTTTCATAGATAAGAATTTTATATTATGAATAGTAATCCAAAATGCCGTCATAAAAAAGGGGCTTACATTTGTTATATTGAAATTTTTACTTAACTCGGCTTATAAGACATTTATTTTCAAGACTTCAGAAAATATCAGTGTTTTAGCAGAGCTAAATACAATGCTTTTTTTTTTTCACATTTCATTCAGTTTATCATCTAACAACTTTTTAAGTAATTCAATACAATAAACCAGGAAGAACCATTAAAGAAAGGAAACAAAAGCTTATCCTTGAAACTTGGAAATAAACACAAATCCTCTCTGCATTTCACTGGAGTAAAAGTGAATATATCCTTACTTTTGCCAAGGCAACGTATTCGAATTTGTCGAAAGCAAGCTCATTCTCTTCTCCCGTCTGTCCTTTCTTCTGTCCCCGAAGGATCCTGGCAGTGGTCACGGTAGTCATCCCCATCCCGTCCCCAATGAAAAGGATGATATTCTTGGCCACATTGTAATTCCGGTCGTCCTCCAGATTTTTCATCAGCTGGTTCTTCGCTTGCTGGTACCAGTACCAGCGGTCTGGAAAACAAGATAAAGAAAGCGTATAAGGTTGCAGATCATGAATAAAACATACGATGCGTTTCACAAAACAGTGAAATAGAAAGCAAACGATAGAAACTGTCCATCAGTAGTATCGCATGCAACAAAGATTTGAATAGGCTGGCGCATCGACAAAAAGTTGTGGAATTTTAAAGAAACACTATGGAATGTTTATGTAACGTAATGTGTCACTTCACAAAATTATTCCATTTCTTTATGTGATTACATCTTAGGAATGATTATTAAATAAAAATCCCCAAGGAGAAACAGTGAATCAATATACTTTCACCATAACATGTGGCAACACAGCAGTCTTTTTATGTTTCGTCTGTCTATATAAACCTGGTTAGTATTTTTATTTGTAATTAAGCGCTTCTCAAAAATAATCGAATCATCTTGGAAATATGTTTCTGCCTTTCTTTGGTCAGTGAAAAATAAAATGGAAATATTGATAATTTGTTCCTTATTGCTTCCTCAAAATGTTGAAAAAGAATTGAAGCACTGTGAAACACATTCACTTCTGCATGAATGAAGGGGAGCACGATATCTAGATTGCCCATCAGCGAAACTGTAACCACAAGAAAATCGTCTGCATAAAGCAAACCTATAAGGTATATTTTTTCATTACTGAAGTGATTTTGATCTTCTTATTTTTCTTTCTGTTTGTGCATCAAATAGTGTCGACGTTACTAAACGTAAATCGTATGTATTAAAAAAATCCGCTTATCCATTTTGTTAAACAATAGAAATTGGCATTTTATTTTCACATAATGCTTGTTATAACCATATTCAGTTTTGAGCTGTATGTTGGTTGATTAAATGCGAATATCATGTGCATTCAAAAGGACAACGGGGACATTTAGATGAATTTTAGCGTGTACCAAATTTCATCCATGTAGGGTTTATTCGTTGCATACATCATTTCATTCTTCACACCTATGTCAATTATATGTATGTGCATGCACTAAGCTTCCTCTGCAGTCTTTTTTATTACAATTATACTGCATGATATTCTGGGCCGTCAAAGGGATGAATGAATATTCGATTTTCATTCCTTTGAAGGGACGCCACAAATACTGCCTCGTGGAGAAAAAATCGCGATTTAATTTTCTATCTTCCATAAATCTGTTATGAAACGTAGACTGAAAATACTTGCTGTAGAACCCACAATAGACGAATTTTTACTCGACAGAAACGTTTTTAAATAAATTCTTATTAAGAAAATCCATTTGCAGTTTTCATCCAAAGACTTCTTTTCTGAATGATGCACGAGATGCGAATTCATAATACACAATGGGGACTCATTTGACGACTGGAAGACCACACGGAAGTGACTGAATGACTCTCTCCGAAACCTCTTTCATTTGAATAATTGATTCGTCACGAGACACCCGATGGATAAGGAGCAATCAGTGACCGAATCAAAAATAAGAAAGATTACGATTACTTCCAATCGATGAAAGAACTTCACGAGCATATTCTTTTCAGTTATTCTTGTCAGACGATTTTTTTCCCTTTTCCAAAAAAGACCCGAACAGAAGGGAATGGGCGATTGGGCGAGTGATTCGCTAGATTTCACTTTCGATCGAGTCACGGGATCGAACTGGGGGTGGTGGCAGGGACATATCGATAGAAAGGAAGGACAGTCGATGCCAAGTGCCACTCTTCATTGGGTTTGTACGTCGTGGAAGGCTCCGGGTCAGATTTAGAATGTCAAAGTGAACTGTCAGAGTGACATTTCTTATTTTGATCATCACTTCTGAAGGAAAAAATGGGGAAAATGTTAAATGAAGATAAAAAGGGCAGTCTCCTATCCGAGCAGCAGAATACATTGGGCAGCGTTTTTAGAATACCATTTATATAAACTAATGCCTAATATTTTGTTAAGTTGTGCAATAGTATTTTGAAACACAAATAAATACAAGATCAGTGCTACGATCTGTTACAGACTACTTTCATTGCTTGGCAAGAATTTCAAAATGAAAACATTCATGAGGGTTTATTGAAGCCAACAATGAATTTAAGTAATACATAGCAAATTCATTAGAGAAATATATAATTGGATGGTTTTTATCTGATTTCAAAATCAATGCATGGAGTCATTTGCACAATTTTACTCAAATTAAGAAATTAAATTCATATCATACATCAATTAAATGAAGGTGAACTATTCTATGTATATGAAATTTGTGGTGACGCTTTATAAGTCAGATAACAGCTACGAGACTTGAGAAATTTCTTTTGTCTTGTGGTCATGTTACTCGGCTACGAACCATAAGGTTGCGAGTTCGATCCTCGCATATCGCCAATAGCAACAAATTCTTTCTGTATATTTATAAGCGAATCTCTCCCTCTCTCGAGGGGCACCTTGTAATAGAGGATGAGAAGCTTCCGACATGGTGGTTGTTTCTAGACACACTGGTGGGTTCACAAAAAGGTGGGAATCTGGCACTTCCAATCGATGACGGGGATGTACTTCCTTAGGGAAGGATTATACCATCGCCGGTGATGGTCCTTGGAACTCAACCACAGTTACCACCAGTGTTGCTGTCGCGGCGGTCAGGGCATTTAGATTAATACGCATTCGGAGAGTCAATCTATGACTATATATAAAAACCCCGTGGTATAGAAATCATTCTTTTTACTTATTGCTGAATGGCAACAAGGAAATGTAAACAAATCATTATACGAATATTTTAAACTGCTTCACTAAATATTTTTACACTTTTGCTTGATTTAATGCTTCATAAATCAATGTAGCTGTTATTAGAAATTATTTGGAGAGGACTGGTATTTCATTATGTCAGAGAAAACAAGACTAAAGAGTAAAGAAATAGGCATCAAACGGAAAGTTTAACAAGCGCTACAATGGGGTTAACAGTTACCAGATGAATAATAATAGCTGTGACTTAACTATTCCCTATTAATCGTCTAATAAGTCAATTCATTTGGGTGAACAAACTGGTAGCCAAATATAGCTAATTTAAATGAAATGTTATAAAAAACCAACTAAATTTTATCTGAATGATAAATAATATACATTTGATATTTTAATATTTCCTGCTACTTAAAGAGAATTAAGGACGAATGAAATTCTTTAGGTAATTTTATTTCATTTGACTTCTTTTATATTTTTGAAGAAGAATTTTGTAATCGATTTTTCGCTAATTTACTAAGGTGCTAGAGCTATTTTATGCATTTTTAGGATCCAAATTTACTTACCATTTTCATTAAATTTTGATTCGATGCAAATGGTACTGGTGGACTAGTGAGAAAATTGATGTGGAGATTATAACTGAAAGTTTAGAAAAGAAATTAAATTTTAAAAATTCTGCTTTTTAGAATAAAAAACAGGGATGTTTAATGTTTTTATTTTATATTAGGTTGGGTTATGTAAAAAATAAAACCTACAGTGGTGTAATTCCCTGATTGATCTTCAAATTATAGTTTAACGAAATTCTCAACTGTCATTTTCTGAGGGAGGAGAAGAACAAATAAAATAAAAAATATTGAGCTGCGTTCTCATCTTTTGATATCTTCCCACAGTTTTTATGTCCTTGGCTTTGCACTTCAATCAAGTAAGACGCAATGCTCTGCGCGCAGGCACGCACGCACACACACACACACACCTGCCCGATTTACCCTGTACACAAATACACACGCGCGCGCGCTCTTTCATCTTTATTATAATTCTAAATATATGATATACAGATACAGCCGTTTGTGATCCATCCATAGCAATTGCGAACCAGTGTAGTTTTTCATTATTTCTCAAATCAGGTATATGTAAATTTTAGCTATTCTAAATGATAAGAAATATTTATTGTGATTAAAGCAATTATAATTTCTTGGAATACTGATTTCATATATTCTCAAATTTTTCACATTGCATTTATTTTTTATTTGTGAGAAACTGGTTTCAATAAGTGATTTTTGAAATAAAACATTATTAAGCGTATAACAAGCTGTTTATTGGGCTGTTTATTTGATAATGCATGCTTTTTCAGAAATTGAGCAATAATATAAATTTTTCAGTTTTCTTTCAATTCGTTCAGTTCTTATCTTATATCTTAATGTCTTTTTGATATCGGTTACTGAAATAATATATAATATTTTTATTACTGAATTGCATTCCTTTAAGCATGTGGTAATAAATGAAAACTAATTTTAGAATTTATTTCGTAAAAAATTGTATTCCAAACGATTTTTTCAAAAGTCCCATTTTGCTTAAAACTTAATGTGCAGTTTAAAGAAATCGACTTTTCCTCCGTAGATAGTGAGAAACATCCTGCTAGAGAGAGGAAATAACAACTCATTGTGCTATGTACTGAAAACATTGACTGACTTACCATAGAAAAAAAATTCATCCGTATTTTGGCCAAAACGTACATTAAAAATGAAAGATTTGCTTAAGCTTTAGTTCAGTGTAGTATATACATCCGTTACGCGTTATTCAGTTTTTCCCTGTCACTCACTGGTATCGAACTTTGACAGATGCAAGCAACAAAACTTTCACTTTGTGCTTCTCCGAGCAAAAATGAGATCAGTGTTCACAGAAACTGCTTTCCTTCCGGTGATGGATTCGTGCTCCAAATAACACGTATATCCTAACGTTTGAGATTTTTTAATCTATACTATTTCGAAAGAAAAAACGCTTTTTATTTTTAAAAGAAAAGTTAAAGATTTTAGTTGGTTTTTCATTGTAACAAACAGAAAAACTATTTTGGCATGAAAATCGGTACTTTCAAAGCTTTGATAGATAAAGATGAGAGCACGTTAACCGGATCTCATTTTCCAAATTTCCAAACCATACCAACTTCAAGTTGTTTTCCGCATTCGATGCTAAGGATGTCAAGCCTGTACATATGTTCATTCGGATAACAACATAGATTTCTAATCAACCCCTTACCACTAGCTCTGTAAGGTGACAGAGCCTTTGAAAGAAGTGATTCGATTAAACCAGCGATAATAGCTTTGCTTTGATTTTAACATCAATTCAAAATGGGATGCGCTTTGTAAACACTTTCGTAGCATTGAGAAGAAGATCTCTTTATATATAATTCGAACCTTTTCTCATTCGGCTATATTAATATGGATTATTTTACTTTAAAAAGTCAAGATTGAAGCGAAATTTATTTATTCTTTTGTGTTTCTTAGGCATCGCGTTGCGAAACAAGAGAATCAAGAAAACATATGATTCTTTGCGAGATCTAAATTAGAAATAAATCATATTAAACTATTTTACTTTAAAAAGTATATATTGTTACTGAAAAAAATGGAAGAATCCGTTAAATCTATCACAGTATGTGCTCGTGGAAATAGTCCAAGCTCAATTACAAACAAGGAGGTTTATTCTACACGAAGACACAAATACACCGACAACAAATACAGTGGAGGGTTTACAAGTATAATGCTAACAGTACACAAGCAGCAAAGCGGTAGGAAGCAACCGTAACAACACAGAGTACTCACACAGAACTCCGCAGGAACGAAGACATAACGCAATTTGTCTCTTCTAATATTCTTTGCTGTCTACTCGCTTCCGATGAACAGGACTACCGATGCACTACTAAAATCATGCTCGAAACATACTAACTGGTCATTCAGTGCATGACGCATTGCTGATTCATTACTCGACTATAACATTCTATACAAGGTCCAATGCTCGTCACACGACCGACTAATCGCTTAAATTGAGCGCAACTCGTACAAGATCCAATACTCAACTCAACCAGCTAGGTCTCACGGCTTCTTATAGCTTCCAAAGTAGACCACAGAAACTTTTAGAAGGACCTTATAATTCACATTAGAATCGCCGAAATTCCTGTTGATTCTGAAATCTTCCATTTTGTTGGTAAATTCATCGGCAAATGGACCCCGAGTCTGTATCCGATTCTGAAGCTATTGGTGCGCCAGCACCATGCAGAGACCTTGCCTTTTCATTTCACGTGCAACATTAGAATGCTCTAATACTAAGTTTTGACTAACACTAAGTATTATCTAAGTTTTGCTGATTTCCTTTGCTACATACATGAAAAGTTGATCCATTCTATATACAAATCTTTTCCAAAAAAAGTCATTTTTGTGTCAATCTCAATAATATATAAATTGCATAATGGCTTTAGGCTTTAATGCTTCCAGCAGCAACATTTTGTAGACGTAATCTTCTATGGAAGGAATTCTGTTTTGTTCATAATTCATTTACAACTCTCTTTTGCTGTGTCATTGCCATCTGAATTTCATAAACTCCTTGCGAACGTTTGCTTTCCCGTCCCACTTTGCCATCTGAAATAGATGCACCCTTCCTCCAGTGTTTATGTAGCACTCTACCACTTTCCGAAAATAATTAATACTATGTCCAAATACCTGATCGAAACGTCATGGTTTCTTCCATATTTTGTCCTAAAATTTCCTTACATTTATACATTGTACTTTGTTTCTAAAAACCATGTTATACTCTGAACTTCCTTCTGCGGTGTTTACATTTTTCGTGAAGTCTGAGTCACTTGGGGGAGGGGGACTTTGTAGAAAACCTTTTGCTACTATCGAATAAAGTTTTCAATTTGTCAAGGCTGAAGTCGTAAAGATAATTTATGGATTACCGGGACCTAATTCAATAATGACTAATGCAATTATTATTCCTGAAATTGGAATGTTTTTTACTATAAGACATAATTTATAAATTCAATAAATAATTAAGTGCAACTAAAAATTGAAAAAAAAAATCTTAATTCGTGCTGACTTATTTACTTTCGAATTTATTTACTCTCATACTTAGAGGATTACTCTTTGATAATGCATCTCCACTGAGATTATACTTCTGTGAAGAAAATGTTACCATTCTTTAAAAATAATTTATAAATTTTAAAATGCTTGAACTCGAGCAAACAATGTACAAATGAATGATAATTAAATACTGAAAAGATTCAAAACCACGTATACAACTGATTGAAGTAAATTTTCACTCCTTTCTTCGCTGTTTCAAATATTAATGATTCCTTAAATGTCACAGCTTAAAGACTTTAAATATTCTTTTGTAATTTGTCGCGAATCAGCAATTTAACTTGCTACGAGCGTTTTTCATCTTCAAGTATCCAACTAATTAGAAATAATTGCAATCGCTAAAGTGGTCTTATTAAAAATAATGAACAAGAAGCGAACTTCAACAAGCTGGCTTCGTTTTTAATTTTTTCGGAAAGCAAAGTACAAACATTTAAATAGAAAGTTCGTCGAGCCGATATGTATTGAGTTGTCGGCGCTACTGGCGCATACATTAATTATTATTCCGAAAAACTAATTTCTATCCTCTTCTCTCTCTCTTTTTTTTTCTATCAAGGGGAACAGATAAATTTTGGTAATTAGGAGTTGAGAAAAAGAAAATAAGTACACGGATGGACCACTTGAAAACATTCAAAGAGTGTAAAAGTGTAAATTGATAAAATGCAAATTATAGCTGCAGACAAACTGCTTCGGAATTGCGAAGGCGTTCACTTCAACAGTTCGTTTCTTCTCTTTAGGAATTTGTTTAGTGCGCTCCTTAAAAATTATTTCTTGTAGTAAGTTCTTTTGATCGCAACGGTAATTTTGATGATTTAATAATAATTTAAAAAGAGATACGCACCGTTGCCTCAGTATTCTTAACTCCTACTGAGATAAAGTCAAACTAATTGGATTTCTTCATTCAAATATTCACACATTGTAATGACGCGCTCATTGTATGAAATTCCGTTACAAAGGGATGGGTTTTAATGACATCTTAACAGCCATCTTACACTCATCCTGTGGTTTAATGTTGATAAGAAGGAGATAAACTTTCTTTATTTTTGGTGAAGGAGGAATATGAAGGGTGAGATCTGTAAAATGAGTCTCAAAATATCCTTTTTATCAAAAACTATGTTATGGAAATGCCTGAAATTTATCAAAAACGCTTTACTAAACCTCAAAAAGGAGGAATCTAGGAACTATTTAATTTCTCTGGACTTCAATTTGATTCAAAGATGAATGAATGATTTTCAACTTACTTTTACATTGTTATTGACATAATACTTCCAAGAAAACTATTATAATTCTTAAGTTATTTAGTAAAAATTAAATCAATCGTAGAATTAACAACTGATTTTTCTGATACAAAAATGAGTATCAGCAAAAGGACAAGAAGCAGAAGCTTTTTATTTAGTGTTCAATAATTAATATTAAAAGTTAACAGAAACATTTGTATTTGTTTCAATCTATTTTCTCGCACACGAAGTTTAAAGAAAGTATTGTACGAAAAACACGAACTTAAGGTTTTGATGAATCTCCACGTTTTAAATATACCTGAAATGCAAAAACATATTTCTGGCATGAAGTCCGTAAGTGACATAAATAACTCAAAAAGGCTTTGAAGTAGTTGGATGATATTTGGTATACGATCTTGATATCAAAGTTGTGGATTTCTGTTTTGAGCAAAATCTATTCCGAGGAAGTTTATTTGTCCGGCTGTTCAAATAGAAGTTAAAATAACTACAAAACAAGAAAGATATGTGTATAAAATTCGGAACACAAATTTAGCATATATACTGAAGAAACCCATCCATTTTTAAACGAAATTCAACAAGAGGTTGGACGTCTTTCGGTCAGTATACGTTCAGAAGCATGTAAACGCGATAACCCAAAAACTCAGTGACTGAAACATATCAAATTGGGTGTGTGATTTTGGGCTTGCAATTGTTGCTCTGTATCAAATTTTGACGTCAATCGGTTGGAAAGAAATTTGGCTAAAGCACAAATTCACCTTTATTAGAGAGTATGCAAGAAAGTTTTGAGGAAACCACTCCCGGTGGTTAAAGAAGAATATCGGTTTGCATAAATAAGTACATTCATTTACAGTGGTAAACAAAATTAAGTTGTTCAAATTGCGGAATTCGATCTAAATATAATATAATACAAACACAGAAAAAGTAAATGTTTCTTTAAATGAATATTATTTTAACTAGTTTCTTTTTGTATTTTGATGTTATTTTCAAGTATTTTTCTATGAATTTATAGACTTATTTAGATATTCTAATATTCTGGTTTAAGAGCAGGTTAGATTTGATTTTTCATAACAGATGTATTAATACAAACGACTGGCCCCGACTCGTAGGTCAATACAAAAAACAAAGGACAATGCAAGCTGGTCGTTCGGCGTAGCTTGTTTTAAATTATAACATACATTATAAAATCAATTATTAACAAAGAATAGACAAAACTGAAAACTATAATTACATTATTTAAACTTTTTAAATAAAATTCAAATGAAAATTCTCATTTCCAATATATTGTCATTTATTTAACCTTCGGCTGTCTTCAAAGTCTTTATTACTCACTGTAATTAAAGTTACAAAAATTTGAAATAGCTATTTATAAGCAATTAAACCAACAAGCGTTAGATAAGAAAAGAAAACTGGCAATTAAATTCAGAAAAGATTTCAAAATGAATGAAAATATATAAATACTTCAAGCAAATTTAAATACCTTACTTTCAGTTTTAATTATTCATTATTCTTTAAATGCCTTTCTTTAATTTGTCGAGATTCAGCAATTTAAGTTATTACCAGCGTTTTTCATTTTCTGATATCCAACTAATTAGAAATCATTACAAACGCAAAAATTGTCTTATTAAAAATAATGAACAAGAAATAAAATACTCCTGCATTCCTCTTCTTAACAAGCTGGTTTTATATTTAATTTTTTTGAAAACAGAGAACAAACATTTAAATAGAGAATGAGTCGAACCAATATGTCTTGAGTTGCCGGCGTTACTGACGCATGCATTAATTATTACTTCAAAAAACTAATTTCTAACCACTTTTTTTTATATCAGCTGGGAACAGATAAGCTCTGGTAATTTGGAGTTGAGTAAAGCAAATAAGCACACACGCGAGCCATTTTGAAGTGTAAAAGTGCAATTTTATAAAATACAAATTATAATATTGTTTGAAAGGTATTGGTTTTAAGCCATTCATTCCTCCTCTTTGGTTATTTATTAACATTTTTTGTTGAAAGAATAATATTAGAATTACTACATGCGCATATGATCTCATGACTGATTTTCTTGTTTTGGCCTTTATTTAAAAGCACACGTGAAAGAGGTGCGCGTCGTTTCGTTTTAGAATTCCTGTCATTTGTTAAGACTGGATCAATTTAATTGGTTTTCTGCAATTTAAAGTACCACAGCAATATTGAAACATTCATCTATCATTTGAAACATTTGGCTTTCAGCTACTATGTACAAGCAGGATGAATTTAATTTTTTGTTCAGAATATTCTTAGGTCCATCCTAAAGGTTAGATTCGGAAAAAAATTGATTTTTTGCTCTTCATTGATATGAGAAAGAATATGAAAAGTAAGAATTCTAATTCTTTTCCATCAGAAAATATTGATCTGTTCGGAAACATTCCTCCTATTCTTTGGATAAATGCAAAATATTTTTTTCTTATTAGAATGACGTTTTTTTCAATATCAAGTACACTATTTTATTTGATAATGATTTGTTATCTTTTGAGAAGTGGCCGTATCCAATTGTCATAGAAGATAATTGGCTTACAACTAAAAATTCTGCTTAGGAAGCTGATTGAAGTCACGAAAAGAACTAAAAATATTCCCCTTTGGCACATTTTGCAAAGACAGATATCGTTGTTCGACCAAGAAGGTAAGGTTATTCATCAAAAGTATATAATGGAGAAAGTCAGATAGATCTTTGATAATTATTTTTCATCTTTATAGAAGCTGAATTATTGAAACATTAAGATTTATCTACATCACGTTAAGATTTTACCCGTTACAATACTTCCTCTATACTGGATACTCGAGAAAGTAAAAATGAATCCTTTTCGTTTTGTTGGAGCAATAAAATATTCATTGAAAATTAAATATTTTCTGAAGTGTTACTTTACACAAATATCAAAAGGCAATTCTCAAGTCAAGAGGTATAAAATATTACTACTTATCGTGGTCTATAGTATCAAAAGAAGTAGGTGAAATTGTATATACTCTTGTACAGCTGCATATAGGGTGTTCAAAAAGATTGAAACGCGTTTAACTTTTTACCTTTTAGACAAAAGTAGTAACTGAATTTTAGAAGGGTTAAATGTGAAGTATGTAATTAATTTATTAATGACATAAACATACTACAAGTTTTCAAAAATTTACACATTTTAACTTTTTACTCGATTTATCTGCCTTAAATTTGTCTCTTATTTTAATTAAATCATTATAAAAACCCTATATATCTGTATCTTTAAAATTATTTGAATTTTTAGTAAGAATGAAAAATTACTGATGCCATTTTCTGTTTCAGAATAAAACAGTGTAAATAAGGTCAATATACCGATTAAAAATGGCGGTTTTTAGATGCGTTACAGAATAATTTTAAATAAATTTATGCTTTATTACTACACAATTATTGAATAAATAATATAGATATTTTAAAATTTCACTGAAAACGTTTTTGTATCTATTTTTTCAGAAAAATCATGTTTCAAATTTATTCCATTTTATACTGACTCCTGGTAAAAATGATACTTTCTTAGATTTAGTTTTCAATGAGAGAAAAATTAATCTTTTAATTTAGCTTCTGTCAAAGTAATAGCAACACGTAGATAAAAACCATTTTTTTTCAGCAATGTTAAAATTCTTTTACAAGTTAAATTGATTTTTAGAATATACTGTTAGAAAATATGCTTAATTTTTTAAAAATTGATTAAAGATAGATAGTAAATTATGGTATAATTTTTTGAATTTTAAAATGATGTAAAATTTATTTTTGTATTGTAAAGTTCTGTACTCGTGTTTTAAAAAATATTTTTGTTTCAGTTGAAGTTCAATCACTTCCTTCCAAATGAAAGCTAATAAAGTAGGGAAAAGAGAGAAAAGTAAGAGAATGCATAGTATAGCTTTCAGACTCAGTTAAATCATGTTTTTCCCCATATCTTCCCATGCCACAGAGTACCACTGATGCTTCACTTGTATTACATTCGCTTTTATTCCGCTATTTCGTCCTCTAATCCAGCAACGTGAAATTATGACCATTCTGTGAATAAGTGCCAAGTTGTTATAATAGTTTGGCTACTCTGTGTATAAATTTGAAGCGTCTAACATATTAAGAATTGAGAGAAAAATCGATTACAAAATCCATCTTTACAATCATGAAACAATTTAAATTAAACAAAAATGCATAAAAAAGTCAAAAATCTGGGATATTAATATAATCTTTCTTTCTTGTATTGTAGAAATAGTAAGGATAACCCAAATTTTCTTGAATCAATTATCTTTAAAAAAAATATATTCGTTCTATCTTAAATTCTAGAAAATTCACTCAAGATTTAAAAAAAGAAACCAAAACGTTCGATTTTACTTTGAAAATAATGAAAGGCTGCTCTACATAATTATGACGTCATTCTCTGTTCAATAAGTACTGCGCTGCGATTGAAATAAGATTATTTCGTTTCTTTCCACGTCTTTCTACCTCAGAAAAGATTGTTTGACTAAAACTGGATTCCAGAAGTTACGCTGTTTGACATATTCATCGAGGAAAATAAAATAAGAGCAGATTTCCATTTCTTTGTCTGATAGAATAATTAAGTTTCTTTCCATTCCAAGTGGGGAGTGCTCATTTGATGAATGGAAAGGAAGAAAAATGGCCAGCGACCATTTGAAAAATTATTCTTACCCCCGGTTCCTTATAGATTGTTAAAACTGGAAAATAAATAGCTGTGAGAAATAAGAAAGACTTTGTAGAGAAAGTTAAACAATCCATTCTCATTGTCTAAGCCAGTAATATTGAAATTTTTCTTCTTAGGAATAAGTAAAATTTATTTCGCTTTCTATGACAATAATCTTTTCTCTCAGATTATCTTGTCTGCCTTTTTCCCCGAGAGTAAGAGAATGCGTCGCGGCCCATTTGGATTTCACGAAGGACTGAATTGAGATGATTACA
>JAPMOR010063339.1:0-10034 GCA_026543865.1 Argiope aurantia | reverse complement strand
ATGAATATTTCCCGTGAATGCTACATTTGATATGGCTATGATAGAAGCTCTCATCACCCCTTGTTGTAGGAGAGTCCATTTTATTTCTGTTAATTATATAAATATTATGTAGCAAATTCTTTGTAAACCAGCCATTTTAGTTTTACAAAGTATATTGAGAACCGCAATTCTCGCATTGATTCAGTGTATTAGTTTATTTATTACTAGCCGCCTTTGGCGACCATCCGGTTCGCCAATATTACCGCTCGCTACAATTTTCAATTAAATATTTTAAGTAACTGGTCTCTTAATAGATTCTCAAACAAAACAATTTTAATCTTCAAATTTTGATAGTCATACCAAACTTATACTGTTGTTTAGATCGTTTCGTTCAATTTATTCTATATATTTTGCTAATTTGTTGTCATTTCCGGTAAAACGTCAACTTTAATTTAAAGTGAAAATGATGAAATTGCAATTAATATAAAGATATTTTTTAATAAAACCAAGCGTTTTATTTTATTTATCATCTTTATTGTTATATATTTATTATTATTATTGAATATGAGTATTGCAAACAGAATATCTCGGTATTTAAGTCTTATGTGAACTACAAAATATTTTTGATAATTTATGTAATATCTCAAAGAATAATTCAACAAAAATTTCTCAGATTTAGCATAAAATTCAGTTTTTAGTTTTGCTTTCAAAAGGATTGAAATGAAATCAATAATAATATTTTGTTCCAGCCTATAAATATATTTCAAAAATTATGAAATCTAAATTTAATGCAGTAAAGTATCATTCTGAGAAATATCCCGGACACAACAAATTTTAAATAAATGAATGAATGTTTCTATTTTCCACGATCAACTAAGACTTATTTATGAAGTTTTGAATGTTAAAAATCTAGAAAAACTCAACATTTTCATAATCTTAGGAAAATTATTTTTAGAAACCTGCGCGCTGATTGACGTATTTTTTTTGAAACGATCGATGGAAAATCTAAAATTATCCTTTTTTTTTATTGAATAGTGATATTCAAATTTTCATAAATCAGTCAGTTTAAGTGATTGATTTAGTTGAATGGAAATTAACTCTTTTTATTTAAAATATTAGTGTTTCACATTTTGTTATTCGTGATTTCGACAGCAGAAGCTTTATGTAAAATCAAAAATTCGTTATTTATTAGAGCATTTATTGAATTAAGTTACATAAAATATAATCATTTTTCTATTTAGACCATTTTAGCAGATCTGTTGTGTTCGTGCGTCAACAAAAATAAAATGCATACAAACTTATTATGAAACTAAATCTTATTACATTATAGATAATATTATCAAATTTACATAGACTTATTTTCATTCAAAATTCTAGCATCGTTTTTAAACAACAAATTAAAAGTTCCAAAAATATCACTGTTGCCAATCTGAATTTCACAACTATTTACAAAATAAAATTTATAATTATTAAAATAATCGTTTGCTACTTTTAAATAAAATATTTACGATTTATGTCGCAACAGATCTTTGTCTTACTAAAGGTTTACAAATTAGCTGTGTGGCCATGATTTGAATGGATATCCTGTTCATATTAAACAAAACTTGCCTTAAAATAAAACTTATTTATTGGATTAATAATATATAGAGTGTAAAAGATCATAAAATAATTTTTCTTGAATTTATTTTTTAGAAAAAATATTTCATATTTGTTTCATTTCCTACAGACACGTGACGAAAATTATATTTTTGCAGATTTCATTTCCAAAAAGATTTAATTTATTTTCAGTTAGAGCTTTAATCAATGTGATGGCAACACTTTGAAAAAAGCTATTTTTTTCTCCTGAATGCGAAACGTGCTTAATCCTCATTTTTATTTTTGACGAAAAAAATTATTGAAAAACATAGTTAAAATATTTATTTAAAAATTCATTAAAAATAGAAATTTAATTTTAAGATTAAAACAGTAGTATCATTTAAAAGATAAATTTTTGATCTTTAACTTGATGTAAAAATCTTTTTTGTGCGGTAATATTTTCGGAAGTTATAGCAGAAACACGCCAAAATTTCACTTAATATTTAAATAAATAAAATTCTAATTAAAAATTCGAAAAAATAACCCCCAGGTGCACATTCCCGGCCTCCAAGGTATACACGTGCCAAATTTGGTAGCTGTAGGTTGAATGGTCTGGCCTGTAGAGCGCCAACACACACACACACACACACACACATTGAGCTTTATTATAAGTATAGATTTCATTTGATTTTGTTTAATATTTATATAAATCAAGATTTAAGGCAACGGGCCGCTTGACACTCTCAGTATCCCGGGGAAAACGCAGAGGAAATGTGTGTGCTTACCTCTCTTAATGTATAATAATTTTAACTCCGCCCCTCCAACCCCAACAAAAAATCATTTCCATGTCGGCATAAAAAAGTTTTTCATGGAAATATGATATGTGTTGCTCATGTTTGTCGTGGCTGGTTCGTGAGTCCTTTGAATAAATAGACAAATAGAAAACTTAACGACAAATTTATTGCAGATTCGTTCGAGTTACACTGCTCAGTAACTCCTTCTCCAAGAGCAAACACTCGAATGACCTCACTCTTTTAATTACACTCGCGCTAGTTGTCTAGCGCCATCAATGAACGTTTATTTCCTAACGCTTCAAAATCCAGTCACTACAATGTTCTTTCATAACACTTATAAGTATCAGTATTTGTATAAATCTGTGAAAAGACTGATAATTTGAAAACATCCAAGTCCTATAACTTAATAGTATGTATAAAATATCCCTTCATCCCGAATATTTCTCTTAAAAATGACAAATTTTTTTTCCAAAAAATGAAACAAAAAAAAATGAGCCTATCGTTCGAAACGAATCGGCATTGTGGACAGGAACAGTCAGTGAAACCTATTTTACATATATTAAAATAAAGGTTTTGGAATGCTTAACAATTTTCTTTTTCTTTATCATTTCTCGATATCTCAACAACCTTCCAAAAATCATGCATGCTATTAAATTTTTGGTAGAAAAATTTTACCTCCTCTTACCGGTCAAAATTTACAATTCTTATGTTTGCTACATATTTCCAAAATAGCAGTTCAATGCATCAGTGTGTATAGTTAAAGATATATATCAAATTTTAAACACTTTCCGTCAAAGGAGTAATCGCCAGTTGATTTGTAAATTTACGAGTATTTGAAAGAAATAATTCGAAAAAGCAACTGCTTTAAACAAACGGAATTTGGAATGTGATCTAATCACCATCACTGCTGATCTGTTTGAACTTTAAATCTAATTAATGGGAAGGAAATTTTTCAAAATCAGTATTCCATTTTCTTTTCTGTTCTATGAAGCGCAAAACTTACCATCTTCTGTTACTATAAGAGAGAAAGGAGAAGGAAAAATTCCACCTCTGGAACATCACTGCTATGTCCTAGCTTTAATCCAATCTTGTACCAGTGTTAAAGTAATATTGAACCCTTAGCACTCTTATATAAATTCTGAATGCCATTGTGCAAGATGCATAGTTTTCACGTTCTTGCTAGATAATGATTATTATATAGGCCTTACAATAGGAAAAAACTTCCACTTCAAATTTTAGGAATTATATAAATTTGCAACTAGTTTTGAGATATGTAAGTAATAAAAGGAAACTTTATATCCACATTTATATAATGTCGTTAATTTCGGTGTTAAAAGGGTTAAATAAATTAGTATTTTCGTGAGCCAACACTGTTTTGTCTTGATGGAAATTAAGAAACGCGTGTATTGTACATGCTTCAAAGTGCCGTATAATGAAAACAGCGGTAACAAAAACTTAACAGTAAAAAAAGTGAAGTACTTGAAATGAATTCTTCATAAGAGACGTTTTTACTCAACTACTAAAATTGAGTAATAATATATATTAGATGGAATTTTACAGCCAAAATTTCGTTTCACTTCTTTATATGCTAAAATTAGAATTTTTACTTTCTTGTATTCTGAAATACAGAGAAAGTATTGTAATAGGCAAACAATCCAAATATAGAGACTCTGAAGAATCTCCGTTTCAGAACACCCCGAGTTCAAAAAAATACATTTTTAAAAACACTAAATTTTATAAAGATTTCAACAAGAGGATCAGCACTTAGACGCAGTTGCGAACAAATTTGGATGCAGATTCTATTTATGTAGAGCCAAATTTTCATATCAGATTTTTAACTGTTTTTATACAAAGTATACAAAGTTTCTTGTATACAAAGAATATATAAGAAAGGAAAAGTACTGTATTGTCAGAAATTTGAATCCTACGTTTTGACGAATTGCCACATTTCATCAGCTCTGAGCGCGAAAAGCTCATTTTTGGAATTGTTTCATGAACTTAATATCGCAAAAACACTTTCATCTAAACGGATGAAATTTGATATGCATTGTTTACACCAAAGTAAGGGCTTCTGTTTGACTTTGAATGGAATCTATTCGTAGAAAGTCTGCCTGTCCACGAATCTACGATGCTATTAAAAATGAATGCATGTGTTAATTGGCGCTCTCGGGATCAGACCTTTTGATCTACAGTTACTACATTTGGAACATACATAACTTGGAGGGTAAGAATGTGCATTTGAGATTTTTTTTATTTCTAATTAATTAAAAATTATGTTGAATTTTGTCATTTTTTCGCTATAAATTCCGAAAATACTATTGCACAAATATTTTACCATTCCAATATGTATAAAAATACCTATTTAATAGACCTTCAAAATATTTTGATTATTTTGATTTATTTACCCTGTTTTCTTTATTTCATCAACTATCTAATTACTTGAATTTTTTCTGTAGTTGAAAGTGAAAGAAGAAATGTTCTTCCTTCTCTTTCTAAAGTTTTCGGGAGCATTATAATTATTTGTGATTCCATCTAAAATATAACGACAATCGACATTTTCATTTTTAATAACACCATGATGTCACAGGACTGGTCCCCATTCGGTTCATATACACAATCAACGGAACTTAAGAAAGACAATAGAATAGGACGACTTTAACGTCTGGAAATTCGATGGAATCACAATTATATATAAATGATTTGAATGAAAATTAAGATAAGCACTCTATCGCATTGGCTGGTAACCTGAGGCGACTAGTAAATAATAATTGCAAAACGAAAAGAGTTGGATGAATAAAATTTAATATATAGATGTAGCTTTGATCAAATTCATTTAGGGGTCGGCTGTTGGTTTTCCGCATTTTCAATTCATATAAATTCGATTACTCTAAAACGCAGCGTTTTATATAAATGAAATTCAATACTCAATTTTAGCATTTAAAATATAATTTTTTCAAAAAAATTGAATTAAATCTGTCAGAGTTGACATTCGTTTGCACTTTCGCATCCATGTAAACACGATAAATCAAAATCCAGTGATTTAAATAAAATTTCGTTATGTAGTTATGTTGATAAAATTGTAATTCTGCGTCTTTTGTTCAAATTAATTGGAAAAAAATGTATTCAAAATGTATATACGTTGCTTAAACTATATTATAAAACACACATTTTTCACGTACATATCTCTGAAAATAAAATTCTGAACACTCGTGGCAATCCGAATTTTTCCGAGTTCCGCAATTTTATGCAGGCAGGGTCAAAATAATATTCCTGTTGCAGAATAGGCCGGAAAGTTTCGGGAAGACTAACCTCAGGATTTAATTTTCTTAACCACAGACTTAGAGGCTTAGTGAGACACTTTTCATTGATAATTAGGAATATAATTTTTTTTAAGTGGAGTGAGATGCCTTAGGCATTGATAATAGTCAAAAATTCAGTTCTAAAGTGGAGTTTTTTGCCAGTGAATTTTTTTATCTAATTGATAAAACAATATATATCCAAAACTATTTTAATTATAAAAACAAACTAGAAAGATATTTGTTTTTTAAAGTATTTTTTAAAGGCGAATCGATTATAGGTTGTGATGCAATAATTTTCATTCTGATAACCACAGAAAAAAATAATTCTGAATAAATCATTCCAAAATTAGCATAATATGAGTATAGGTGTAATAATTGCAGCGAATTTATTTATAGTGAAAAATACTAATTATAAAAATTTCAAAAAATGAATGTCGTGTAATTTTAAAATCTAAAATCTATGATATATTGCATGATAAATAATCTTTAAAAATAATAACTATTGCATAGAAAAAAAAGAATTAATAGATGTATTATGGTTGTAAATATTGTTGCATACAGCTTCATAAGATTGTAATTTCCTCTAGGAGTACAGAAGTTTGTATAAAACGTGCTTCGAGAAAGAGGCGGAAAAAAGGAATTCCAGTAAATTTTTGTTGGATTCATTGTTGAAGCCTAATTTATAAACTTCTCATTTTTAAAATCTACACAAATTAAGCATTTTTTTGTAATCAGTGAAATGCCTCCTAACTTATTAGACTAAAATTGAAAAATCAATTTATTGGAAGCTCAGATATTTTCCAGTTTCCTTTAATTGGTGTTGTAATGGACTGAAGTATTTAGTATGAAATTTCATCTTTTATTTCATTTTTTTTATTGTTCCAGTAGATATAAAATGAGAATGAATCAAAATCATGAAATTGTAATTTGATTATTACAATTCTTTTTCTTAATTGCAGTGCATAAATGAAAAATTACAAAGCTGGAGATGGTTGAGTAACTACTGCGAGAATTGGTTCTAGGTAAATTAAAAGGCATTAACTCGTTCCTTTTCACGCCTCAAGAATGATATTCTCGCCGAAATAACCCAATGTTAAAAAATGTCGGAAAGTGCTTTAAAAATTAAAGACGATAAACAGATTATTACCTCTTATTACGCTCCAGTAACTGAATTCTAAACTGGTAGAGACAGTTAGTAAATGTATTTTTCTAAATGTTACGAAATTATTTTTTATTTTCCCCGGTCCTGTCATTCATATTTAGTAAAAACGGTTCTTGATACTATAAAATTTAAAAAAATACAATCATTCTTCTACGACTGGTCACTACTGGTAAAGTAATGAGTTGTTAAAGACCGCTGTTTGAGAAATTTTGATACTAAATTAGCTGACTCGAAATAAATCTTAAGGTATCGTTTCCGAATTTAAATTAAGCATTGTATTGCTATTTCAAATTGTTCCTTAAAATAAATTTGGAAGCAATCGCTACTGAAGGTAAACGCCTGAATCAAACGCCTCATTTTTAATCAGGAAACAGTGAAAGTTTTCTTAGCGTATGTTTTAGTGCATCACCGTTTGTTTGTTTAAATGCGACTGATGGTAACTTATAAAGTGTTAGGAGTCCGTAACTTTATTAGAAACGCCAATATTATGAAAATAACAAAATACAATTTTTCCATCATTTAAAGCATTTTTCTCAACTGAAACTTTGTGTCAATCTCCAACGACAAAACAAATAGCTTTTGGGTCATTCTAAGAGAGGGCAATCTGTGTCATCATTTGAAAACTTATGGAGATGGATTTTTCTTTAACATCAAAGTAAAAAGTTACACCCTGCGTAAGAAATTGCAGATGTTTCTTTTGATTGAAAGTTTGTAAGTCAGCAAGTATCTTAGTGTAAATTCATAGCAAAATGATGAAAATTATAATATGTCAGTATGTATGGAGCTCGGTTGTTCTGAGAAATATTCATTTAATACAACTGGTGGGAACCTTCTTGTAATTTTCTCAATATAACCTACGTCGTGTATAACCAGAATTAAGTTTTTATTTTGGGACAAAACCTTCTTCCGTTTTCCGATTAGGTCCAAAGTTTGACATAAATCATTATTTTTGTTATGGAGGTTGCATCCTAAATGACGTGTATCTAGTATATTTCATTTATAATTTGCCACTTAATTATAGTGTAGTAGCCATTATACTAGCATATACATATATATGTAGTCGAACTACTTAAACATATTTAATGTGCAGAAATGAAGTGGTTCTAACAAAGATTCGGCTTTTTTTATGTTTTCACAATATTTTTTCTCTATAAATATACAATTTATATTTAAAGTAACATAATTCTTAAGAGATTTAATGTCGTAAAACAGTGGGAGTGGTTCCCCCAACTCTTGAATAAAAGTGAATTTCTTTTGACGCATTTCCCACCAGTCGATTAATATGAAAATTTGACACTGAATACAACTGCAGTCAGAAATTGACACACCAAATTTGATATATTTAAATCATTGCATTTACATGTTTCTGAAAATACAGATAATGAAACCTTCGTTGGATTTAACATAAACGTTGACTGATGTCTACTGCAGAAACATTAAATCTGTTTACCGGATTTTGATCTCTTCGTTTTGTCGTTATCTTGCAAATTTATATTCGAACAGACTTGCTCTGAAACGAATTTTGCTCAAAATTGGACAGAAATCTTCAAATGAGTGCAAAACATATATACCAAATATCATCGGTCTAATACAAAGCATTTGTGAATTATTTTTCATAGATGGACAGACAGATATTTTCCAAAAAATGTGTTATTTGAAGTGAGCGACGTCCAAAACGTGGAAGTGTCTCAATCTCGAATCCGAATTTTTTGGTGATTAAAATACTTTTTCTATACTTCATATACGAGAAAGTGAAACAATTCCTGTCTACTTTGTGATTAGAGTATCCGTTTACGAATTTATTTCTTCGAATTTCTGTAAAGCTGAAGTTACCTTTGCACATCAATTCTATAAGAAATATACTGACTTTACGTTTATTTTAAAAATGCGAATACGAAAGTAGTTAGGGGACCGGCTAGAATTCGTTGATACATAATTTTTTTTTAACACAGAAAGCAGATAATGAAGTGGAAATTACAAAAGTAATATTGCTTCCTATTCCTATTACTAACAATAAAAATGAGCATGTGCGTTTGGCACTGTGTAGACTAAATTTGTTTGTCAAAATATACCATTAAATTTATATAATATTGGAAGATGGAAATGTGCACTGCAGAGCGATTTGTTTTATATTTTAATTTATTAGAAATGGAGATGAATTTCGAAAATATTGCACAAAAACGATATGTATGCCATTTTAAAGTTATAATATCAATTTAATAATAGCTCAAATGTTTCCTGAATTATGGAAATTTTTTCTAAACATTTTAAACCTATTTTCACTCTATTGCTTTTCTACATTTTCCTATTCTTAGTGTTAACAATAAAGATGAGCATGTGTATATATTATATTTGATATATAATATAGGAAGATGGAAGTGTGTACCGTGGAGCGATTTGTTTGATATTTGAATTTATTAGAAATGAAGCTGAATTTTGGAACTTTTTCCACAATGAATTTTGACAACATTATTACACAAAAACGAAGTGCATGTCATTTTAAAGTTATAATATCAATTTAATAATAGCTCAAATTTTTCATGAATTATAAAAAAATTTTCTAAACATTTTAAATCGCTTTTCAATCGATTGCCTTTCTATCTTCTAATTAAATTTTCATTGCTTCATCAAGTATGTAATCACTAATTTCTTTTCATCTTCGAATCCTAAAGAAAAAGGGTACGATTTATTATCCATGTGGCTTTCTAGACGAATAAAAAAAAGTAGTTACACTTCATCGCACATTTACGTTTCTAATGGCGCATTGATATCATAGGATTAGTCTGGATTAGAAAGTTTCATGCAGGCAATAAATAGAATACACGTCCTGTAGTTAGAATAATAGGGTTTTAATGTCTGACAAATCAAAGGAATAACGCTGAAACAAAGAAACAACTGAACCGAAAACAGATATAATCGCTACATCCGGAGAATTCGCTGCTTAAACTATCGAGTGTGGTCTCCCCAAAACTTTCTCGCGTACTCTTTAATAAGCTGTCAGGCCAGAAAACTCCCTAATTGGCATTGGCGTGCAATAGTTACGAAATATTAACTTTGGCGTGAATTTAGTATTTTTACTGAATCTTGTGTGGTCATTGGTGAATTATTTGTGATTTATCCTTGGTATGCATGAATAGTGACCAAAAAATCGAGTTTGTATTTCAGACAAATATTTCGATACCGATTAGAACAAAAGTTTGCCACAAAACTGCACTTGCATTCACA
>JAPMOR010063332.1:728832-781306 GCA_026543865.1 Argiope aurantia | reverse complement strand
TTCTCGTTCTTCTTTAATTTTTCTTTCTTCAAATTCTCGTTCTTCTTGCTTTCGTTTTTGATCTTCTCTCTCTTTTCTATCTTCTATGATAACTATCATTTGTTTCTTCACAAACTCTTCCTCGTAATTTTTACTTCCAGAAATTATTTTTTTAAGTCCACAATTTTCATCTCTAATGAAACAGTTTCACCCAGCTCTTCCGCCAACAACTTCAAATCTTCCTTTTTCGCACTGCCTAGGAAGGCCGTATCGATACCGAAAGCACACCTTTATCGAATAAAGTTCGATTTCAAGTTCGTCAAAAATAGCACTCGATTCTCAATCCTTTTGATTGCGCCAAATGTTGTGGCTGGTTCGTGAGTGCTTAACAAACTTAGAAAAACTTAACACATTTATTTTGGATTCGTTCGAGTTACTCTGCTCAGTAACTCCTTCTTCTCCCAGAGCCAACGCTCGAATGACCTCACTCTTTTAATTACACTCGCGCTAGTTGTCTAGCGCCATCTATGAACGTTTATTTCCTAACGCTTCAAAATCCAATCACTACAGCATATTTAAACTTAAGTTTAGAATTCTGTATAATAAATATTGCGAATCATAGAGGAATTGAACGTGTCATTCAGCTGTTTGTTGTGGTTGGAAGAAACGCGCGATTTCTTGAATATATTTTTATAATTAATCTGAGAGTTTTTTGCTAATAAAAGCGATAATGAGTGGAGAAATTTTGAAGAGAGCGGCATTGAAGATTTGGTACTGAGCTTAACATGTAAGTTTTCCTGATGATGGATGTTTCTATCATACAGTTTTTTTAATTATTTTATATTATATATTTATACTATTAATTTTTAAAATTTTTTCTTTAATCTATAGAATGACCGGAGTTGACATTCCCCTTTTCAAACTTCCATACCACACCAGAGGCAGGACGCTTGGCTCCGACGGATTTAATGTGCGCCAAACCTGCTCACACAGCGGTTCATCGGTGTAATCGAGTCTCTAACTTGAAACCCTTTGATTCCGAAGTCGAGACCGTATCACCAGGCCACCGAGGAAAATTTAACAACATGAGATGATTAATTCTAAAATTGAGATAGTTCGTTAAATTCGAAATGGAAATGTATTAAAAAAGCATTCATGAAATATAACTAAGTGAATTGACTTCAAAGAAACCAGTAAAAAATCACTATTTATTCATGGATCAATAAAAAATACTGTACATCTTTACTGGCTGGAAACTATTCACACACAAAGAAAAAATAAATATTTACAGCTAGATGATTTAATCGTCAAATGATTCTTCATGCTCTTCGTCTTGCGATGAAGGTATTCCAGCAACCAGACCTGAATAGTATTCTGAAAAGTTCTCTAAAACCGTTGCGCTGAAATAATTGAATAAAAATTATCCACTTGCAAAAAATCATCCATTTATTTAATATTTGTTTATATTCATGGTTACAGTTAATTTATTTATATCGCTCAAATTTTAAAACATTCTTTTTAGACGCTTCGAAGAAACTGTTCGAGTTTAGTTTAGTTATATGAACGCACTGTTTTAAAGCAACACTAAGGCATAATTATTCCCCTAGTTTAGTTATATTAACGTCCCATTTTTAAAGCAATATTAGGGCTATTTTGGGACGGATCTCTAATTTTGAACCACGGTCAGATGATGAGGGCGGCATCTGAGCTGGCATCCCCTCTCCAAACTTCCACGTCACAGAGGAGAGAGGGTGTTTGGCCACGGCGCATTTAATATGCACCAGGCCCACTTACACGACGGTTCTTCAATGGAATCTAGTCTCAAACCTGAAACCCTCCGGTTCCGAAGCCGAGACCTTACCACCAGACCACCGCTGCCCCGTTATTTTTCTAAATAATAATAAGGAAGGAAAACCTATTATTCAAACTTTTTAGTACTATTATTCTGTGCTATATGCAGACAATAAGTTTCACTTCAATATTTTGCTTGAGAACATATTTAAATGCTATAGCAGAATTTTGAATAATTTTAATGACATAAATTTTAAAGTTTGAGAAGTCGAATATTTTTTTTAAAATGAAGGCACCATTATTTGAAGAATTATATGATTAATACCATGCTGAAATTAACAGTGTTACATAAATTTAATCTGTAACCTTATTTACACTTACAACATTAAAATCTGGTTTAGTTCCCAGTTTAGTTTTCCAGATAGTGTTATTTTCAAAAATGTAATCGCAGAGCGATGAGCCACTAAATGCAGGATTACAAAATTTTAAGCTCATGTTGTGTAAAAATAAATCTTTAACAATGAAATGCGATTCAATGTATTAAATATTTCAAATTTCTTTCAGCATTGCAACTGTAATAAATTTTATTACGTATAAAAACTGTTTTGTTTTACTCTGATTTTTCCAAAATGGTACAAATTTTAGGATATCACACAGTGCCATGATATCATTATAAAGATGTAATACATTTTGAGATAATTTAAATTTGCTATAACTTTTGGAAACAGTCACATTTTGGTAAATATTGAATTTTAAAAATTTGACTACCGAAATTAATCCAACAATTTTTTCAAGGAATTTGGTTTTAATATTTAAGATATAATATAGGTTATTCAAAAACTTTTTTCCCTACAGATTTTTTTTTCTCTAAATTGTGAAGGATTATAGTGCTTTCTTTAAATAGAAACGTGTGTCTGATTAATGTATATAAAAATTATATTAAATAATAAAATAATTATAATAAAATAACATTATAGTAAAAATGTTATTTAAAAATGCGTATACAAATTTATATTTCTTATATCAAGTTGTTGGTAGTAGAAGATTTCAATAATAATTTATAACTACTACTGAATAAATATTTTTTGTTTCAACTATATATCTCATATATTGGTGTTTCAATAAAAATTTTATTTGATTCAGAATCACTGAATTAAAACACTTTATTTTGAAAAAAGATTCATTTTGTTTGTTTAAATATTACAGTAAATAATAAAAAAATATTTTGATATATCTTACAGATATCCATTTAATAATAATTTGTGCGGCATACTTCAGCCACTTCAACCAACTTTTTAGAATGAAACGATTTTACAGCAGTCTTTGACAAATCTTGGACTATGTATTCGTTCAAAATTTAACAAAAAGGCATATTGATTGTAAGACTCAACTCTCTGAAGTAGACTGAATAAACTAATTTTTCACTCTCGATGAATATGCAACATTTTAGAAGTATCTTTGTCCTCGCATTTACAAGTTGGAATATTCAAAGTTTTGCGATTCTAATACAGATAAGTTTTGCTAATTTGTTTTAATCAGTTAATTATGGAACAAAATATAGGGTGAGCACAAAATCTTGCCCTCAATGTAAAAAAAATAATTATACTTCGACATGTGTTTATTTTTGTTTTTGTAAACAGTAAATACTTTAATTAAATTTGTAATTAAACCTATTAGAATAATATTTTTTTTGCACAATGATTATTTCACAATTAGGCAAAAAATTATGCTTCACCTGTATTTTATTATATAAATAACTGGAAGAGAATTTCAACGCGTGCTCCTTTTGTAGCTCGAAAAATGTTAAGTAATTAAGATCTACTTTAATTCTCAATCTAGAATGTCCAACATTTATTATGTAACATTAAACATAATATTAGTAGCCAAAGATTACAATACTTGATTCATCACAACTTTTTTGTCTTTTCTGTCTATCTTTATCTGATCTTATTTCATGGAATTATTTAAAAAAAATATTGCCCTTTTTTTCTAAACTCCATTAAGATAAAAATCATAATTTCGTTTATTCTTACATGTATGAATTAACTGTAGATGATAGAATATCTTTAAAAATAGGGCTACGCAATGACAAAAATGTTGTATTACTACCTTCAACGATCATTTCATATAATAGAAGCTTACATGTATTTTAATCAGCGACATCTATGTGTAAACATGGGAAGTATTTATATAAACGACAATGGTTTTGGGTTGTACCAATTTATTATTACTTTACTGTTATCATTTTGAAAGTTTGCCATTTAGTATTATTCAGTTATTCAGTGTATAAAGACCCTTAATGATGGAACGCTCCAAATTACATTTTCGACATTCATTGCTATTTTTTTTTTTTTTTTTGCTTGTTTGATTTGAAGAAATCTGCTGCTGAAGCCCATCAGACACTTTTAGAAACTTATGGTGATGTTGCTCCGTTATATCACAATTGTTGGTTTGGTTTCAACGATTTAAGAGTAATTATTTCGATGTCAGTGATAAACAACGGCCTAGAGGGCCAAAAAAATTCTAAGACAATCAATTACAAGACTTATTGGACGAAAATGGGAAAAAGTTGTAGAAAATGATGGAAAATATTTTTATATATATTGTACCGATTTTTCTCAATAAATACTTTTTTAAAGTGAAAAAATGATGAAAATTGATGCAAGCACCTAATAAAATGTTATGTCATCTGGATGCACTGATCCTGCATTTGCTGTTTCTCGTCCACTAGATAACCATAAAATAAGAAATGACTTACACAAAAATTACTTCTCCTTTCGGTCGATCTTTTGGGGGTTTCCATAGCAGGATGACTCTTTTCTTTGGTAAGGCGTCAGCATGACTAATGGCAGAGCAGGGAAGGGTGTGAGTACCTTTCACTTTATACCACTCGCCTATTCGTTCATGAGAATCTGGATCCATAGCTGCTATCAGAAATCCCTTGAAACGCGGGCCTGTCAGTTGTACTGTAAAAACCGAATTCATAAGAAATTATTTTTAATTATGTCAAAAGAAAATATTCAATTTACTACTTACAGTAACCTAGAATAGAAAGAAAAATCTTGTTCAGTGGAAAAATATTGAATATATATGTAATGATATTTCAAAATCTAAATTAAATGTAAATTAATTCCTTAATTTTTATCTTAATTTAACACATATTAATTTAATTCTAAAATGTTCTCTTATTTCCTGATCCAATTCCACCTTTTTTATTTAATTAATACTACATAAACTCTGTGAAACAGCTTTAATCAGCACTTTCACACGCTTGAAGGGATAAAAATCTGTCATGCTTCGCAACTTTCTTTAAAAGATGCATAAATTCGTTTGCTTAAATAGACACGCGTCGAAGAATCCCTATCAGAGAATAAAATCACTCGGGAAAATATCTTCGTTCTTTCGCTCTTTTGCATTTGTATCACTTGTGAACGGAGTCAGTTTCGTCCTCGCTTTTTGTACATATTATGCGAAAGGAATAAAGAGAAGTTTAAAAATTCAAAAGCGTCTTCTCTCTTGGCTACGAAACTGCTTAAAAAATTATGTGTTTACACACACACAAATACTACCAAAAATTTATTTTAATGAAATGAAACTCCATTAGATTCGATTTAGCTTGTAAATGTTTATTATGCAAACAAAATTTATACCTTGCAAGACGTGAATTTGAGAATATCAAAGGCAATTTTCTTTATTAGAATATATGTAAACTGGTTTTGCATCAGGTTTAATGCATTCCCTATTCCGACAAGAAAGCACTGGAATTTCATACTAAATAATAATTTTCTTGTTGACTTAAATCATTTTTTAATGAGATACGTTAAAAGGGGTTATGGAGAGAATAATCACAAACTGACTACTCCGATCCGTCGGATGGTACACGGAAACACTTGAATTATTCGACAGCAACAGTGGCGGGAACTGTGGTTGAGTCCTAAGGGCCATCACCGGCCACGGTACAACCTTTCTCTAAGGAAGTATGTCCCGTCATCGAGGGGAGGACCAGATTCCCACCTTTCATGTATCCACAGGGGTGGCGAGAACCCACCACCATGCTAGAAGCTTCTCATACTCATTTACGAGGTGGCCCCCTCGTAACTTATGGAGAGAATAAAAAAGAATAAATAAATAGATAAATTAAGAGAAAGACGATATCTACATTGCTTTTATCGAAATAACATCAAATCAGCAAAAACATTATAATATTCTTTTTCAAATAAGAGATCGTCTGGTAGAATGTAAAACACTATGGATTTAAAAAGCTTATTTGGGGATTTTACTAAGGAATAAAGAAGATGTCACGCTTTTATTAACAAAATAAAGTATAGAAACGGTTTCTTATATAAAAAGTATGGGCTTCAAAACAAAATCGAAAAAACTTAAAGCACTGGTAGAAAACATTGAAATTTTAGTCATATTTAAAATATACTTTAAATTTTAATTAGTGACCAGGAATTTTCTTTCATATGGTATTCATTATAACGTAATTTCTTTATAGTATTGTTTATAAAATCTGTCATTTTTCGAATGTGTTTTGATGCCCATATTTTTGATAAAACAATATTTATTCTGCTTTTTTATTAACTATATATCTGGAAGATGGAACTTCGCTCGGCAGATTTTTTTCTTTTTGTAAAATTCTGTTTTTTTCAGAGAAAATATTTAAATACGAATCACATACTGATTAAATATGAATATTTTTCCATCATACCTACATCTAAACGAGTCATTTAAATAAAAAAAAAATCATAAATGCAATTAGTTTAACACATTATTCGAAACAATCTGCTGTATTACAGTATTCATTTTACAGTTTATCTACCATTACTTATATTTTTGAACTTACACTCTGTTTTACCATGCTGAAACTGAGTTCGAGATGGTGCTATATGATATTGTCAGCATGAGAGCAGATAGGAAAAGGCTCTAATAATTAGTTATAAAAAAATTTGATGGGTAAATTCTTGTTATTTCAGTCAATAACATATACAGTTAAAATTAAAAAGCAAAAATATTAAATATAAATACATAAGTTGAATATACTTTTTCTAATAGTTATTTATATATATATATATATATTTTATAAAATTGCGTTTTTAAAAATTTTTTTTAAGGAAAGACGCCTATATAGATAAACTTAAAAAAAGGAAAACCTTATATAAATATAAAATTTGATTAAAGTTATAAGATAAAAGATTTTTTCTAAAAAAAATCATTTTCATAATTTTCCTGTTTACAATATTTGATATAACTTATAATTCCTTAATGTAAGTATTAAGAATTATTATTATATTTTTTTTATTTTCAAATTCACCTTGAAGTGGTTCCACTTATATGGAATCAAATTAATCAATTGAACCATAATAAAGCTTTGAAAGTATTAAAATATTATATTGTTATTGTGAGCACAAAAGTGAAAAAAAAAAATCAGAATCCTAGCAGATAGGAAAGTGAGTGAAAAATCAATTAAAAAATTCTACCATAACAAAAATAAAACAATTCAAATTGAATAAATGTTTAAAAATATTTTTCCCGTTCTACAAAAGAAAAAAAAATGACATTTTCATCTCCCAGGAATATGAACACAAGTTTCTGTAAATGAAGAATCAGACTCTTTCAAAGATGCGACATTATTTAATGCAGTGAATGTCAAATAGACATTTCAAAATAAATACGCAGATAAGATATTTTTTGAATATAGTAGTGAGATCAAAATATTCAAAATTTAACATAAGAAAATTTATAAAATAACTCGGAATTTATTTTCAACTAAAACTGCTTTTTTTTTTTTCGAAAATAAATAAGGAAATTTTCTAAACACGACAATAATTTTATTTTTAGCTTCTATATTTATTAATTAAAATAAATAAAAGAGGATTTCATGAATTTATAGATTTTTGAGTATTAAGCTTTTTATTTAAATATTTTAAGAGATAACACTGCATTGCAAATCTGAACATTTTTTATTTGTTTTCATAAGATATATTTCACACTTACTATTGAAATTCTAAATAAAATAATTCTTTTGTGTAATTTTTGAGGTATTTTCAAAAGAAAACTATAATGTTTGAAAAAAAAATTTAAAAAAAGGAAAATTAACATTAGCAGAAATTGCAATGGCCCTTTTTGGCTTTTCTTTTACCTAGAATTTAGAATTATATTTAGGAAGTACAGAGCTTTTTGAAATTTCATTTGAGCTGTAGTAAATCTCATTTTTTTTTAAATAATAAACTCTTGCTTCATTCGGATTTAAGGTAATTCGCCGGGGCTAAATGTCTTTCCGCTTGCGTGGCGTGGCGGGGAAGTTTGGTGAGGGGATTGCCAGCTCAAGTGTCGTCCTCGTCATTTGACCGTGGTTCAAAATAGTCTAGTGTTGCTTTAAAAAGAGGGACGTTAATATAACTAAACTTACTAAACTCAGATTTAAGGCATGGATTACAAACAAGAAATTCTGCTTCAAATGACACTCCGATAATAATAATAATAATAATAAAAGATCAACTGCAAACCAGAATGGAAGTTTAATCGCACAAAATGATGTCATGAGTCTGATAGGATTCAAAAGGCACTGCGTATTTTGGGTTAATTAATGGAAAAGGTTAAATTACTGTATCCGGATGATGCAATAAAAAAAGAAATTCTTGAACTGGCAAATCGCAAAGAAATGGTGTTTCATGCATCATTAGTGGTCCATCAAAACTATTAGAGATAGGTTGAGAAGCATGGGATCTACGCAATCAGATTATAATGTATTTCAATTTCTGCAACCTCTCCTGGAATCATAAAATATTTAATGTTGATAAGGCCACACGAAAGTGCTTTTATTATGCTTTCATGAAAATGCTTTAATGCAGAGCTGATAAAAATCGAGCATTCCAAGAATATCAAATATTGAATTTGCAAGAAAGATTCCCAATTGTTACCGAAAGAAACTGTCATTCATTAAAGATAATTGATTTTTTAAAATTAAATGGCGAAAACTAACATTTGATCCAAATTAACAAAGAATATAAACAGAAAACTTTAATTATTTACAAAAGTTGATGAATCGTGCATCGATTAATCATATTTTCGAAATAATGTTAAAATAAAGTCCTTCATAAACATCATAACTCGAAACATAGATGACGTCGAATCTATGAACACCTCAAGTGCCTCAAGAATTTTTAGTCGAATCCATGCAGCGTGATCTCTCCTAAACAGAAGGTGTCTTCTAATTAAACAGCGGTGGAAAGTGCAATGTTATGGCTTTAAACTTATAAATTTTAACCCCTTAATTGTCGTGCGCATGAATCCTACTAGTAACGTATCGTCGCGTCTCTTAACTTATGAGATGACATTAAAATATTCTAAAACTCTATAATTCAATACAACAATTATACATAATACATAAACGTCTCAAGTATTCTATGTCTATAATCAAGTGAATCGGTAAAACAGCACATTTCTGAAATGAAAGATATAATCTAATTAGATACTAAAAAAGCAAAAAAATTAATTCATTGACGAATGTAATGAATGCAAAAAATGTAATCAAATTTATATAATAAGATTTGGAACAATGAAGCGCTAAAATACTGATTTTATTATTTGCATTTTTCAAGTTTTTAAAAAAGAGTAATATTTTCTAAACACAGCAACCATTTTTCTTTCGTAGAAGTTTTTCTCGGCTTTCAGAAATTTTCCAGACAAAAAAATTTTCATTTTCGAGTTTAGTTTAGTTATATTAACGTCCCGTTGTAAAGAAACACAAGGGCTATTTTGGGACGGATCTCGTAATTTTCAACGATGAGACGACGCCTTAGCACTTCTGATTATTAGAGGCCAATTTTCAGTTTGTAAAAGAAAAAGTATGTTAATATTATTATGATGAAAATATTAATATAATTATGAAAAATTAAGTTAATTCATTATTGGCATTTGTTATTATTCACAAAATGTTTAATCGAAAGTTTCTTTTGTATTTTAGGTGTTATTGAAAAGTTTTTGATGGTTTATTTCTTGTGGATTTTAAGACAGGGATCTTTGCTACGGAACTTATTATTCTCTCTTATGAAATTTATGCAATTACACGTAGATTCACATGCAGTTTTGTTCTCGCATTCATTTTAAATAATGGATAGTTGTTGAGATGATTAAGTTTTTCCGAATTCTTTAAAACCAACAAGAAAATGACAAAAACACCGAAATAAAATTTAAAAAATATTGCCCGAGTTTTCTCGGTTTAATTTGGAATCTCGAATTCACAAACTCGGTCAGGAAAACCGCTGACCAAACCACATGCCACTCTGTTAAATTTGAAGACAAATATAACCATAGCAAGAAAAACTGGGCGAATGATGAACTATATTAATTCTTACCCACTTAAAAAAAATATTATTGTGTATTCAAGAATTTCAAATTTAAAAAAATAAATGAAAAGATTCCTCATAGAAGAGTGTTTCGAGTGATTATAAAAAAATAAGAAGAGCGCAAGAAGACAAGTGACTTAAATTCTAAGAAAAACAAGAAGCTCATTAGTTTGGAATTGAGGATTTAAAACTAGAAAATGACCCAGGAAATGAGTTTGAATCTAAACGTAATTGATAAAAGAAGAGAGAAAAGTAATTTTTTTTCCTTTTTACTTCGGTAAACATTTCTAAGGAATCCAAACAAACCGAATAATTACCAATTGAAAGTGGTTTCTCTTTTGAATGATGGAACTGGGATCTCGAATTCAGCAAACAACCGTTAAGGCATTTTCTTGAATACTCTAATTATGATAGGGTCAAAACTTAGAAAATGTCTTTTCATATATTCTATAAGCCTGATACATGATTTGAATCCCATAATAGCTATTTTAAAGCAGGAAAAATATATATATCGCTTAACAAGCAATATCTCAGTTTTCAAAGGAAAAAAAATGAAATTTTGAATCACTTTCATCAAGAAAAGACCTTAAGCGGTATCACATTATTTAAACTTATCCCCTTTAGGTATCCGACCAAATTGTAAACATGATTTTTCTAGAAAAATTAGAATTTTTTTATGGTCTGAAAATAAAGTAGAAGCTTCGTCGATTCGTAAAATAGAATGATAGATATAGTAGTTTCATTTATATACAAATAAAAATGAAATCAGAAACAGTGGTATTTTTAACCGAAAATGAGTGATTTATTTTATTTTTACCTTAAAATTCTCGAAATTAATATTTGATATCTTTTTATTAACTCTCTACTTACTCAGATATAGTTTGCTTACTTTTGGCATTTCTGTTAAAAAAAGCATGAAAGCTACATTTGTTTCCAGCGCATTTGGATGAACTAATTTACAAATATAATATCTAAACTCATTTTCTCAGGAATGAATATTTCGCTGTGATTGTTTCACGGATTGGATACTTCAAAATCAATCAATAAAATTTCATGAAATTTAATATGATTGTACCAATATGTTTGAAGATGTAATAGACTGCAGATTTTTAGATAGCTTCATTTAGACATGTTTTACAGACACAAAAAATCATTAACTGCAAATTCAAATGCTCATATTTTTTTTAATTTATTTAAATAACTTTTATATTGTGGTATGTTACATTTTATATAGTTTGAGCTATATATAGGTGAAATAAAAATTAAATACTTCCATTATTTTTTTAACTTAATCTGATTTGCCTACCATTGAAAGTTTTGCCAAACTTTCATTAAATAAGCATTTTTTTTCAAAAACTAAAGGCAATTAATGTATTTTTTCTTGTAATAGTGACCTTTCAAGTCTGTTTCAGCTATTTGGTACAATAAAAAATATTTATGTATCATTTTTTAAAAATTCGTCTCAGAGCCTAGTTGGATACCTTAAAGTGTCTCTGAATAATTAATACATTGATTTTGAACTATCGATAGAAAAAAAATGATTAATACTTAATTTTGTCACTAAGCATCAATTATTTTTTCTTGTACTATTAAATTATATTGCAGTTCACATTTCTATAAAAAATACTGAATATTTTTGGTTAATAGGTTTTATTTAACTAAATACCCAATAAGTCTATGTCTTTCTGTGCTATGTTCTTCGGTCATTTATGAGACATCTAATTATCTATTTTAGATGATAGTCAAAAAGTATTAAGCGACTCATCATTACGACGGTTGTTATCAGTGAACTAAATAACAGCTCTTGTGTGTATGATTTTCCTGCTTACATTAGAAATGCAGTGAAGCATGTACAAGGAAATCGAAAAATCTGTTTATATTTTCGTATCCTTATGATCTTGGTTTCAGTGATTTTCATGGAAAAAAAAATTCATCCATTCAGTATCTGTTACCATGAGATTTTTCCTACGATTAAATACCCAACTTCTTAGCACTTTGCTTATAGCGTAAAAAAAAAAAGTAATCAGTTTCCTTTTTTAAATAATTGGTTTTCTAGTGATGTCCCCTTGCTCTCTTCATTTCCATTCTCCTTTTAGTTTCCTTGCTGAACGCAGCCACAGAAAATTGTTCGAAATCGAAGCCAGCAATCCATTGATGATCAAATTTTGCCTCTGAGAATAAATTTAGAATTATTTTTCAAACTTGTTTCTTTAGCATGAAACTAATATTGAAAAAAAATCATTATGAATTATTCTAGTCCATGTGGCTTTCTCAATTTTACATTTTACAAATAGTCCGCTAATTTAGCCTTATTTACACATTATGCATAATAACAATGGTAAATGCTTTATACGTAATATTCTGATTAGTAGCTCTGGAAAATTCATCCTCGAGTGGTGCTCTACCACTCTATAAATGTGGCATAGAGTAATCAGCAATGGTCGCCTTAAGTGAATTGGGAAATTAATTTTTAGTTAAATCTAATTTCTACTTTTAAGATTTTTCTTCTAAGAACTCCACTTCTATGGACAGAAATCCCAAATGATCCACGTTTTCTTAATGAACGCTACTTTATAAATGTTTAAAAGCTATTTAATAAAATGTAGATATTTATGTTGCATTAAACATTCTCCAAAGTGAAAATGATATAATTTTTTTAAATATTACAGATATCTATTTTCAATATTACTAAAAATGTACATGTAACTGAATATTTGGTCAACATTACTGCGATAATTTATGTTGAGTTGTACATTATTGAAATTTTTTGTACATTTTAGCTATTACAAATGCATTAATTCAATTTATTTCAAATTAATAATGCTAATGAATAAAATATGGAATTGATTTATTTCAGTCAGTTTATGCGTTTGAAGGAAGTCAATAATATCTCTTTATGCTCATTATTTTCACTCGTTCCATAATTTTTCATCTTAATTTTAGATTTAAAGTCTTTCTACTACCAGAGAGTATTAATTTATTATTGAAATAAAAATATAAAATAATGTACAGTCTGCGAGGTAAACAATAAAATTCACTAGAACAATGTCCAATAAAATATATTGTCTTGTAAATAGTCCAAGGTCTTCAGAGCCTATAATTCCCTTCACTGTGCATACAAGAAATTTTATTCTGCCGTTGTTCAAACTAAACTAACAATATTTGTGAGGCTATATCGACCGGAATGAAAAATAACCCAATCTTTATAAACACGAATATACTTTTACCAGAGAAGTAAATCGAATGCGTGATGAACGAATATATGGAAATATATATATTCCAAATGATTGCCCTGATTATAGATGGCTATACCTACTTTATAAACAGTGATAAGAAGAAAACACTAAAACGCAATACAGAAAGAAAATTATAATTTTGTCCGCGTATGCAATAACTTCTTTGTATGACTACATTTTGTCTCACCGACAATATCCAAACAGCATTCCATTTTACAACAGGCATATTGAAATGATGTCACTGATACCAGTGTATTCATCTAGTGAATCTTCAAATTTATTATTGTTATTATTGGATTATGGAGTATAAACGAAGAATTAAATAATAGAAAAATAAATTTAGATAGATAAACTATGCAATTTGTGTAATTCTGAATGTGTCCATTTTCATAGTTAAATTCTTTTACTTTCATATCATCGGGTTATGCAATAAACTATTTAAATGCTTCTTTTGGCAATGACAGTGAACAAAATCCGATTCCAAAATCGTGTGAAACATCTTGATAGAGAATGTTCCACATAATAGTGAAAAGGATACTCACTTGGTTATGTTTTTTTCTTCCTTAAGAGACATTCCTAAATTGAGCAGCGCATTGATTAAATTCATATATAGAAATATTAGAATTTTTTTAATGAGCCTAAGATGTCTCTTTATTTAAAATGTGATTAAAAAAGAAATGAAATACATTATAGCTAATTATGATCAAAATAAAACAGATCAGAAAACAAAGTAAAAAATATTAAATGTGCTTAAAAAAGCCAATACCTTAAAAAAATTATAAGATTTCAATGCTATTTCTCAGTATTAAATACTATTTCTCAGTATTCTACATGGTTAAAGCAGTGATCATGATAATATTTACAAGAAAGGCATCTCATGTTTGGCAAAAATGAGATGCGAGAAATTTCCTCTTGTATAAGGAAAAAATAGACTACAAATCAATGGTAGATATGACAGAATGTAATTTATTATAAATTTGAAGATTCCATTTTTCTTACCAAGTAAAAAAAAAGAGACTAATCAAGGAATATTTCAAAATATAATCGAAATCTTTGGTCAGAAAAAACAACTTCGATTTTACAATAAAATCCACTATTTCATTGTCAGAAATTGGACCCAGAATAAAAATGACATTAACACCGCCATTTTATAGGAGTCGCAACGTGGACAAAATTTTGATAGTAATTTCATTAAATAAAAATCAAATGACGAAATATGTTATTTATGACCCCATGTGGACTGACAAGGGGAGGGTATGGGGTTGAAATCTGAGATGAAATTTAGTATACTGATAGTATACATTTAGAATGTTCATTCATGAAAATATTAAAACGCAATGGCCGTTCAATTTCGTGAAAATGGTCCTCAAACTTTTGGTAAAGCTTATATACTGATAACTTGACTCCTTTTCATATGATCCCGATGGCATGGTTGTCTAGGTAACCGTCTCGTATACGGAAGGTCAGAGTTCGAACCTGGCTAGGAATTTTTTTTCTTTTTTTAAAAACTTTTATTCAATTCAAAATTTACAATTACTTTTAATTAATATGCTTTTAATTTTTTCATCCAAAATAAATATTTATCATCAAAATACATAATAATAAAATTAAAATTTTAAAAGAAAAAAATTATAAATACAATGCATTTTTTAAACAAAATAAAATAATTTAAATTTAGTTAACTATTTACAGATTAACTATTTACAGAATTATTAACTATTTACAGAATTTAATTAACTATCTCAGATTTCAATCCCATGACCTCCCCTTGTAAGGCTGATGCCTGTCATTTTAAACATTTTAAATTTAGAATTGTAGGGAAATTTATTATGGGCAATAAAATGCAATGCTTTCGTCTTGCATGATTTTTAATCACTGTACAAATAGAGCTATAAGAATCAGTTGCAGAAACTTAACCAATACTCTTACGCATGCTTTGTATAAATATAATGGAGCAGTACATTTCGCATTTCCTGCATTGAAAATTAAAATTGAAGAGGAAAAATTACGATAAATCCTTTTAATGGCCTTGGCCTTGTTTTACTATTGTTTACTACTTGGGAATAAAAGGTCTGATGGGTGAAATAAAACAAATCCAAGATTCCTCCTAATTACAATGAAACAAGAGAAGACTTTGCACCTTTCGAAGCATACTTCATTCCACCACGAGCTACGGGGTTTTAGTAGAAATTTTGAATTTTTTAGGATGATGTTATAACCAAATTCAGTATTGCAGTTGCGAGAATGCTGTCCAGAATTTCTCACTAAAATAGAGAATGCGAAATCGCACCGCCTTAATCAACATAGGAGATTATAAAAGAAAATTGATTACTAATATAGAGATCAGCTCTAATTATATAATACAACAATAGAAAAGTTCAGGGGAACCGATGATCACAATGGAGGCAAGTGTAATCTACTTGGAAGAAGAGACAGTTTTTAGAACTGAACTGCTATATTTGTCGCCAACGAGTATTGTCCGAATCCCACAAAGTACTAAACTGAGGTGACAAAAATCATGGAATACCTTCTAATAACGTGTCGGACATCGTTTTTCTCGGCGAAGTGCAGAAATTTGACGCCGCTGGAAACCCATGACTTTTCTCAACAAGACGTTGGAAGCCCCATGCAGAAATATTGAGCAATGCTGCCTCCAAAATTGAGAACATTTTTCAATAGACGTTCACAATTGTGAGAGTGTTGCAGGGGCAGAATTTTGGGCACGAACTGACCTCTTGATTATATTCCATATGCGTTTGATGGAATTCCTCTTGTGTAACTGTGTGGCCAAATCATTCGCTGAAATTGTCCAGAAGATAAATCAAACATGAACAGTTGTGGTTAGGCGACATGGAGCATTGATATCCATAAAAGTCTTTCGTTTTTTTGTGTACATGAAGTAATGGTTGAAGAATGAATGGTTATAAGTGGTCTCCAATCTTTACCATTTCCAGTCAATGATCGGTACAGTTGAATCAAAGAACCCAATATATTTCATGCAAAAATAGCTTACACTTTTATGGATCCACTATAAACTTGCATAGTGCCTTGTTGACAATTTGTGTCCATGGCTTCGTCGAGTTTATTCCACCCTCGAACTCTACCATGAGGTTTTACCAATTGAAATTGTGACTCATGACCAAGCCATGGGTTTCCAGCCATATAGGGTCCAACCTATATGCTCACGAAGCCCGAGAGACGTTGCTAGCGATGTCGTGCTGTTAGTAAAGACACTTGAGTCAATCTTTTGCTGCCATTCTCCATTAAAGCCAAATTTCAATGCATTGTCCTAACGGACACGTCCGTTGTGCCTCCCACATTGATTCTTACGGTTATTTCAAGCAATGTTGCTTGTCTATTAACACTGACAACTCTATGCATACGTCGCTGGTCTCGGTCATTATGTACAAGTGGTAAGTCACTGCATTGTCGTTGATGGGAGATTATGCCTGAAATTAAATATTCTCGGCACACTCTTGATATTACGGATCTCGGAATATTGAATTCCCTAACGATTTCCGAAATGGAATGTCCCATGCGTCTAGCTCCACCTACCATTCCGCGCTCAAAGACTGTTTATTTCTATGGGGCTGCCATAATCACTTCAGAAATCTTTTCACATTATTCGAATATAAATGAAAGCTCTACCAGTGCACTGCCCATTTATACATTTTGTACGCAATACTACTGCTATCTGTATATTTGCATGTGGCTATCCCGAGACGTTTGTTATTCTTTGAAATTATCTAGTATAGAAAAATATGAAGGAAACTAGACTACGGAATTGGCAAAATTTTCTGGACAAATGACACTATAAAGAGGCAAATACAAACAATACACTGTAACCAATGTAATGTTGAATTTTACAGCTACAACATATAATACTCGGTGCTATGTTCTAAAAATGGAATAATACTGCTATTCCATAAATTTATGTAAATTAATGATGCCATGAAACTTAAATTATCATTGATGAATGAATTAAAAGGTTGTATCACATTTTTTGCTGTAGTTCTTTGGTATAAAATAATATTAAAAAATTCAATTCGAATTATTGATATGATTAAGGTCTTATTTCAAGTAAAGCAAAACGTAATTTTTTCTAGAGGTGCAATGAATATGGAAGATTAAAGATATCAACATAGAATTGAAATATCAGACCTGGTAAAATTTTTTTACTCACGAATCAAAACGAATTTCAAATTTCATGTAGATTAATGTTAGCTTAGAAGCATTAAAAACGAAACGGTAAGAGTTTAAATTTTATGAATTTAAATATTTGGTTAAAACTGTATGAAGCTAATAGATAAGTTTTGGTGCAGACTAACACCAAGGAAAAAGAAAAAATAAGTTTTGTAATTATTAAAAATAACTTTATTTATTTAACTTTAAAAAATTATTTAATGCTTTTAGCTACCATCTACTACTTATCGTTGGAAAATGGTCAGATTAGAAGGTATATGGATAGACAGCGACACTTTTAAGTACTATCAAAATATAAAAGATTAAACGCATAGATATTAGCCAGGAAATATTACTCTTTAAATAAAAACCTCACAAACGATAATTATTAATTTTATAGCTATTCAAACATGCATATAAATTTTTAAAAGGATAATTTGGACTACGTGATTCCAAAATGCATTTTGAGAGCTTTACGGTTTTTAGTTTAGTTTAGTTATATTAAGGTCCCGTTTTAAAGCAATATTAGGGATAGCTTTACGATTTTTGTTTTATTTATATTTTAAGCATACCGAAACTTTTACAATTAATTAAAAATTTAAATAGTTGTTCGTGATTTAAGTCAAAGTATTAGAATATAGAGTAATTTTTAAATTATTAAAAGAAAACAGAGAACAGTCATTTTGGTAACTTCTTTTAAATTTCATATTAAATATACTTTGAAAACTGAAAAGAAGGCAATTGTTCAGTTTTACATCTGATAAATAATATAAAAAGTTTCTTTTACATCTAATTAAAGAGAAAATATGCTTATTGATACACATGACTAGATTTCGTTTTAATTCGAAAGTTTTAGATGAGTAATTTATAAAGTTCTTAATAAGCCAATTATAAAAAGTTACATTTGATTTTACGAAACAGTGTTAACTAAGCATTTATCAGATCAAGTGTTTTTTTTATTTTTCTTACTTCCTCTCAAGGCGGTTTTAGTAATTTTTCCTTTCCTTTAATTACTTACACAGAGGGAAAAACATTTAAAATAAATTTTAAAGAATTAGAATTTAGTGATTTCAAGTCAAAAAGTTATTTTTATATGACGGTTAATTACTCCTATAAAAAAAATTCCATTTATTTTTTTCAAAAGTGGTTTTTAAGCAAGCAAAGGAAAAAGGCTATATTTTTAGCACTTCTTCTGAAGAATTTATGCTTTATAATTGGATGAAGCACAGTAATTATTTTTTTGCTTTTGTACAAACCCATAGCCCAGATCGGAATAGTAAGAATGAACATAAAAAATTATGAATAAGAGAGCAATAAAACAAAACTTCATTTACAGCAAGTTTTTTAAAGAATTGATTATGCAAATATTTAACAAAATTTTTATTGCCACAAGTTGATTTGTTTATAAAAAAAAGTTACTTCTTTGCAAAAAATATATTTGTTTATGATATAAATTTTTTTTATTGATTTAAAATTGTAAAGCAGATATTTAACACTTCATAACCGAAATTGATTATATACTTTAAATTAACTAACAACGAAGCAAAATGTAACAATTTTAGTTAATTACCATTTAAATTTGACTGGATTTCAACAGCTTAAATATTTTCTCGAAAGTATTAAGTTTACATTTCTACTGACATCTGAATGACTTTAATTAACTGAATAATGAGAGATTTTATTATTTATGAATTGATTATATTAATGTTTTTGTAGTTGCACATAGATAGAGATTATTATTTTCATACTAATATATTACTATAAAATTATAGTAATAGTACTAATACATACTCTATAAAATTATAACATTTTTACCTCTTGAAATAAAGATATAACACTTCTCCAAACATGCTAATTTTTAATTTTTGACTTTTTTTTAAATGGTAGTCTCCCAAATTAAGGGAATAATCACTCTTTTGAATTTTAGTCTCCCAAATGAAGTGAATAATCGCTTTCTATCGTAGGATGATTACTTACCTTGAATGCCATCCATTCTGTAATGGTATTGATTGGAAGAGGCTAGAAATGAATAGGGTGAATGTTCCGGATCTTTGGGCTCCGTTCCATAATGGCGGGGCAATAGTGATTCGCATGCTTCCGCGGGGGCCCCTTGTGGGAAAGCGCGCACTATTGAGAATAGCAGAAGCGTCACCACTCCGCACAGTCTGATCATGGCACTTTCAACCGCACGACTGCTCGTTCGACAAGTGGACCGGAACACTCGTCCACCCCTTTCTTTATAAAAACACTCCTTCCGTTTGTAGGTTAAGGGAACATTGGGGCTGGCTCTAAATTTAACCCATTTCGCCTAATCTATTCATTAATGCAATAGCATAATCCAAGTGAAAGTGGCTGGCTGTCGCAAGGGAGAGATTCGATCTTCAGTTAGAAGGATAAAAAAGAAAGTTTTCTCGGCTCATAAGAAAGCCTTGAGATACTCATTCCAAGCGAAAGTAATCTTCTTCTTTTAGTCGAGATATTTAGATTAAATTATTTGCTTCAAACAACGAGAGTTGAGAATATAAATCAGCGAGTAATAAAGTCGTTCAATGATTGTCATTCTTACAATTCTACCTCCCTTTTTTTTTAAGTGAATTTTTTTATGAGAACTTTATTATAAAAAAACGCATTGTTTTGTAACTTTGCAGAAGTATTATGAAGCATAATTGCACCTATCATTTTGTATTAAAAGGCATTGTAAATTATTACTAATAGACACTTACATAATTAAGTGATTGTATAATACATTTTTTTATGATATGTCTATGGATAAAGGTTCATGCATGTCTTTCTTACAGTTCTTGCTCCATTTTTTTAAAGTAAAAAGATCTTTTATGAGAACGTTGCTATAAAAAACTTTGTTTTACAACTTTGCAGAAGTGTTATGAAGCTTAATTGCATCTATCATTTTGTATAAGAAGGCACTAAAAATTATTAATAATAGAAACTTAAATAATTTTTTTAAGTGATTGTATAGTAATTGTTTTATAATATGTCTATGGATAAAGGTCCAATTGTGTTTCTGTCTCGGACATATAAGTTTTCTAACATTTATTGAAAAATCTATCTTAAAAAAATTCGTTTTCACGATTGAGTCAAATATTTTAATACTACAAATGCTTTTCTTTGCCCGTTACGAAAAAGGATTCATAACTTTTTTTATAATATGCTTATGGATAAAGGTTCGCTTGTGTTTCTATCTCGGATATATGAGTTTTCAAACATTTCTTGTTAAATCTTTCTGAACAATTTCGGTCTCATGATCCATTCAAATATTTTAATACTACAAATGCTTTTGTTTGTCAGTTACGAAAAATGATTCATAATGTTTTCCTTTCAAAGCCAATTTTTTTTTGTTGCTAATGAACAATAATTGTGGATAACAATTCTATTTGTTTATAAACATATCTTTTAGCAATTTACTTTTCTTAAATTTGTCTCGTTGAATTTGTTCATATATTTTTGTGTAATACTCTCGTTATCAGCATCATTTATCTAAGGATCTATGACATTTTTACCTGAATGTGGCTTCACAAATGCTAATTTATTTAAATTAAATGAATGGTCAAACATTATATGTTAAGTGAAATAGAGAACAGGGAGTTCTATCTATGGCAGGAATGTAGCATGAGTCTCACTTTTAGGGTTTTTAGTGATATATTAAAAGTGACAATAATATTGATGAACTTCTTCGACTTAGAAAGCAAACATTTTTATGGTGTCTAATATGTATATGTATTACTATTGTGATTTAATATAACATTTTCAATAATGTTTAATTACAAGATAAAAGTGAAGAATTAAATCAAGTACACTGTTCACTAATGTACTATGTACTATTAAGAAAATAATTGCTTAACGTACAAGAGAAAAAAGTGATAAGAATGCAGAAAAACGGATAAAATCACGATGATAGTGCATTCTACATTTTCTTTTTCGGTAATAAACAGATAAACCACAAAAAAATGTGACTGCTGCTTTATTTGAAAGGAAAAATTTACTATAAGTATAGTAGAATATGTGAGATACTCTTGATTATTTGATTTGGAGATAATATATCTAATTTTGTTAAGCCTAATTTTAAATCTTTGTTCTTGTAGAAAAGGCATTTACTTTAGAAAGTTAATTCATAGTCATCTTTTCAAAATCATTCTAAGATATTTTTCAACAAAGACTAATTACGTAAACAAAAATCTCAATCCAGTTACAAAACAATTTCAAATTGTTCCAAAAGTCTGTCTTATTAAAATATGCAGTACTTTAGTACAGTTGTATGCAGGACAAGTGTATTAAAATTTTTATTCAAATATTAAACAAAGGAATTATATATAAGAAGATCATAAATGTTTCAAAATTATAGTTACACAGCTGTGCTATCAGAATCAAATTCATAGTTGATAACAAGGAAATTAAATTCAGGATAAGGGAAAAAAGTTTTCAAATTTGACTGAAACTGAATTTACAATCATTAAATATTCTTATTATTTACAATCTTATATCTTTACAATAATTAAATATTCTTATTATAATTATTTGGATAAAAAACCTTTTTTTGTTCCTGTCCATTTATAAAATTTTCTATGATGTTTAGAATGAATTAAATGGATTAAAATCTTTCTCTCTTACGACCAATGAAGCTACAGTCTAAATGCCATTTTAATAACAAAACAATTCAGAAATGAATATAATTTTTAGAAATATTTAATTTTGATAAAGAATCAACAATAAACAATAGCATTATTCTAGTAGAAAATTCAAGGAACCAGTGAAAGAATTCGAATTAATTTCATTTTTTTCGAACTAACATTTTTTCATTTAGTCAAATTTCACTGTAAATAAAATCCTTTGGAAATTTCTGGGAATTAAAAAAATAACTGAGGGATTTAAGAATTTGAGATGGATAACAACAGTAGCCTTTTTGTTTTAGGATTTAAAAAATGTTAAATAAATATTTTTCACTACGGCTGTTCCAAGACAAGACATCAGCTTACCGCTTTTGTTTCCTCAATTTTTTCATTTAGTCAAATTTCACTGTAAATAAAATCCTTTGGAAATTTCTGGGAATTAAAAAAATAACTGAGGGATTTAATAATTTGAGATGGATAACAACAGTAGCCTTTTTGCTTTAGGATTTAAAAAATGTTAAATAAATATTTTTCACTACGGCTGTTCCAAGACAAGACATCAGCTTACCGCTTGTGTTTCCTCATTCTGTTACTATTTGTGACGTGCGTAATATGTAATCTTCTTTTGTTAGTACCAGAATAAATAATTCTATTGTGCCCTTAACTTGATTTGAATCCTTGTTGTCAGGTTATATCATCCCAAGTTTTAACTCTGCATAATTAATCCTTCTTCTAATATAGTTTCATTTCCAACCATATGTTTGCCAAAATACGGCCACTTTTTGCTCTTACGCCATTAAACCGGAATCAATCAATCATCTAGGCTGGTATTTATTGATTAAAAGACGATTCATATTGTGGAATTATAGTACTACAACTCTTTTCAGTACAAAAATGTAATCTCTATTTTATTTAATTTTGCATGTAATATTTAAATCCATCATCAATTTAAGGCAATCCTCTTGTTAGGGGTATCTATCTTTAAGGGAAACGAAGGGGAAAATAGTATATCTCTCTTCGTTGAAGGAGGAAAAAAAAAACCTCTTTTTACTGTTCTTAAAGCCTTAAATGCATGATTATTTGTTTTGAATTAAAAAAAATCATTTATTATAAGAAAATACTCATAGGTAAAGTAAAGAATAAATCTAAAAAATCCAGGTTATAATATGGTATATTTATTTTGAAAAAAGTTATATGTAGACATTTGGCAACATACAGTATTTCCCGGAAATCTAGCTTGTATTTAATATAATTTTCAAATACAACATCAAAAATTGATAGATTACTTGATAACAGACGAGAAGTGATTTTTTAACAATCAGATTAGATAAATCATAACTTTATAGGAAAAGCGACAATACAAACTATTTCTTCAAGCAACATACTGAACTTCATTATCCACCACATTTAAACGTCAAAAAAAAAAAAAAACCGATATAACTTACCCACCAAAAATAATATCAACTTTTTTCTTTTATACATGATTTATTGTCTATAGTTATCAACCGGGTTTTGAAAAAAATGAAGTAGAACTGGATGTAGAGGATTGGCAACAATATGCATTTAAGGGTTAAATCAGTATCGTTTTTCTTCTGCTGAGCATGCGTAGCATTCATATTCATTTCACTACGTGATTTATGAACGAAAGAAGGTGCTATCGAGGAATACCAGAGATAATAGAAGCGGTCTTTTAATGTTTTTACAGCGAACAAATTTTTCGCCAGCCCAAATTTTGTAAATATATGATCATTTAGTTTATTTTTCTTCTATTTATTATAAGTAAAACTTTATTAAAAATACCGTACTATATTGTAAAGCACTCACCTTCGATATAATTCGGTTCTATAATGATAATGTGATTTTGAATTTTTTCGTAGCTGTTAAATTGATTAAGTAATAAAAAAATCAACTCAGTTTTCATTGAGAAGTGCCAAATTTCAATTAATTTATTTGATTAACACTAGAACTACCAAGACCGTCATTTTGACGGATTTCAAATTTCATGCTTAAAAAAATTTTGATATAATTTATGCATTGTTCTAGAGCTTTATGACGACTTTTAATGAAATATAAGAACAATTACATATTCCTATTCAATTTCCACTCAGCCATTTTAACTTCTATAATCAGTATGGCCTATACCTATTTATACCAAGACCTTTTAAAATGATGACTTCAGCAATTTCAAAGTTTATAATATTTTACGGATTATCCATGCAATGATGGACATCAGTACGCATTTACATTCATTTATATATAGCTTTCAAACATTTCCTGGAAAAATTTGAATTACATTTTTCATATGAAATTATATTGATTGACTCAAAGTGTTCGGCAGCGTTATAATGGGATCTATTTTATTCCGATTATGATTCAGTTTAGAACTAAACACTCTAACTGGATATCCTATAATTGCAAATACAAACTGTTTTTCTTAGTTTGTTTATTAATAATTAATGAGTTATTATATTAAATGTTGTTTTTGTTAAATTATATTCGTTTATTTACGTAAACCAAGCCAAAAGTTGCAATGATGATGATCAATGATGAAAAGTTGCCTTGATGATCAAAAGCCCGTCAATTTGACGAGTGTAGTAAAACTGGGTATACATTTAACATCAGTTGATAAAGTATTAGAATGTAGATACATATTTTTATCTATTGTAAGCAATTATATTGCGTGTAATTTAGTTCAAAATTTCTTGATTTGAACTGTAAATAACGTTTTAAAAATCGAAATTGTGAAATAAATTTTGATGAAAACATTATAAAAATATAATTGGAATTTCATACAGTTTCTGAAAGAAAAACAGTTGATACTCCGGTTAGTACCGTTTGAATGAAAAGTATTTTCTCTATATAAATTTTCATTCAACTTGTTGCTTTAGATGTAGTGGAATAATTTCCTTATTATAACTGACAGTTCTGAATAACGAAAATTATCAACAAAAATTCGTGCAACAACAAGATTTTGAAAAAATAATTAATATGAAATAAAGGAACGTATTTTTATAAGTTCGTTACAGAAGTGTCAATGTTTATCGATGGCTTGGTCATAATAACATTGAAAAGATAAGAAATGAATTCATCTATAAATTAATAGAGCATTAAATACGTCATATTTTTAAAAAGTATAGAATCCTGCCTTCTTGTAGCTCGGATAAAAGAAATTTAGATTGCATTTTGCTTTTAATTTTTGAAAAGCAAATTCTTTTTGAATAATTCCTGATATAAACAAGATTTTCCCTCGATTTCTGGAAGGTGTTAAAAACTACCATATTTCGCAAATTATAATTTTCTTTTATCTTTATTATTTATGGATATGATTGTGGTTTCACAACGGAAATTTTTAATTTGTAAAAATTATAGCTTCGTTATTTTTTTCAAATTGTATTTTAGATCAAATGTATCATTCAGAGATTAATTATATGACAAAGTGTAGAACAGTGATAGCTTAGAGGTTTATTCTCATACAAATAAAACTTCTCTTTCATCTCCATATGTAGCGAAATTTTATCAAAAAAGTATTACCTTTCCTGTATTCATAAACTTAGTACACATTTTAATTCACGAGTTAAACGAAGCATTTCAACTTCTTGCCGGTTACACTTAAGCCAATATAGAAAAATTGAGCTACATCCATCCCTCCCCCCCAAAAAAACACACACCTAGTCTTGTGAAAAAACTTTGAGAAAACAACGAGCTAAACAATATATTTAGGCGAAAGAAAAATTAATTTTTGATTAATTAAAATACACTACTTTTTACTTCACTAATGCAACTGTTCGAAAATGTGCATTTGTATCACCCTGCTTCTAATTATTTGAAGAAAAAAAAAATAGAAATGACAGGAAAAATGACGAAAACGCATTTTATAGAATCTAGTCACGTGAGCAAGTTATTTAAAGAAACAGCCACGTTGTTTTCTAAACTTCTTCGAGGATTTCTTTTTATTGTATGTATGACCAGTTCACTGCATTTCTTCTTTAGTGTGTCATTGAACCTGAAATTAAATCTTAACTCGTGATATTTTCTGTTATTGACGCTGACTTCCAATGTTAATACGTAAGGAAAGTAGTAAACTTCTGGATTCCAAAGGTCTTACAATTTATTCTAAACCCTGGTAAAAGCATTAAAAATTAAATTTTCTTTCAGAAATTCCGTTTAATCAATAATTCTAGAAATGCGAAACGTATTTGAAAAGCGACGCATATTTTAATTCGAATTTTAATACATCTCCAAATCTATTAATTATTTTATTCTGTTGGATAACTTAATTGCATACTTTTGAAGTTATATTAAGGACAATTTATCAGATTATTTATTTCAAATGTTGCGAATGAATTTTTGAGACATAAATAGACCTTTCTAAGTTACTTGAAGAATATGAAAAGAATTGCATATTAGAGCGAACCGCCCGCCATCCATCGACGATATCTATTAGTCATCCGGAGTTCACCATCATCCGAACCATAAACATTATTGTGAATGTTTTCCCCAAACCCAAATCACCCCTGGAACAATTTCGGGGTTCGGAAGCTTCGATTCATAGTGCAAAATTCTCAACACGGTCGAATATGGTAACTTCAAGACCCCGATATCGTACTTACATGATTGCATCCATGTGCATTTTATGTTGCCTGCAATGGCCATTTCCCCTACTCTCTGCTTCCTAGTTTGTTTCCCGCCAAGTACGGGCTCAACCACCAATAGACTATCCAGGAATAGAATGTCTATTGGTTTTTGTGATACGGGCTGAAGGGCAAATTATCTAGTCTTTTCGAAATGTGAGATCTTTTGTCACAGATTCTTGAAATGACTTGAAAGCGCGGCTGGAATATTGCTGTTTTTTTAGTAATACGTTTTGCAGATATTAGTACAATATAGGCAATAATATGGTACTTTGTGCTCAGATTGACTTAAGCTCTCATGGTAACTGGAATCAGTGTTTGATAATGAATGTCTTTAAGATTTCTTATAAACAATTTTAGGTTCTAGATATGATATCATGCATATCCCTTGCTGTTTTTATTTCAAAAATTGAAGCCATATCTTCATGAAAGTATGTGCATCGCTTTTGACGGCGATTCGCCGAGAAAAAGACCCTGCAGTTAAATCCTCCTTTTTTCATTTCAGTCACTCTGTACGTATATTGAATCACACTAACTGCCATTGCATCCTTCCAATCATAATCATTCCTTTGTAAATAATTTATTGACTAGATTTGAGGAAACAGTTAATATTTTTAACCTTGTTCCAACGATGTTTTCGAAACATTGTTTTACATTTTACGCTTAAAAGCCAGCAAAAATTTAGAATATTTCACAAGCGAAATTTAAATATATTTTCAGTGTTAGATTTGCTTTCATGAATGATTAATTTCCAAAACAATATTTCGAAGAAACATTTACATTTTAACTTCCAAACATTTCAACTATCTCCCCATCTCGAGAATTTCAAAGAGCGAATGATATTATTTCTACTTTATGGAAGGCTTAATTGACTTTTAAAGAAAGGATCATATGCATAATTGAATTCACAGAATATAAAACAAATTCTTTAAAATATATTTCATAAAATGCTTCCATTGATCTGTACAAAAAAAAAAAAATGTTCTATTTGCGCTGTGAGCCTTGAAGAAGTCCTTCGCTCGGAATTAGAAAAAAAAGATACCATCTGCAAACCAGTCTCTAGATTAATCCATACAAATGAGATTTTAAGGAAAAGATACTTTTCGACATTTTACTTAAATAATCGATCATTTTTGTTCAAAGATTGAAGAGAGATTTTGAATATAACTGCAAGTTCGACACTCGAGTTGATATGAAAGAAGGGAATCTGAAAGTTAAGAAGGAATATGCAGGAAGGATTAATCCATAATTAATATTATAAAATCAAGTTTCGTGTTCAGATATATAAGAAATTAAAAAATTACTAAAGTAACTTGAATTATTGCTTTTTACTGCACTACTTTCTGCTCATTAGAAAATTTTTATATTAAGAGAAAAATAATTTATAAATTCTTGTTGATAGTAGAAACGGTAATTTTGTTTACCTTTCTTTGCATAATGGAAATTTCCATCATAATATTTAGTGAACAAATTATTGTATGCAAAATAGGTATACTGTAAATTGGTTGTTGATGGCAACTTTTTTTCACAACTATTGCGTAGTAAGGAGCGTAGCTGTAAAAAAAAAAAAAAAAAAAAAAAAAAAAAAAAAAAAAAAAAAAAAAAATCATAATTATTATAGCGGGTTTGAACTTGCCATTCCGCTGTTTGTTGTGGTTGGAAGAAACGTAAGATTTTTTGAACATTCTTATTTTATAACTAATCTGAGATTTGTTTGCCAATGACAGCAATAATGAGTGGAGAAATTTAGAACAGATGGAATTGAAGATTTTGTATTGAGTTTAACACTGTAAATTTTCATGATGATGGATATTTCCATCACACTGTTTTTTAATTATTTTATATTATATATTTATACCAGGATTTTTTAAACTTTTTTACCTTTAATCTAGAGCATAAATTATATCACCCTGATTTATTTCACAAAAAAAGAACAAATCACGCAGAAGGGTTGAATAATAAAAATCGTCATAATATTGCAATCATCCGAAGGGTAAAATAATAAAAATTGTCATAATATTGTTTTTATTCTTCATAATGTTTCATTGCAGTATTAAAATGATTTTGAAGTTAAAGCGTACAACTATGCATATAAAGCGTTTGCACAATACTTTATATGCATAGTTTTTTTTTTGTCTTCTAAATCGATTTACAGCAAATGGAATAATTCAGAGTTTTGAAAAACATTTCTGCTGCGTCTCGAGGGCCGATACGATTTTATAAGATTCATTATTGTCTTTTGTTAAATATTTAAGAAGATAGTTTTGAATATCTAAATAATCATTTAATATTTGAATAATTAATCCAGCAGTAACATTTCCCCATTTCATTCACTCCCAAATATAGCTGTTCTTACGTAAATTGCTGTATAAGATGTAAGCAAATCAATCCAAATGTCTTTTTGAGCATTCGGACTGATATTGAGGTTTCGATTTTCTTCACATTCTTTGATTTTACGTGATTTGTTTAAAGTTTTCTTGATTCACAAGACTATTGAAATTTTGTGTAATTAAGTGTACCTGATGACGATGCAAGATTTTATATTTTAAGACCTTGATTTTCAATTAATTGATGCATTTTAATTCAATATTACTTCCGGATTATAGGCTCAATTATCTATGCAGTTTGAGAAAAAGTTAATTTTGAGTTTTAATAAATATTTATTATAATGATTGATGAAATGCATTAAGGATATAAAAAAGGAAATGGTAATTAAAAAAATCACGTTTTTATTAGTGAGCTTAAATCTAAAATACAAATATCAAAACATAATGTTAAAAACCTGAAAACCTGAGGTGCTGAAAATGATAGTATAAAGAAATTAATTGATAATGAATATCCTAAATTTCTACAGAATCATGAAAAATTAAAATATTATCTGTATAATTAAAATTCTAATTTGCTAAGAATATTTCTATCAGTTTTTCATGCTGTTATGACATATTTTTTTGACATCGTACTTTTGATAAACAAGAAAGTTTTCTGCTTTTTAGTACTCTAATAAAAGTCTGTTTATAAACTTTTTTATTTTTATTACTTTACGACTATCAAAATTCTTTTCCCTTTGCGATTTTTAGCTTTTGTTTGATTTTCGATGAACTAAATATGCTTTTTTGATAGCAGTAGTTGGCTCCTTTGTTGTTGACAGGATTCATAAGGAAAATAGTTTTTTCATTCGTCTGGGTGTCCAGACCCTGTCCAATTTAAATGCAAATAATTAATTAGTTTTCTTTCATCCCTGGATAGTCAAATTAGAAGCTGTGGAAGCTGCATTTTTTTAAATGCAGACTTATCTTATCTGTGACATTTTCTTTGTGAAACTAAATTAACTTCTTAAGAAAATGGAAGTTTCTCATGCGTCACTAACAAAAAAATTTTCAGAGGAGGACTTATTAAGTAGTTATCTATGACTAGTTGAAAATTTAATGACCCAGTACCGTATCTTTTGTGCGAATGTGAAGAGCATTATTATCATTCTTTTGCTTTAATATGATGCAACTCGTTCATGCGATGTATTCTAAGATCTAGAACTGCTTTCAAAATTCTGCATAAGAACAAGGTGTTTTATGATGATTAAACTTTATTTAAAAGAAAAAAAAACCTATTACCTAAGAACTTCCTTAATTTTTATAAAAAAATTGCTAAAAATTGCAATAATGATACATATTATTTTATTATTAAATAAAAAAGATTCCTGGTTTCACTCTGAAATTTTTTTGATATAGATATTTTTTGTTGTTGTAAGATTAAAGAAATACAAAAATCGACAAGGAAATTAGAGTTTCAAAAATTATTATCAAAAATAAAATCCTTGAAACACCATATTCTTATTTTAACTTTTGATATGCTTCTATTAATCATGTAGAGTGTACTATTTTATTTAATACTTCTAAATAAAAGATCATTATATATAAATGAGTCAAGAAGTTTTTTATATACTAAATTTAAATGATCCTTGATGGCATGTGTTGAAAGTATAATAGCTGTCAGAGAAAAAAAATGCTAACGAATGTTCCTACTTTTGTATTTTGAAGTAAAGTAAAAATCTTTTCTAATTTAAAATGAATTTTTTAAATAAGAAATACAATTAATTTATGAAATTTAAGTTCCGGTTGTTTTTCAAATAATGTTTCCCATTTATAAAGGTCATGTCAACATCTGAATGTTTAGATGCCGTCATTCATGTCAACATCTAAATGTTTGTAAATCCATGTACTTTAGAGTTCATATTTGGAAGTAATTTAGTTAGTCATAGACCGAATGATGTTTTCATTGTATTTTGCCAGAAATGCCTAATTTCGTGTTGATTAACAACTTTTAATATTACAGTTTCCGCATTTAAAGAAAAAGAAAAGAAAGGTTTTTTAAAAGGCAGAAGAATAATAAGTTTCAAAAGGTGTTCTAGAGCTTAGCTTCTACGTATGAAAAATTAAGCTTAAAATTGCGACACTGAATATCCAACTAGATATATTGAAATTTTTAGCATTCTATGCCAGAGTAACTTAGAAAAAAGCAACAAACTATGAGCACTGATTTTGAAAAAATTCCTTCCATGTCTCTCTTTAGGGGAGGGTATCTATAACAAGTAGCAAGCGAGAAGTTAATGACTGCTAATTAATACTACAGGGCTCTCTTCAAGGTAAAAATCGAGTTTGAACTCCGTTCCACCCATAATAAAAGTGAATTCCACCCAAAGACCTTGATTCACTTTTTAAATGAATTCTCTTGTTATTTTCTTGAATGCTTTATCAAAAAGAATTCTGTTTGGTTTCTGCTCAATAAAAAAATTAGCAATTAGAAAAGCAGATTCTTAGCGATCACACTATTATATTTAAAAGGACAGAAGCTCAAAACGAGGTTTTGAGTATAATAAAAGTCCATTCACGACAAATAATTATTTCTGAAGTATAATGAGAATTATATACGTTTCCTTCATTAGCAACGGATATAAAAAGGGATTGTTTGAGGTACTACGAATTGGTGCATCACTACAAGTTATATAACTGCATATTTGGAATTTTTCAGATATTTTAAAAATGTTTGATATTATCTGCTTTGCCTCTGAAGTGACTCGATAAATCAAACAGCTGGGGTTTGTATAGCAAATTCCACACTAAACAAACATCCATTCTCTCAGCGATCATCTTTTTTTGAACGCTTCTTTAATTGAACTAAAAAGCAGAATTTTTTTAATTTTTATTTTAATATTTTCAATTTTCAATCATTTATTTATAACTCATTATCATGGTGGATATCAAATCTTGAAATATTTTTTTGTCTAAAATTCTCTACATATACGTGCCGTTCATTTAGAATTTAAAAATATTAAATAAAGCGATTAACCGATAAATTGTTGAAAATATTAAAATTAGTTATTGTCATCAAGAGCACACAAGTCTATAAAGCATCAGGAGGTAAAAAAAAATCAATTATAAAATTCCATGCTTATGATCTTGATATAAGTCTATAAAACTGTTTGTGAAAAGAGTCTAACTAAAGCAAATGAAATTAATTATTTTGATTGCGTAAAATTAATATTTACAACAATAATATTTTAATTAATCATGGTATACATTCATTAAATATACATCTCATTAACCAGTAAATTATGAATTTCATCTCAAGATATTTTGCAGTATTTTGAAGTGATCTTCAACTGTATTTCTGACGTTGGGATAATCGGAAAGTTACCGCTGATTTTTAGGGTTATTATTTTCTTTACCAAAAATGAAGTTTATTCTATAGTTTATGGAAATTTAATTTGATGAGGATTTGAGATCTTTTAGGGACCTTCATTATCCCCCTTTCATAGAACAGCCCAAGTGTTGTTTTCAGTACTTTAGCGAATTTTGCAATACATGGAACAGATGGATTTGCAATACATGGAACAGGTATCAAGGCAGGACTTCTTGCGTACAGCCGACCACCCCGCCACCACTGAACAACGTAGCAGTATCGACAGGATTTGTACTGGCCGACTGCTATCTCAAAGCAGGACTATATGGAGGATAGAACAAGATACCACTACTAAGAAGCTTTAACCATTTCCACCGGATGGTCAAATAGGTCCAGCACTATCCCGGTAAAAGTTCATTTATTTAAAATTGGATAATTCAAAAAACTTTTGGTCAGTGGTTTTTTCCAAATTGTATGGATGGATACTATAATTAATGGAATTAACTGTTTAGTTAGGACCTAGTTACTTGTAACAGATTATACCTTTCCATTCCCAATAGCAAAGGAGCATAACTTCCTGGAAATGGATATTGGCCTTTGAGAGTGGTTGGTGACGGCTCACTTGCTCAACAATAATTTAACAAAAATGACCAGCGGTTCATCCATTTCTCATTATGCATTATTATCCGTTTAAAAAATTATTGTTTTTATTATATTAGATTTATAAATTTTACCAGGGAAATCTTTTCCTTTAAGTTTTATCTTAATTTGTAAGATATTCCAATAGCAAGCAATTGCCGAAACTAAGTTGTATAGAATTCTCGTAAATAGTAGAATTCGATATTCTGTGCTTCGCTTCTATTTCACGAGGAGAAGTTCATGATTATTTGTGACCAAATCTTAATTTTGTTTACATTAACTGAGAATGGCCTTTTGGGTTGGTATTTTATTTCCCATATAAATTTGAGAAACTATTTATGACTATTCGTTCACTTACAGCATTGTCGATGTTAACAGCATGTAATGTTTTCATAGCTTTAAACACTTTTGTGGAATTAAAAAACCCCATTAAATGCCGAAAATGCACTTCGTTTCCTATGTTTACACTGTTACAAAGCAAGCACAATTAAACTAATGCTGTTTGTTAATAGACATCAAATTGACGAAAGCACTATTTTTCAGACAATATTTGATTTCAACAAATCATAACAGCAATTAAATGCCCTCACAGTAATCAGGGCAAGCAAGCGGAAAAACGGTGAACACTTTTTTAACAACTTATTATTTGTCACATCACATGGTGACACTTCCTCTTTCATTGTCATTTTGAAATAACACTGAATATTTAAAAGAATTCTCTATTATTATTGAAGGTATTTTCTTTTTATTCTTTAAAAATAATCTAGGAATAATCTATATTGTTAATTCTCGTTGTAATTTGTATTAGAGGATATAGCGTTAATTAAATATAATCAACTGTGATTTTTGCAAAGAAGTATTCAATTGAACTAGGTTTTCAAGTGCTAATAATTGCGGTAAATAAAAATATGGACGCAAAATGACAAAGCTATATAGAGTATTACATTTGTGAAGGAATTTCTTGTATACTACTCTATAGATTACTTGCTATCGTGTCTTATCTTGTCCTTTTCAACTACTATAGAAAATGTCCATTAAAGTTAAAGGAAGTTTTCCTTAAAGGTAAGTACTTCGGAAAAGTTGAAAAGAAATTCCTTTAAAGAAACCGTGGCATCATGAAAAAACTGCTCTTGCAATGAAGTAACATTCACCTCCTCAAAGAGAAGCAGTAAATTTCAACTTTAACCCTTCTCTGCATGATTTTTTCTTTTTTTTGTGAAATAAATCAGGGTGATATAATTCATGCTCTAGATTAAAGGAAATTTTATTTAAAAAAATCCATGTATAAATATAAAATAGTTAAGAAATACTATGATGGATATATCCATCATCATGCAAATTTACATGTTAAGCTCAGTACCAAATATTCAATGTCCCTCTCTTCTAAATTTCTCCGCTCATTATCGCTTTTATTAGCAAAAAAAAAAATCAGGATTAATTATAAACTTTTTTCAAGAAATCGCGCGTTTCTTCTAACCACAACAAACAGCTGAATGACAAGTTCAAACCCGCTATAATGATTGTGACTTTTGATATTTTTTTGACAGCTACGTTCTTTATTACGCAGTAGTCATGAAAAAAGTTGTCAGCAACAGCCAATTTGCAGTTCACCTGTTTTGAGTAGAGTTTTTTGTTCACTAAATGTTATGATGGAAATTTCCATCATCATGCAAAGAAGGATTAATAAAGGGATTTGAAATGACAAGACAGATACCCTGGGAATCATGGTCAAAGTGCGGAAATCTGACCACGGTGGTTCCCTTTCTATCTTCTGTAGAATCGATACCAAAGATGTGAACTTATCAAGAGTAAGATATAATTAAAGAATAAGATATGTGCATAATAAAAACTAGTTTATAAGGTCTGAAGCAACAGTTCTTTTTCCCTTCAAGGATATTCCGTCGAAATATGGAACACATATCTCATATCCCAAACTTTCATACATAATAGGAATGGATTGAGTTAATATAACAATCGAATACAAATAACAGTTACAGAAAAAGTAAAATCTATTATCTTGCAACAACACTTAGAGACAAAATTTTTAAAGCTCTGAGCTCTTTTGTGATAAGTTGGGTTTTCTGTGAAGAACTTTTCTAAATTTCAGTAGGAGTGGTTGCATATCAAGAAATGAGGAATCAATAAATTCTCCTAAATTATTACTTAGATTCTATTCATTTTTAGGTGATATCAAACACGCACTTGATTTACTTTTACAGAATATAAAAAAGAAATCAAATGAGATCTTTTTTTAAACATGCCGATAGGAAAGTTCACTCAATTATTTAATTATTATTTGTATGGTATTTTGAAATTTGATTTTTTTTGAATTATTTGAAACTTTTGAATCAAGAGGAAATTAACGAGAAGAAAAAAAAATGATTGTTTACCCATTACAGAATTCGTTTTGCTCCTAAAATTAATTTTTTACGTAGCTTCAACCATTCCCACTGAAGTACACAATTTGTTACTTTATATAACAAAGGATTCGAGTGAAATCACTTTTAATGGATTAAAATCTATTAAAATGAAACATTTAAACCAACGGTACAGCTTATATAGATAGATATAGGGGAAAAAATTAATGAACTAAATGACGTCACTTAAAAATTCCATGAAATTATACGAGATCTATTTTAATTAGAGTGTTCTATTTGACTCAAAACGAAATCCTTTTCTAGTGTGTTTCATATTTTTAAATAAGCTAGAATCATATTTAGGGCTATTCAGTGTAGCATAATCATTTTTCCGTTAATAATTTAAGCTCCGACCCACCAATAATTAATTTGAGAAGTACAAAATCTTTTAACTTCGATTCATCTCGACAAGACAGGTGAAAAAATTACACATAATCTACAAACACTTTAATTTTCTATGAATTAGTTATTATTCAATAAGATAACACATTCCTACAACTGAAAAAATCGTCTAATTAAAATTAAAAAACATAAAACAGAGAAGGATTTAACGATATGTAAAATTAAAATATAACCGGTAAAGAATGAATTATGATACTACTATATTTTCATAGAATTCCATTTTATTTTATTTAGGATTTGGTTTATTCGTCCATTGAAAACTTGCTCTAAAAACTAGAATTTATAATCATGAATCTTGTAAACGTACGTATAGCATTCTTCTAAGGATGATTTTATAAAAAGTATACTAATTCTATACGTTTTTTCAAACCTCTGAGAGACGGAAATTCTTTTTAACATTTTGAATGTTCGATTAAAAGTCTAATAATTCGTAATTATACGGATATTGACATAAAAATCCACATATCAAGTATTCCTAAAATTTCAACGATATGATTAAATACAAAAAAGTTCGGTCCATCTACTTTGAAAGATATCTTTTCTATCTAGAAAGATATAAGATCAAGATAATTTAATGCTTTGAAAGATTTTTTGTTTCTATCCTGAAAGATATACGATCAAAATAATTGAGCGAGCAGAGAGTTAAAGGATATCTTAAATTTCCTTGTCGTCGAATTTCCGTACGTATTACTCATATAAATAAAGCGATTCAAGATCTACCTGTACACACAGATGTATCAAGTAAAATCAAATCATAGAATAAAGTTTAAACACGACGATACATTTCACACTTTCTGAATTTTGGTAATACGATCATTGTTTACATTATCCAATTGAAAAAAGATATTGGAAAAAGTACTTAAAAATGACAATCTTTCGGGTGACAGATAAAAGTTGTATTATCTGAAGGTTCTTGAAAAATTCCTTTTATTTTCTGTTTCAAAGAATATCTTGATTTACCATTTATCGCTCCAGTAATTGTAAGGGGAAGCAGTAGTATGGAAGAAAGGAAAACGTGCTGCATGTGTGTGATAAACGCTTTTCTTAAAATAGAGACCGTTTCACATGCAGAAATGAAAAATTTATTTGGAAGACCCTCTGTAGCGTAGCCGCGCACATGACCCAGTTCAAATTTCTTCTGATCATCCGAGCATTAAATGATGTGAAAAAACATTTGAACGTAAAGAAGTTTGTAAATCGACAAAATTCACATCCTTTGAATGAAACTGAAAGAGTACTCGATACATCAGGTTAACAAGTGAAGTATGCATGAATTATATATATTTTTTTGAGCTGATGTAATTTCAACCACTCTTGCATAAGAATGGAATGATAAGACTCAGTCAAGCAAATCTCGCACGAAAATTTTATCTGTTAGTTCATTTCAAATGATGAAAGAAATTGTCAGTGCGAAAATGAAATAAATGATAATTTCATCTATTAGCTCATTCCAAATGATGAAAGAAATTGTCAGTGCGAAAATGAAATAAATGAAACTTTTATCTGTTAGTTCATTACAAATGATGAAAGAAATTGTCAGTGCGAAAATGGAATAAAGGAAAATTTCTTCCGGTATTGAAAAATTGAAGAAATACATTTACTCAAAGTTTTTCTTATTGTTGTTTAAAAATATTTAAAATAACCAATGAAGCTCGTTTAGTGAAAATTAATCAAATAGAAATTTACATTGCTATTTAAATCCATTTTTTAAAACTTGCAGGAAATTTCAGTTGCAGCACTAAATATATTATACTTTTTAAAAGGCCGATTAAAAATCGCATTAAAATTTTATCGGTTAGTTTATTCCAAATGATGAAAAAAAAAATTGTCAGTACGGAAAGGAAATAAATGAAAATTTCTTCCGGTATTGAAAAATAGAAGAAATAAACTTACTGAAAGTTTTTTATTGTTGTTTAAAAATATTTAAAATAACCAATGAAGCTCGCTGAGTGAAAATTAATCAAATAGAAATTTACATTGCTATTTAATTTTTTACAAAAAACTTGCAGGAAATTCCAGTATATTAGGAAATTTCAGAAGCAGCTCTATGAAGACCATATATATTTTTTAAAAGGCCGATGAAATGTCGCATCATAATTAAAGCAGAAATTCCTTTAATTTTCTCTGTCTTTCTTTTTAAAAAATGGATGGTGTAAAAAAATGGATGGTGTAATATAATACTTCACTGCATATATTTGAACCACTTACAACTTCTAGTAGTTCAATATTTAGTTTTTTTTAAACCTCAAAAAGGTAAGTATTTTAAATAATTAATTTTAATAAATAAAATGTCTTTTTTTACTCCTTCTCTTATATTCCTTTCAACATTTATAACAAGTTAAACAGTTGTGGCTAAAAAATAAAATGTAAATGTGGAGCGCAATTAAAATAATTAACATTAAATTTTTTTGGTATATTTAACATAAAAATAAGCACAACTGAATGCTATTTATTAGTAATACGGATAAACAGCACTACTTTAATAACTGATTACTATTTAAAAACGAAATTAACATTTTTTGTTTTATTTCCAGGAAAAAGATTTAAAAAAACTTTTACGTTGATCCTGGTATAACTTTCGATAACATAATTATCAAAATAAAAAGTGTGACTCTGCTGACATTTTTAAATGCTGTACATTTAATAAGATTCTTTAAAAATTCTATGCTTTGCAATAAATCTCGATTTATTCAGAGTAGACGTTTCTTAATTTGTAAATCACTGTCCCAAACAGGATCGTGCAGAATAATAATTTGAAAAAAAGCTTTTTTTCAAACTCATCAACATTTACAACTAAAAATCAAAGAAAAAAATTTGGATTGCAAGAATTTATTTACTCGAATTTATTTATTCGAATTTAACTACTATAATCGATTTTCAACTGAATTTTTATTTATTACTAGCTGGTACCCGGCGCGTAACTGCCTCAGAAGAAATAATTTTGGAAATATCTTTAAATTTGAAATAGCTATTTTGTTTAATTAGGAAAGATAAAAAGAATATTTATTTTCTTGTCGACAATGAATGCATTCACTGAAATTGACTGATATTTAAAGGAGAAGCATAAATAATATTTATTCTATTTTTTTATTTTATTATTCAAATATAGTTTAGGGTGGACAATGCTTTTTGTTTTTTCGTCTTCAGCGAAAACAAATAAATTTCTTGGCTGCCCGACTTGTGAGCATTCAACATACAACTGGCCATGTGAAAAACGTGGGCTTTCTAGATTCAAAGCAATAAATTGGCAAAGTTTTACCGCCATCGGATGAATAGTATGGCAGAGCATAAAATACGAACAAACAAAAATTCATTTTTATATATTAGATTAATTAATTGTCCTTCATTTAATTATTTGTGCTCCAATTTTAGGGTGGTGAAAAATATTTTCGTTGGGTTTGGGTACGGTTAGAACTTTGTTTACAATATCTTTAGTGCAGCGAATTTTCATAGCGTTTCTTCAATTTAGGTAGGGATAGGTAAGGAAAGCTAAAATTTTGCTCTCTTTGCAGTGTGGTAAGAATATTTAAAATAGAAGTGCGTTAAATTGTCGATAGATTTAAATATTAAATGCAAAAAAAAATCAATTTGTGATTGAATTAACACAAGGAAAATTGTTGGGAGAGCTGCAGATCTGCAGTACTTACGCACGAGTTGCCACAGATAATGTGGAATGAAATCCTCTTGAAACTGCCATTTTCTTGAGTATACTTCATTACTTTGGCGTAATACAAGAAATACGATGAGGCGATTGCCTGAACAAACATTCCTTTCCCAAGTTATCATTCCTATTAGCGGAAGTCATGGGGCCCAGACGCATGTTGCGAAACTCTAAGGCTGCAATTCTTCGATGGAATAAAGTATCGAATTTAGAACTCTATATTTCCAAATTACCATCAAACACCTGTGGACCCATAAATAAGCCTAATTACAGAAAAAAATGTTAATTCGGAATAGCAATTTCTGTACAGTTGTTAATATGAAATTATACAATTATCAATAATCTAAAATATATTGAATAAAAGTATATGAATTATTATATATTTAATTATTTAATTCCTTAAATTATATTTTTATTTTCTAATTAGAAGATACCTCTCATTTTCGAAATGCGCTGTCTTACTAATTCAGTTACGAATCCATTGAATATTTACGATGTTTGTGAATAATGCATAGTTTTCGTATCAAAGTATTGTGTTCGTTGAAATGCGTAATGCCAGCATGCAAGTTTGAGAATCGAAAATTCGCTGCCCGTACAGGCGCAGCGACTGAGGGTTCTGAATTCAATCTTAGATGAAAACATTTTCCATCGTAATTAAAAATTTGAATAAACGGAGTCTGAAAGAACTAACTTTTAATTATCGTCGCTTAATTTTGCAACGGCATTTATCTCAGTTTTCCATATTTAATTAGAAGAAGAGGGGGGGGGACCCACTGAACTTTTCACAACAAATAACGGATAGTTTTATCTTTTATCAAAAGCTTAGTATGTGCATGAGACGACATGTTTTTGCATGATGTGAAACAAAATTCAGAAATTTTCTTTATTGCCTTCTTGAAAATTATTTGTCGTGATTTTCATTTCCTCTTGCCATGCTTCAGTTAAGCATCTGAATGAAAAGTATACTTTGATCTTAATGAATGAGACTATTCTTTATCTTCATTGTTTCTTTGTTATGAGTGTATTACTAATAAAAGTTATCAAAATATATTTAATTTGAACTATTTAATTAGTTATTCAAAACAATTGCACTGATTTAAAATGGCTATAAATCTCCATTCTTGGTAAATTACATCAGAAAGAAATTTTGAACTCAAGACAGAAGGAAGTATGAGATGTCATTTAAATGCATAATATTTTCCCTATGCGACTTCTCATGGTCATACGGGCAACATCCATGTGGTAATTTATCACACTTGTGAAATATTAAGATTGTTCTCAATCATCGATTCGAATTGCGTATTTTATTTGTAGCAATCTTGTGTCTTGTGATAAATTGTGATGTTTCGGAGACTCTGTTTTAATTCCTGCTTTGTGGACAGCAGTGAAAGAATAGAAGATATGCACAGAAAATATTTTAATCGCTTAACCGATCAGTCTAAAGCTGTAACGTTTTAAAACATTGCAACCTATGTTCAATTCATTTAGCTCTGCGTTCAATTCTATGCCTATGAAAACGATGATGAGCACTAAATACTTTGGTATTTCTAAGATTGGAATCGCTATTTATTATTTCACTTGTAGTTAAATTTGAGCATTTTGGTGTTTTTAAAACAATTTTTCCGAGTTGGAGATTTTTTTTTAAATGAACATTTTTTATCTTAGAAATATTTGTAGAAGTTATTTTCACTTTATGCACGTATTTAGAATTCTGTTATTTCGTAGATACCAACGTTTTATGCATTTTCTCGGTATTTTGAGAAATTATTAATTCTAGTTTCAGCTATAATGATTTTTGAAGTGGTATGGGTTAAAAGAACAGGAATATAATTCCTGTTACATCAAAATAGTGTATGTGAAAAGATATAAACATAGAAAAACATGCCAAAACTTGAAACAGCTCGAACCACTAGCAAGATATGGCATTTTTTGATAATACCAAATAGCATATAATAATTTCAGAGTAGACACACTTTATCTATATGTAGAAAGAAAAGGTACATTTATTCGTTTTGAAATAATAAATACTCTGGCATATTTGACATGAGACATTTTAATGCAACAGAGACGATATTTCTGTTTTAAAATAATGACACTACATGTTTCTGTCTATTGTTAATATATAAACTTTGTTTTGTAAATAAAAAGTAATTCATAATATAAGAGATAATTTGATGTCTGAACAAATAATTCATACCAAAATAAAACTGTTTTAAACCAGGAAGATGTTTTTATTTAACATATTAACATTAAAAAATGCATGGACAGTTTCTGTAGTAGGAGATTTAGCTAGCCTTTTCATTTAAAGCTATTTTTGCTATGACAAATATTTTCAGTTCTTTTTGTCCAATTTGATGAAAGCATTATTTTTACATCCAAAATTGCTCTTTTCCATGTTGTACTTCTATTTCTTCCAAGAGGAAAGAACAAATTTGGAATAAAAAAAATGAATATTCTAATGCCATTTTTCATTCAAGAATCCGTAAAGTGAAATATGACTGAATATAACACAAATATTCTTTAAGGTTAGATGATTGATTTGCAGCTGCAGCTTTGTTTTGATAAACCAATCTATAGGGGAGATTGAATGGGCGTAAAAATTTACGAGAGAAAAACGTGATGAAAAACTTGAACGGAATTCAATGTCAATATAATAAAATGGCACTTACTGCAAACATCATACCGTCTCTCCACGTGCGTTTTTCACTTAAAGAATGAATGTTATTGTCTGTGATCTTTATTGTGACAAATACCCCTTTTCTGCATTCTTGACATAAAGATGATTATTTTTCTGGGAGGAGGCGTTTGCTTATACATTAAAGATTTCTTTTGAATTTAGAATTTATGAATTCGTATTCTTTAGAACTACGTTATTAAAAATTCGTATAAAGGGTGTTCACTCTAACAGTGTCTCAACAGCTAATGGTAAAGCATACACTTTAAACTGGGAAAATGCTTTAAACGACATAAAGAAATATATTTTGTATTGTTTGAATCAATGCAGAAAAAAACTGTGAAATCCAAACTTTTATATAATGCCCACGTTCTATTAATCGTATTTAATAAATTTTTTTCAAACTCTCATAAAAATTTAGTTCCCTTATATTAACGTCCAGATTTAAAGCAAAACTAGGGCTATTTTGGAACGGACCTCGTAATTTTGAGCCGCTGTCAGATGTCGAGGAAAACACCTGAAATGGCACCCTCTCTCCAAATTTTCACACTGCACCAGCCCGAAGTTTGGCTCCAATGGATTTAGGGTGCACCAGACTCGCTTAAACGATGGTTCTTTGGTGGAATCGGGTCTGGAGCCTGACGCCCACCGGTTCCGAAGCTGAGAACTTACCATCAGGTCACCGCGGCCCTTCCCCTAATAATAAAAAAAGATTCTACTGTTTTATCAATAAAACTCACTGAGTAATATCTGTTTAAAATAAATGAATGTAGTAAAGAATTTATTAAGGGTGAATTAATTGGATTTTGAAAAAATAAGTTCAGACAAAATTAAAATGTCTTTCTTATTGCCATAAATACTCACCAAAAAAAAACATAAAAGATATATTCAGGTAAAACGTAAAAAATTACAGAAAAATAATATATTTTGTACAATAAACCACATGATGAAATGGACTAAACCATTTCATTACAAAAAGAAGTATTAATTTGTATTTCAGTACACACTGAAATCATAACAAGCAATTTTAGAAACTTTAAATTTTAGTCACTTTAAGGTTATATTTTCTCGAAATAACTGCCTTCGGCAGAAATACAGAAGCGCAACCATCAAGCTAATTCCTCTTGTATATTACTCAACATTGTTAGTGTAAAGAATTCACATTTGCCATAATAATATTTATTCAATTTACTCTACTCGTGGATTCTCTTTACTAGACAATGATATAATAGAATTAAATCTGGTTATCACAGGGGTCATTCAAAATGACATCCATATCCAATGAAGCTATTTCTAAATGTACTTATCAGAAAAGTACTTGAATGCAAGGATTTGAAATGGGACCTTATCATGCTGAAATTTCATAATTCTCAAATCCCATAGCGAAACAGTCTCCTACAAATAATCATATAAACGTCTGGGTAAAATAACCGTATATTTAACTAACGTTAAAGCACCATCGAGGAAAAATGGCCCAATTGAAGTACTCTCATATTCCGTACCAAATATTCACATAACAACGCACTTGGTACCTATTTGGCTATATGTTACGAAGCTTTTGTAACGACCAAAAGTAAGTAATGGTAGTCTTTAAATTTGAACTCGTGAGTAATTTTCTATAAAGTAACAATATTCTTTTGGGCTCTTTATATCTAAAGTATTCTTACAAGTAAAAATATTCTTACTAAAATATCCTTCCCTTCCTTTTAGCATTTTTTAATGGAATACATTCAATTAAAATTATTCTGGAGCACGACAAATTCCTTCTTCAAATTCGAGTTCTTATTAATAATCTTAAGCAAATTTCGATTTTATTTTAAGTGTATTAAATACCTGAAGACTGTAGTTTTCTATTTTTATTTTTATTTTCAACAAATAAATGGATTAGTTTAGCTTAGTTATACTAGCTTCCCGTTACAAAGCAACATTAGAGCTATTTTAGGACGTACCTTGTGATTTTGAACCGCTGTCAGATAACGAAGATGACACCTGAGCCGGCATCCCCCTCTAAACTTCCACACCACACCAGCGGGAGGACGTTTCGCCCCGACGGATTTAACGTGCACCAGACACGCTTACAGACGGTTCTTCGGTTGGATCGGGTTCCGGAGCCGACACCTTACCACCTGGCCAACGCGGCCATAACAAATGAATGTGACATTACTAATTGAATTATTTGAGATTGCAACAGTTTTATTTATTTATGGTAATGTGAACTTTCATGTGATCATGCCATAAAAAAGGAAATGTAGTTAAAAATTCAGTTCAATGCAATTAAACATTTTTCAATTAATTATAAATTCCACTGTTCTGGGCTAAAACATTTATCAGCAAATTGTTTAAATTTACCTGAAATTAGGCGGTAAGTATATTTATAAGTGAACAGTTTTAAATATTTTTACCTTTAATGCTCAGTAGCACCTTTCATATTTTCAATTTGGACTGAATGATCGCTGGCCAGAATATTTCTCATTTGTAATTTGATAAATTATTTAACTAATTACCGAAATTTTGATGTTTTCTTAAAACTTAATAATCATGAAATCATAATAAAAATCCTTCAAAAGAGTTTTGTTAGATACAGCAGAGTTTTGCCTTGTAAAGGATCAAATAAAAATATCTAGAATCTATTCTAAGAAAAAAGAAGAGATTTTAGAGACTTCTTTTCTTCTCTAAAGTAAATAATTAAATATTAAAAGTGTTTTTGGAGCAGTAGTAATACATCCTCAAGTCAAGTAATCGAAAGAAATCGAAGGAATCTAAAGGATATTTAAAGTATATACCCATTTCTAATGCTTTAGAAATTAGCTATTGGACCACGATTAGATGGGAATGTTATACAATTGAAACTTTTTTTAATGTACATTTTAATGAGTTGTGTTCGTAAAGGATTTCATGGTTCAAATCTTTTAAACGAGTTGAGAGCTATTTAAAAGAATTTCATCGTTTCACAGTTTTATAAATCTTGGTTGACAAAATTATTTCGAAAATTATTTTATCTGAGTTAAGGAAGTTTTTAAAATTATTTTTTATAATTAATTATATATTCATTCCATGAAAGAAAATTTTTGAATTTTTAAGCTTCTGGTGTTTTATATTGATGATTCATAATTGAGAAAACTGAATCAACTAGTTTGGACTGACCGGCCATGGCATGTTTTCGGTGAGATGAAATAAACAATTAAGCTTTCGTACAGTTTAAGGCAACATGTTAAATATAGTTTCGCAATGTAACTTTTTATCTATTTTCTTCTACTTGAGATCCCGAAAATAGAATGTTTATTTCACAATATGCAAATTTATTCTGACAGAACTGATAGTTAATTTTATCGGTTCTAGTGCTACTGCTATTAGTTGCGGAAAAGCTATATTCTGGTGCTATTGTTATTAGTAACGGAAAGCAATTTTATGCCGAATGTTGACAATGCTATATTCGGGAAGCACAGGTTAATGAAAACATACGTTTGATTTTTAAATTGCTACTTAAAGACAAACTATATGTATCAAGTGAACGTGAGGAATATTTTTTTAGAAACATATTTACGGACGTATGCATTTTTATTAATGTCAAGTTTTTGTTTTGTTATATTAACGTCCCGTTTCAAAGTAACACTATGGCTATTTTGGGATGGACTTCGTAATTTTGAATCGCGATCAGATGACACGGACGGCGCCTGAGCTGGCACGACCGTCTCCAAACTTTCACACCACACCAGCGGGAGGACGTTGTTAATGTCAAACATTAAAGCAGTGCTTAATAATTCATTTCTTTTATGCTCAGATATAAAATACTATAAGAAAATACAACGGGGCAGCAATTATTTTGCTTTAATGAAGCACAAATTTTTTTAAAAAAAAGAAATAAATTATTTCAATTTGTTTATTTTGCATCCTATTAATGTTACAAATTCCAAATGCAACCCAATGATAACATTTTCAACGTTTAATAGATATACAGATGGATTGTTTAGAATCTATATATAACACGTAAGATGAATAAGTTGTAGGCTACTTAAATTGTTGTTGTAGAAAAAATGGATGTGAATTATTATCTGAATTTTTTATATATTTGTTGCATTCTTACTATATTGTTTGTGTATTTTTCTGTGTTAGTGCATTTTCTTAAGAATATATAAAAAAAGATTTCTTAACAATTAAAAATATTTTGTGACATTATATATGTTTTATGATTGATATAAAAAGACGAAACATGATTTGTTAAAAGAGTTTATTTCGCTTATTTTAGAATAAAATTAACTGATCAGGCAGATGTGGCACCCTTATAATGTATTGTTTGTGTTGTGGAAATAAGAAAATGGTCGCTGGAGAAGAAAAACGACCAGGTTTTGGTTTCTACGGTGCGGAACGAAACAAGCTATTAAAAAATGGAGTATGATTCAGGTAATTGGAACAATAAAGCAAAAAAAAAATCTTGTAGCATAATAGTAACAGTCCAATATCAGCACCAGTATCTGTATTAAAGAATCATGAAAAAAATCGAGCGATACTTGAAAAACTGAATTACAATGGATGAATGATGATCATTTCAAGGTTTTGTGCTTTTTGTTAGACCAACAAGAAAACTGCACCAAGTAAAATGAATGTGGATAATAAAATGGCGGTCGAAAGAATGTTAATAGACTCGAAAAACAAGGTTTGATATAAAGAAGTCCTTTTTCATATATAGAATTCCCCGTTTCGTTTATTACGTCTTATTTAATAAATTTCCATGTTTACCACTTAACGTTGTAGTTAAGATGCTGAACTGCATTTATACTAAAGAAGAAGTAATCTAATATCTAAATTAATAACCGTCTTTATACATAGCTATGTTTGGCAAATATTTTATTCGTTCACTCGAATCTAAATAATAATTAATATTTTAATGTTTCACGAATAAAATCTCGTGTCGTCTGCCTGTGTTGTGTCCATTCTTTTTCTTGGTTGAAGTTGTTACTTCCTGGTTTCTCACTCATTGACCGGGGTGAGAATCTGCGAGACCCGCCCTTCCCGTCGGAAAAATAAAGAACATATCTCTTCTTCTCTGTGTTGGAGTTGAATTGAAAATGAGAACGAAAGCCTGGAAGTTCGATGGATATTGTTTACATCCAATAAACTTCTCACCCATAACATTTTCGGTGAATAATATCCAACTAGGAAAATAAAATATAAATTCCAAGCAATGTACAATTAAAGGTGGCTGTACAAGCTGGAGAGAAATTATAGAGTTTAAAAAAGGTCACATTTAATATGCATTTCCTAAAAAATAAAAAAAAAGATGGTATGTAAATTCAAAACCAAAAGCACACATTATAATATAGGAAGGAAAACTGATTTAATAAAATATGCATACTAACAATAAAGCACATATAATAATATAGCTACTCTAAATACAGGGTAGTTATATTTAAAGCGATCCCACTCAGACTTATGTAGAGATTATCCTCGTTGTATATGCCAAGTTTCAACAAAATAGTGGTTATTTGAAATAAAAATTAATAATTCAAATTTTGCCCACTAGGTGAAAAAGTGGCAAATAAAGAACAAAAAATACAATTTTATTTCATCACATCATTTCTTCATTGTGCAATCCCGTGTTCAAAGCATTAATAACGTGTTCAATAGCAGCGCGAAAAATTATAACATCATGGCGTGTTATTTTTGTTTTCAATTCAGCTGAATAACTTGCAATTGACGCAATGATCGTGCCTATGCTTTCTACATAAATATGATCTTTCGTGAATGCCCATAACTAGAAATTCCAGGACTTCAAATCTTGGGAACGAAGAGGCCGGAGAGTCAGAGAGTCATCAGTTGTTTCGAAATCAACCGATCATCTCCAAAATGGTGCGAAGCAGTCTCTTCATTTGTCATACAATATGGAGTGTTGTACCATCTTGCAGAAAGATAGTAATCCCTAACTATTCATGATTTTGAACCTTGTGTGATAACTGATTAAAATGGATTCCGATGGTAGATCAAATTAGAGACAAATAATGCAATAACGCTCAATCACTTGTCGAAGAATCCTGGAAACCGGATGCTTTGTCATCCTGAATAATAGCGTTTTTGTTTCAATTCTTCCAGAAACACACCAAACTCCTCAGTTTTTTCAAGTTAAGTAATCACCTTTTTCAATCCATTCTTTGACATAGAACTTTTCCGTAAGCCGTTTAAGCGTCGATATTTTCTAATGTTGCTAAACCGATGCTGCAGCTCCGATAAAACAACTTGACAAGTAAAGTTCGATATTTCGTCTCAAAAAACGTGGTGAAGAATGATTTCTCAGCATTGATTACTGACACTACTCTTAATTTACATAAGAACCTTTCTACATAGAATGGAAAACACCATCTATTTCTCAAAATTTTTTGATATTATTTTTACTATTTTTTGCAACTTTCTTTTCCTTATAGCCCATTTAACGCATAAACCAAGTTTTAATGAGGTAGGTCAACCAGAATGGGCTCCACATAGATCCGAGTAGCGTCTCTTTGCACATGGAAAGATGACTCCCTAAGTTTCTGAACTTTGTTACGTTTGTATAGATAATCTTGATAAAGCGTCCGGATAGCCATGCCTATTCCCTTTCTGAGATAAGAATCTTACGAAATGTCTGTGCAAAGGTAATCGTCATAGAGTAAATCATATGCTATGGGATGTTGTAACGTAAAACGATCATGGTCATATATGATTTAAATACATCAAATATCCCGGTGTTGAATTTATCCCGGTGTGAAGTTTGACGAATGTTTACGTTAATCTCTCAATAGTAATCCACCACACTGGAATAAAAATTAGATTTTAGCTGGAAAAAGCAATCGCTTTTTCGCATACAGTATTTAATATGAATATGCTAAAATAGTTGTCACAGTGGCATATGCATACTAATCGAGATTAATTATTATGTTTCTAGACGTACAAAGAAAACATTTGGGTTGTAAGTTTAAAATTTAGTTTGTTCAAAGTTCAGAAGGCCATGACTTTTTTTATCCCGTATGAATGAATACATATTAAACTGCGTTCTGCCTTTCTAAGGACTGGATGATCTTTTTATCGCTTTAATTATCGGGTACTCCAGAAAGTGCATTTCTTGGCCCTACAATAAGGCCAAAACCTTTTCCTTTTTTTTCTTGCCAAATTCATACGTTTATATAGAGTTTTTCTTTATGTATTTCTAAGATTATTACCAATTTTGAGGGAAAATGGTAATAGCATCGGATTCAAAGTATTTAACAATGTTTGGATTACTACATGCCCTTTGAAGGATTTTCCTCTCTGTGTTTTTCATGTTAAAGACCAATAAATTCCATTTATTCCTGAATATCCTGAATGTGTTCATGGAAATTTTTTAATATCTTTCAATAAGGTCTAGTACGGATATGTAGATTTTCATATAAGATATCAATTATTATATTGATATTTTGCAACAGAATGTATATCACTTTGCAAGTTTTAGCAAGCATCTGAGACAATCATTATATCGATTAATATAATTTCGGCATTTGAAATGCAGACGCCAGATTTGGTTCAACTGATATTCAATGAAGTCATATCACTAGGCAATTACTTCTCGTGTCTCGATCATCAGAACTATGTCAAATGAAAGTGTCAATCTGTAAACGTGAGCGAAAACGAATTAACTCCTGAATACCGGTTTCATTAGAGCAAATACACCTATTATTTCATCACTTCGAGGGATAGTTCTTCCGCCCGTGTTTATTTTGTTGCTTCATTTTTAAGGTTCCGGAAAGATGTAGATAATTATAACCTCTTACGAAACTTAAGAAGAAAGAGGAGAATTTGGTAATTAGAAATGATGAAAGAAGAGTGATCTTTTCATAATAATTTATTATCCATTCAAATAACTTGAGCATGGATCAATAATAATTAATACTATTTATGCATGACCTTAGAAACAATCTATTAATTACTGAATGAATTAATAATTTGTTTAATTATTGTATTCATATTTCATAAATAAAAAAAAAGTAAATCAATCTATGCAGCTGACTTGCATTCATTACAAATGTTTTGATCACGGATAATAGTTACTATTGTTTGCCAATGGATTCTAAAACCTTCCGCTCTTTTGCGCATGCGTTAGGATGGGATTAATTCTTCAGAATAGGGGTGAGAGGGAAAATGAAAGGAGGAGATGTTTACATTTAACAATGAAGTAAACTCGGATTACTCGCGGTTTTATGAGGCGTAAACATTACAGATAATTTACAATACTGTCGGAAAAAGATACTAATTCACAGTTAAATATTTCAGAGCACTTTTCATTTATTGTAAGGGGCATAAACATTATTTCATCATAAGATTAATTTAAAATTTGGTGACTTACTTTTTTAGAAAATAATAATGATGTTTTTAAGTTAAAAGGCTTCTTTTTTATATGTTATTGATTTTTGACAATATTTTGAGATAATTGAGAGTTTACTCTATTTTAAACTTTTTTTTTTCATTTAAGGAGTTGCTGTAAATAGGGAACGTCTTAAAAGTATTTTAAATATTATTTTTAAATCTTACTTTTTTTTAAAAATATATTGATATTAATTTTCTTACTTTAAAAATAATATTTTTTTAAAAATATTATTATTACATTAAATAGTTAGAATTTGAACCAGCACTTGAATTAGCCATATAAACATCAATACGCAATTTTGAATTAAAATAAAATAATGCGATCAGAAATGTCACACACGTGAAAAAAAAATTGAAAGAAAAAGTATCTAATAGGAGGGGAAAGGGGGAATCAAGGTCAAAGAATGACGAAAAATTCCGGAAATGCGCTGTTCACCCTTCCGCGTCTCACCCCTTAATGAGATAAAATCATCGGAAAGTGGTAGTCTCAAAATACTGAAAAGAACAGTATTTTAGAAGATAAATGATACTTAAGAGAAAAATCTATGAAATCCTTTTGAATTTCTGAAAAAATAATTGAAACATCAAAAGCTGGAGGGGAAGAATATTGTCTGGAAACCGATTCCCCAATTGATAGATAATAGTATTCCTTCGAATTTTAGAACAAAGAATTTTTGAATGGGATAGAGAGATTATTTCTATATCGAGTAAGAAAGATCAGGAATAATAGATTAGATTCGGTTTAAGCATGATAAACGAAAAAAAAGTTTCTAACTGGAGTGATTTATAAATAATTCTTTTGGCGAAAGAGCAACTATGATGATACGAAGCAATCAATATTGTGAAGAAGGTCAATTTATGTTACATTTATACTCAGGTGGTTCAATCTTTTCAAAGAATACTATTTTAATTAAACAAAGATTTTTCTGCTTAAAAATTTCTTATGAATGTTTAAATTAGTAATTGAAAATTCCAGTAATAGGAGTAATAATTCCAGTAAGTATTTGGAATAAGAAGTTTCTGCAAAACTTTCTGATAATTTCTTCATTTATTATTTTCTTAATGGACAATTCTGACTAAAAAAAGTTCTTACTGTAAATAAATGTAATTAAATTTTCTGCGAAAATAAATAAAAGATAAAAATATTATGAAAAACAAACCACATTACGCTACTATAATTTCTGTGTTACTAACCCAAGTTGAAACACATCATTATAAATATGCGATGAAAACATTCGGCTTAGGAATGTTCTAATTTGAACTAATAACCTCTTAGTGATTTTTTTTTTGTTTTTTATTGGAAAAAAACTGGTTGTTGTTTATAAGCGTCTATTAAAAATAAGATTTTTTTTTTCTGAATAAATAGGTTAACTTGAGTTTGCAAATGGCTGAAGTAAATTGTAACTGCTAATGATTAAGAAGGTGAAACTGTTTCAATTGTAATGAATCCAAGCATCTGAGAGAGGAATTTAAAATGTTTATTTTGATTCAAACTGCAGAGAGAGAATCTTTAAATAAAAATTCAGGAATCAAAAATGGTTTTAGAAAATAATTCTTAAATTATAAGGTTTTTGAAATATAAAAAGAAAAATCATAGTTCAAAATATGAAAATTAACTAATAAATTCCAGCTTTTAAAATTTTTGAAATGAGGACAAGTTAGTCAAAAGCATACAGTTTCATTAATTTGAAATCGAAATTTAAACTGAATTGAATATTCAATCTATATGAAATGTATTAGAGAGAGATTTTGCATTTTTTGTAAACCATTCAGTAATGATTTTGGGTTTTACATTTTTTTGTAAACCATTCAGTAATGATTTTGGGTTTTACATTTTTTT
>JAPMOR010063332.1:617451-728822 GCA_026543865.1 Argiope aurantia | reverse complement strand
ACATTTCTTTTGTAAACCATTCAGTAATGATTTTGGGTTTTACATTTTTTTTGTAAACCATTCAGTAATGATTTTGGGTTGACATTTTTTTTTTTTGTAAACCATTCAGTAAGGATTTTTACGTAAGAATGGTTATACTTCTATAATATTCATCCAGAAATTTCCCAGAAATTAAATAGCATTGCAATATTTGTTGATGTCTCAGAATTTATTTTTATTATAAAATGGCAATTTGAAATTAAGAAAACATTTAAAAATTGTGATAGAAACACAGCTTTTTTAAATCATACATTTTTGTAAAGCACAAAAATTATTTTTTATTTAAAAAAATTATTTTTAAGCTTTCATGAACTTGTTTAAAAAAATTTTTTAAAGCTTTTTTTTATTTGATAAGTATGATAAGTTTGATGCCAAATAATTGTTTGAATTATTTATCTGTATCACAAACAATATAATTTTATAGATAATTAACTAAACATTAGATTTCAAGAACATGTAGCAAAAACTACCATCATGAAATACTAATGAATTTATGCTCTTTTCGCCATTTCATTCAAAATGGGATTTAACTTGACTGCAACAATTTTTTGCTTTGTTTTGAAATCGCTGTACATCTCTAACTTTTCATAGGAAACCAAAGTATTGATTAGATGAGAATATTTAGCTACGAAAATATCGATTAGTACATTTCAGTGTCAAAATAATAATTCTAGATTAAGACAATTAAAATTGTTCTTTTAGATTTCAAATAATAAGCCGACTCTTAAAATGTTTGATGTACTTACTAAGCAAAAACTCCGAGGAAGGAAATTCTAGTTTTCAGCAGAAAGAAATGAGGTTTTTTGTACTTTCAAGACAATTATTTTGCAATGAGAAGTTAATTGCTAAACGTGTCGCTAATAATACGAGTTTCTATTCATTTAAAGAATAAAATCCTTCAACAAAATTTCTTAACATTCTGTTACTTAATTACAATTTTAGTCGAGGTATGCAATGGATAGATTTTCTAAATCAGTAACATCATTATGTAGAATGTAGCATTAGCTACATTCACAGGTTCTTTGGGGACTGTACAAAATTATCACATTATGAATAACATTTTTTGATTCAACTGTTACGTTTATACATTTGATATGAAAAAGTAAATGATCTTATATCATAAAATTTCATATATAGTCCTACAATATTAAATTATTGAAAAAGTTTGTTTCTATAATTTGAAGTTTTTATGCCAATAAAGTTATATGAACATAACATTTGATGATACATAGTTGATTATAATATTACATGATTTAACACATTCGCTACCCCTACTCACGCCTGGATTGAAACTATCTGTCTAATTAGATGACCCTTCTTAATCATCTCATTCGTAATGGAGAAAGGGCTATCAAGTTAGAGTATAGGTGTGAATCAATTGATTCACGTAGCCAGCTAACGTCTTAAGATACATTGTATTAATACATTGCGTACGGGTCACGAGATATCTCGTTTCCATGTTTTTCGAAGCATAACCAACCAGAGGCAAATATTTAACACATTAAGGACAGCAAAGAAATCTGTAAGACATACGCCTCAGATAACACATTTTTGGACAAACTTGTATGTTCTAAAATCATCATAACTTTGTTATTTATGAAGCTATGCCAGAAAGGACGAGCACCACGAGAAAATCTTGAGCGGTCCATAACAGATGGGAGACGAAACACGGAAATAATCGTGAACGGTCAGCAACAGATGGGAGGCGAAACACGAGAAAACTCGTGAGCGGTCCTTAATGTCTCAAAGCAAAATGCAGATGCAAATCGTGGCGAACACTATTACACACGGGAATATGCTTAACCAAATATCGCACTCTAAAGCAGTATTGAAGTCTGTGAAATAAATAATAGTTAAAAAGTAAAAAATCTTATATAATAAATACATGTATTAAATATATAATAATATTTAAGAATACTTTATGTAAATATGATACCAAATGCAAATTAAAAATGTGAGTATATGCATCCTATTGCTTGCTAATCATTCTTCTAGAACGTTCAAAAATGTGCGGGCCCTGGGGAGCGCCATACGCAATGTGTTAAGCTATTATCTATGATTTGCTAATTCGTTGATTAGCTACTATTTATGACTGAAACATCATATGATGATCCTTATTAGGAAATAATTTGGTCTTAATTTATTTCATGAATTTATTAATTTGCTTCCTGTAAAGGAAAATAAAAATATTTATTGATAAGATTTACTAAACGAATGATTAGAGCAAAAGATAAAAGGAGAAAATAATTTTGATCCCATGTTCACATAAAAGAATGTCAAAATAAAGGAATAAAAGGGGTGGTTGAAAAAAACTTATCTTTTATCTCTATCGGAAAGGCATTTCATACAGGTAAAGACCACATTTGACCGCAAAATGAATGAGCAAAACTCGTCTGGTCAGTGGACGGAGTCAAAGACCAGGCATTACGTAATATTTCTTTCCGTGGCCTTGGCATCGGTTCAATGAAGAAAGGTTCACCGATTACTAGAGGAGTGGCTGTTTTAATTTCTGAGAACTATTGTTTCGGAAACCCAATGAATATGGTTTCGTTTTCTTGTTGAGCAAGTTCTTAGTTTATATTAAAGAAACGTGTTTCAATTGAACAATTTTCAAGGAAATAATAAGTCATGGAAATGTTTTTGAAGTCACATCGTTTGAATCGAATTTAAGTAAATCCCGAAAGCGTTCGAGTAAACTCAGCAAATTGAAGGAAAGGGTTCAAAATAGTTTTGGAATAGAAAAAAAAATTAGCTACTAAAGTTTTGAAATTTATTAACTTCTACAATATGCGAATGATAATTTCATAAAAAAATAATGTAAATGTAAGTCTGATTTAGAAAAAAAATATTAATTTAATAAAATACGTATATCAATTAGGGGACGTGGTCTCCTCAAAACTTTAGTGCATCTTATCTAATAAATGTATTTGCATAATATTAAGTGATTGCTATTGACGATCACTGGTTACAAATAGCCCATTAAAGTGTTATCTTTTGCTATTAGTAAGCTAATACTAAAAAATCGAATGTAACTTTTTTCCTACCGATTGAAATCGAAATTTGAGGTACAGCTACAATTATAGCCACAAAATCACTTATCGGATTTCATATAATTATATCATTGTGTTTTCGAATTATCGAGTTAACCTGCTTTTGAAAGTACAGAACTACTGATGATCAAAACATTGACGTATTTGTTTCCAGATTTTAATTTCGAACGTCCACAAATTTGATAGAAATCTATGAATTTGAAGTAGAGACTATATACCAAATTTTATCCGTCTAGCCAAGAGTACTTTTGAGTTACGTATTCACATACAGAAAGACATAATGTCAAAAATGTGTTTTTCGAACTCAAAGTCTGAAAAGTGGAGAGTCGTGAAAATTTCGGGTTTGAATTTTTTAACGATTAAAATACCTTCTCTGTATTTCGTCTACGGGAAAGTAAAAACGAAGATTCTTTCATCATTTCTTGAAATTCATTAGTTTAGTTTTGTTTTGTTATATTAACGCCCCATTTTAAAGCCCCTAGGTCTTTCTTATTTCGGGATGAACCGCGGTCAGATGACGAGAATGCCACCTAAGCTGCGACTTCCCTCTCCAAACTTCCACACCATACAAGTGAGAGGACGTTTGACCCCGACGGATTTAGAGTGCACCAAACCTACTTACATGACGGTTCTTCAGTGGAACCGGGTCTCGAGCCTTCTTGAAATTCATAGAAAATGTGTTATTTCACGAACAACTATTTGCCAAATCTGATTATTTAAAATGATGAGTTTTTCATATTTGAAAAAACGATTGATGATAAGTGATATAAGTATACTTCGATTATCTGAACGCAGTCTGTGCAATACTAATTGAAACAACTTGCAATGAAAACCAATTAAAGCATTGCCTTGCCAATCGGTCCATATAGGATCTCATCTATATAGTTCATTTCTTTAAATGTTTAGAAATACGCAACTAAAATTGAAGTCCAGAATTTTACTGAATATAAGCAAACTCTCACCAGTCTATTTACTGAATGACGATTCATTTTCTAACATAATTTCTTTGTAATAGCGAAATTAATTTGCAATAAAATTTAGTTTAGTAAGAAATATACTGTCTATATGCTGCAATTACATATGAAGGTAATGCTTTAATTTATTCATTTTACGAGACTGATGCGAGTTGTTTCATTCCAAGAGAACTAAATAGCTGTCTATACTTAGAAAAAATTTCTTTTGAAGTTTATACAGCATGATCTCACTGCTTCAGAATGTTATCAAAACTTGCGTTTTTATAATGTCAGGATGTTTCGTGACATTATATGAAATTCATTTGAACTTTGAGCAAGCAAAGGAATACAAAACCAAAATGAATATTTGTCTATTATTAAAATGCGTGCATTTAAAGAAGCAAGCAATAAAAGTTGAAAACTTAAGTTTTGATGAATACACAATACTTAAAAGAAACAACTCGATATAATTATTTTTAAAGATTTTGAGATAACATGTATCAAAAGATAAAATATAAATTTCCTCATAAGAAATGAAACAGAATTTCACTGCCAGATAATACGACGGTTTCATTGCATCACGATAAAAAAATAAAAAAAAAGCAATTTGAAAACCAGAAAAATAAATGTTTCTAACATACTAGAGAACAGGTCGTGACATTTCATGATGATTTTTTTTTATATGAATTGTGTTTAAGATGCTCGTTTTTTACTATGATTATTTGATTCTACATTGTTAACAGTGAAAAGTAATTTTTTTATCAGGTTGTATTTCCTTCTTCGACAAAACCTGTAAAGAAATGAAGACTAGATTCACTTGAGAATCTTTTTGCATTCAGTTACTGTTTAGTCGTTTGAATAATAATCAAACCTCATTTCAGTAATTCTGATGAAATTATCGGAATTCAACAAAATTACCTAAACAATAACATTTCTAGAATTGTTTTTGATTATACGCTGAAAATGATGTAATGTTGACTATCACAAATTGCTTATTTAAATTGCAGCGATGAATTTATTAAAAATTAAAAATAAAGACAAATTGTTTCAATTCATTAAAAACATTTTAGATTCTTTTTATGTATTTAAAACGGTAAAAGATTTGATGATGTTTGATGGAAAACAACTTATTGTTTGACAACTGATTTTAAAACTTTCCGCATTTTTGAGCATGTTGTAGGATGGGTTTAATTCGTCAAAATAGGAGTGAGACGGAAGATGAAAGGCGGAGAAGTTTACATCTATATCTATACTTATAATAAAGCTCAATGTGTGTGTGTATGTGTGTGTGTGTGTGTGTGTGTGTGTGTGTTGGCGCTCTACAGACCAGACCATTCAACCTACAGCTACCAAATTTGGCACGTGTATACCTTGGAGGCCGGGAATGTGCACCTGGGGGTTATTTCTTCGAATTTTTAACTAGAATTTTATTTATTTAAAAATTAAGCGAAATTTTGACATGTTTCTGCTATAACTGCCTAAAATATTACCGCACAAAAAAGATTTTTACATGAAGTTAAAGATAAAAAATTTATCTTTTAAATGATACTACTGTTTTAATCTTAAAATTAAATTTCTATTTTTAATGAATTTTTAAATAAATATTTTAACTATGTTTTTCAATAATTTTTTCCGTCAAAAATAAAAATGAGGATTAAGCACGTTTCGCATTCATGAGAAAAAAATAGCTTTTTTCAAAGTGTTGCCATCACATAGATTAAAGCTCTAACTGAAAGTAAATTAAATCTTTTTGGAAATGAAATCTGCAAAATTATAATTTTCGGCAAGTGTCTGTAAGAAATGAAACAAATATGAAATATTATTTTTTCTAAAAAATAAATTCAAGAAAAATTATTTTATGATCTTTTACACTCTCTATATAGGGTGTTTATTCAGTTCCGGATACATTTTGATATTTAATGACTCATAAAATAATGAAGATGTAAACAAACTTATGGCATTTATTCATGGAATGACTCATATATTTTCCTTTTCAGGTTTGAATATTTTTACTTTTGCAAATATCGTCTGCGCGTGTTTTTAATTTCAGATAATTTCATTTTCCAGTCTAAATATCTGTACTTTTCTAAATATCGTCTGCTTATTAATTGCATTTTTCTCTCTTTTGTTTTTGGCAACTATTGAAATGTTATGTTTACTTTTGACGTGTTTCTTCTATGTAGTACTTTTGTATGTGATGTTTTATTCGATCGGATATTAAGGAGAATGCATACACCACAAGAGAAAGCACAGATTTTATGGTGGTAATACAGTTAATTTCCAATCAACTAAATCACTGACTTTTAAGAGTTAATTTCAAATCACTTAAACTGACTGATTTATGAAGATTTGAATATCACTATTCAATAAAAAAAGAATAATTTTAGATTTTCCATCAATCGCTTCAAAGAAAATACGCCAATAAGCGCGCAGGTTTCTGAAGATTAATTGGCCTAAGATTATGAAAATGGTGAGTTTTTCTAAATTTTTAACATTTAAAACTTCATAAATAAGTCTTAGTTGATTGTGGAAAATAGAAACATTCATTCATTTATTTAAAATTTGGTATGTCCAGAATATTTATCAGAATATGATACCTTATTGCATTAAATTTAGACTTCATAATTTTTGAAATATATTTATAAGCAGGAACAAAATATTATTATTGATTTCATTTCAATCCTTTTGAACGCAAAACTAAAAACTGAATTTTATATTGAATCTCAGAAATTTTTGTTCAATTATTGTTTGAGATATTACATAAACTATGAAAAATATTTTGTAGTTAACATAAGACTTAAATACCGAGCGATTCTGTTTGCAATACTCATATTCAATAATAATAATAATTAATAAATAACAATAAAGATGATTAATAAAATAAAACGCTTGGTTTTATTAAAAAATATCTTAATATTAATTGCAATTTCGTCATTTACATTTTTAATTAAAGTTGAAGTTTTACCGGAAATGGCAACAAATTAGCAAAATATATATAGTAAATTGAACGAAACGATCTAAACAATATAAGTTTGGTATGACTATCAAAATTTGAAGATTAAAAATGTTTTGTTTGAGAATCCTTTAAGAGACCAGTTACTTAAAATATTTAATTGAAAATTGTAGCGAGCGGTAATACTGGCGAACCGGCTGGTCGCCAAAGGCGGCTAGTTTAACAATAAAGTGAACTCAGATTATTCATGAACTGATTTAAAGTAAAATAATACGATCAGAAACGACATGAAATTCACACACATATGGGGGAAAAATGAACGAAAAAGTATCTAATATGGCGGAAATCAAGGTCAAAGAAGGAATAATATTTCCGGAAATGTGTTCATCCTTCCTTGTCTCACCCCTTAGTGAGATAGAATCGTCGAAAAGTGGTCGTCTCAAGATACTGAAACGAACAGTAACTTCATTTTTGTTTTGTTTTGGTCAATGATAGGCAGATTGCACTTTAATGCGCAGATGATGCAGAAGGCAGGCAAGTTTCTGTGAACCATGTTTTTCTTCAAAATTCTTCGACTAATATACTGCGAATTGCTACACAGAGCAGTTTTTCCTGTCATTAATAAAGAGATCTGTACATGCTCCACTAATGAATGACACTTGGCATAGTGTCAATTGTGCCTTTGTTCTGCGAGATTTTTTAAGGAAATCAAAGAAAAACTGATTGAATCGGGTCACATATACACAGCGAGTTAGGCTTTAACCATTATTTAAGTTAAAAAAAACTAATTTCAAAGCTAAATTAAAAAAAGAATTCTCAAACTGTAGTGAAGTTTGACTAATCCGAAAGTTTTTAATTTGAATTTTTTTATAGAATCCTTGGATTTCTTAGCAAAAACTGTTCTCGCCAAAATCTTAACAATAATTAGAATTTAATTTGCTTACTTCGATATCAAAACTAAAAATTATGAAATATTGTTTGCATTCTTGCTTTTTTTTTTGTTAAATGCCTCCGTAACTTGCCTTTTAGTAATTATACATAAACAATTTTTTAAGCCTATTAAATTTACTAGAGGAATCATATAATGCATTAGAATAATAACAAAAATCTCATTTTTTTTAACTTTATACATGTTAGATATCAGTTGTACTGTTTATTTTGCAGTTTTTATAGCACTATTATTGTATTCAAAGTGTTATATATAGTTTTTTTTTAAATTTTACTGAATATACTGAATTATATTAAAATATATTATGATTATATACTGAAATATATTTAAAATGAACAAAATATGTTAATTATAATTACATTAATACTTTATTTATTAAACTCACTTTTATGTTTATTTGTTAATTATTTGTCTTAAATATTTTAACGATTAGAATTTTTTTCTCTTGTCCCTTGAACTTCCTGTTCATATAATGTCACCCCTTCTATTCAAAAAATAATTAGATAATCGATGAATATATCGATGATCATTTTATTGCGCACAAAAGTAAAAAAGATAATTATAAAAGTTAATTTTTTTTCTAAGAGATTTATATACGATTTCCTACAAAACTATAGATGCGTTTCTTGACTATCAAAATCAAGAAACTTGAAAATGAATGAGGAGTTACCGGAATAGAAAGGAATAGAATATTTTCTTAATTCAGATTTATTCTGGCTAGTTGAAAGGGTCAAAACTACAAATTGCAAAAAAAAAAAAAAAAAAAAAAAAAAGAAATGATTTTGTTATTTAGATCCATTTTATCTTGTTCTAAATGATCCTAATTGATGATTTTTCGATGACCTTTAAAATATTTGAGTACTTTATTGCTGTGTGATGCATAAAAATTCATTTTATATAAGAAGTATTTTGAATGCATTATATAACGATTTGTATTGTTTACTTGGCGGTTTTATAAAATATAAACATTTTAAGGTCTGTATATTGTTTATCTATTATAATAACTATTTATTTATAGACATCTTTTTTAAAGTAACTTTTTAAATTAAATTTTAATTTATTTACTAATTATCGTGCATTCATTTAAATAGGCAGAAATAAAAGTAACAAAGGTATCTTCATTGATACTTTTTAATTTAAAAAAAAACACGTCAAAATGTTCACAAACAAATACCTCCTTTGCCTTCTTGGAATTGTCTCCCGATATTGCTTTCCATATGCTTGAACAACTAATTGCACGGCACAGTTATTTATTCCCACGCTGCCTGTTCTGCACTACCTCCACTACTTAAGTGCGTTTTATGAAATTGTCTGTTCTGATCAGAGAAAATTTATTAGATTATTCCTTGTTGCTTTAGTATAATCAACTGAAATTTAGTCTTCCAATAAATCTTAGAAGAAAAACGAAAGTTTACAAACTGCTTTAGAAAAGTTATTTATGAAAGATAAAAATTCCACCGAAGGCGATTTTGGTTCACTCCATCCAAACTGTTTACGAACTACAATTCACAGACTTGAATAAACTAACAGGAGTTTGTAGAAAGTTCACTATATTCAAGGTTTATTAAAGCGGAGTTTAAATCATATTTAAACCACGCAATTTAAAAGGTGTTCCCTTAAAGAATTTCATACTTTGTATAAAATAATGCGCAATTTGAAGATCAAATTATTTGCTAATATATCATCCATAAAAATTTAGGAAAAATAAGTTGATTAATACATTAAGGTCAGCAAAGAAATCTGCAAAACATACGCCTGGGATCGCACGCTGTTGGGAAAACTAGTACATTCTAAAATCATTATAATTTTGTTATTTATGAAGCAATAGCAGATGGGACACGCACCACAAGACACTCGTAAGCGGTCCATAACAGATGGGAGGCAAAACACGAGAAAACTCGTGAGCGGTCCTTAATGAATTTTAACATACTTTTGAACTACTAAAGGTTACCTAACAATTTTTTAATTGCAAAATGATATTTTTCCTTTTAAAAGTTATTGCATCTTGTATGTAATGAAAAACAAGTTTTATTGTTCATAGATTTGTTCTGAATTTAATTATAATTTTCAGTGTTCTTTTGTACACTGAAAATTATAATTAAATCCAGGATTAAATTTGGATTTTTTAAAATTTTACCAAAGATTTAAATGCGTAAAGAAATCCTTATTTAAAAACAAATATTATTCATCCAGACTTAATCTCTGATATGTAGACAAGGAACCAGATATTTATTCAATTACTTACGAGCAATTCAATTTGATAAATGAACTGATATCATTCAAGCTTTTATAAATTCGAAAAATATCATTGATTGAATTTTTTGCCCGGCAACAAATGACTTATTTCTCACTGCATCATGTGTACTTTGTTTGCTGTGTTTTGACCTTGAATTAATATCCTCTTCGTGGGTAAGAGTATTGAAAAGAAACGATAGATGATTGACTTCTTTTCCATGCAGTTTTGATTTTTATCTATGATCATTTCCAGGATTTATAAATGAATCTTCTGCAATGCTTTTTTAGAGAAAGTGGACGCGAAATTAAAAAATTAAAAAAAAAACTTTAAAATACAGTCAAACCTGTTTTTATGCCGTGAATAGGAACCACATAAAAGAAACCGCACAAAAAATATTCGGAAATTTCGTAAATACTTACATTTAATAAACAATTTTATTCGACATACAACAGAAAAAGTTTTTATGCGGCGGACAGTGATCGGATAAAAAAGTCATACTTAGAAAATACGTCAATTATTTGCAAAATACATGATAAAGTGCATTCAATCAAAATAAATAATTAAATTACACATGAAAACATTTAAAGAAATTTAATTTCTCATTGTATACACGGAGAAGTTTTCAAAATGCAGATTACATAATTCACTACTACTCGCCGTAATCCAAAACAGAGATGGACTGCTAATCTATTTTATATTAGAATTTTTGTGTCTAATTTAATTGCCTTTCTTTTCACTTTTTTTTGGGGGGGGGGGCTACAATTATTCATTTTAAGGGAGTACTTATTTCTAAAAATAAAATAAAAATCTTAAAAACTATATACAAAGAGAAGCAAAAGTAAAAAAGTAATTAGTTTATTTACCTTTAATCTCACTATAAAAGGAATCCTTAATCACGTGAATCGTGGATAAAATTCGAAATACAAAGCGTATGCTGCTAGAACATCGAGTGAAAATAATTGAATGTGCATTGTAAGGACAATGTTTAAAACAAATGAACAGAGCGTCTAGAAGTGTACACAGAAAACATTACAGTGGTGCCAACGCTGTTGAAATTCATATACCTCATTAAAAAAATCGCATAAGAAAGGACCGCACAAAAACAAGTTTTACTGTATTGAACTTAGAAAGGTACGTAAAATCTCAGACTAGCATGTGACTGATTTAAATCGTGCGCATCTTGAGAAAATAATTCCTACATTTATTTAAAATATTTTTCCTGATTTTACAACTTGACTTAAGAGTTGTAAAGCAAATAATTATAAAAACATAGCATTGATAATGTATAGAAATTTGCTAAATTCGTTCTTGAATTTTTATCAAAATGTTATTTTTGTTTTTAATTTTAACTTTGATTATTTATTTTGTATGTTTTTATTCTCGTTAATCTTTTGCTACTACTCGAACAAAAGCAGTTGCAAAAATAATCCTCTACTTAGAGGAGAATCATGCAAGATGAGGTAGTGAGACAGGATGGAGTAACTGACATGCTAGTTCAATTGGTACTGAAATTAACTCATTAAGTACGGCGCTCTGCGTGCTCAACGCTCTCCCAGGGCCCGTGCATTTTTGAATGCCATAGAAGCATGCTTCATAAGCAATAAGATGCATATACGCACATTTTTAATTTGCATTTGGTATCATATTTACATAAAGTATTCTTAAATATTACTATATATTTTATACATGTATTTATTATACAAGAGTTTTTTACATTTTAACTATTATTTATTTCACAGACTTCAATAATGCTTTAGAGTGTGATATTCTGTGAAACATATTGCGTTGTGCAATGGTGTTCGCCACGATTTGCAGCAGTACCTTGTTTTAAAACATTAAGGACCACTCCCGAGTTTTCTCGTGTTTCACGTCCTGTCTTTTACGGATCGCTCATGAGTTTTCTCGTGGTGCGTGTACCGTCTGTTATTGCTTCATAAATAACAAAATTATGATGATTTTAGAATGTACAAGTTTGTCCAAAAACGTGCTGTCCCAGGCGTATGTTTTACAGATTTCTTTGCTGTTCTTAATGTGTTAAATATTTTCCTCCCGTTGGTTATGCATCAATTTAGACAAAAAAACATGAAAACGAGATATCTCGTTACCCGGTTACAACGTTCAACCTTGCAAAAACGAGAAATCTCATGACCCGTACGCAATGTATTAAGATGACTAAACTGAACTAATAGTAAAAGTGAAAAAGAAGTTTTTGTGCTAGCAGCAGGTATTTCGATTGAGTAGTTTTGCTTGAGCAAAGTTTTCAAAAAAGTGGTATGGATTTCATTCTTAATTAGTTTATTTACATCATTTACTTTGATGCTCAATAAAGGTTACTTATTAATTTGTAGCTCGATAAATATTTTTTAAATATAATATTTAGCAATTAATTTACATGTTTAATAAATTTTCTTAGAGAAAATCTTACCAACCACGAATATTCATCAAACATTAGCCCACCACTCGAGTAAGAAGGTAATTTTGCTATGGAACATGATGAAAACATATCACATTATTCTCTTACGAAGTCGTATTTTGATTTGGACGCATAACAGGAAGGTTGATTGATAATGATGGGATCCGGAATTACTGAAAAATGCGGTTAGTATTTTGTTAAAGGGAAATAGGATACAAAAAAAGCAGCCGACGTGATCAAGAAGTAAAATGTTTGCTAAGAACATATTCAGGATATGTAGTTTTTCTGTATAAGATCGGAAAATTGTATGAAAATGTATCTCGAAAAGCAGCTACCATTTCATCTGTAACTGATGGATTTTAAGCGATCGACATTTGAACCTACAGAATGTCAATGCTTTTAAAGGCCACAGTTATCCCATTCTTAATACTCTAGTCCTCCTGAAACTGACACCACTCATCTTGTTGCTGTTATAGAAATCTTTCAGTCTGCTTCTGCCACAAAATAATGCAAAAGCACGAATTCAATGGAATTTTATATCATGATCGATACCAAATTTTATACCCTGAAGTCATCCAACGGATTCCTAATTACACTGGTTTGCTATTTAATCATGGTTAGGAAGCACGGTAAGATTATTGGTTTAATAAAGTCAATAGGAAAATGAATATTTGTAGAAATAAATATTAAAAAAAGATTATATAAAAAATTAAAAGCTAAAAAATGGCATTATGGGGCATAAGGAAAATCACGCAGCTAAATAGAAAGAAGGTAAAGAATTTTTGTAATCACGTACAGAGGATAACGTTTTAAGAAATAAGAATTTAATTTTTTAAACGGTTCTCCAGGTGCTAAAATTTGTTCCTTACTCTCGTATCGAGACATACATTATTTCAATATATTGAAAGAAATCTAAGATATACTGAGATAATTTATTTATCCATTTTCACCATTGCTATACTTGTAGCACGACTTGTATTCTGGGGACAAAAAAAAAAAGAATAATGTTTGCTAATATATAAAATTTATAGATTGTAGCAGTTGCATTACTCTATCTTCTCTTTTGGATAATAGATGGCGATGCCTGATTAGGTACGCATCCCATGGTGCATTGCGATTGTAAATAATGAGATGATATGCTGTTCTGTTAAGGTGTGCGTGCTTTAATGTCTTGTCTTTTCGTATTTTGTGTGAAATGTGATCATTCAAGAAATGTTATCGAAAACATGGGTCCTCTTGCTTCCACTGCTTGGATCATAATGATCTTCATTCAATCACATTGGTCCCCAACAAAAAAAGAATGATCATCATTCCACCATATTGGCGCCCAACGAAAAAGAATGATCTTCATTTCACCACAAGATATAATACATTAGCACAGTGATTTGCACAATATGACCTATTTTAGCTAATGCCTAGATGTATTCTTATTTTGTGCGGAGCAGCTCCCGTATACGGCCTATTGGCGCCATTTTTTTCGCCAAGAAGTCGCCAATAATGCGTGTTTGTTTAGGATGTTCCGATTCTTACCCGGAAGTTTAGAAGCCACGTTAGGCTTATTTCTAAGACTGACAAAATACACTAGACTATAAGTCAGTGGGTGGCGCTGCCCCCCCCCTCTTTTTTTAAATGAAACGATTTATTTAATCATAAATTTAATGAAGCATGATGAAATGCTCACTTGCTTTTAAGTATAATGAAATACTCAAAATTAATATTAAATGATGATGACGAAATTATTTTTTGTTCCGATTTTTTAAAATGATTTCTTAATTTTATGCTGAATATGTTCTCATGAAAACATTAATATTTTTTCAATTTTAAAAGCAAAGTTTATAAAAGTTAATAGCTGTATATGTGAGCTGCTCCTTATAAAAATACAGTTTAATTAATAATTTTCTGTCATTTTATTTTTTTTAAATAAGACTTTGCATATTGATTTCTCTTGTTACTTATCAGAGACTTTAATGGAGTACTCCTCCCAAGGAATGTCTCTGATAATTTCCAAGAATTTATTAAAAACATGAACCTTTTTATCTCGACAAGATCTCTCAAAAAGAAACATAGCCAAATAAAATTGGAAATCACCTTGCCGATTATATAATGGCAAGGTATTTTGACAATATTCCACAGGCTTTCAACAGTGTTTGTGTGGACAGCCGGAATTCCATTTACTAAATCTGCCGGCTGAACAAAATGTAAACTGTGGTTAACCTTTAAATGTTCGTATCCTTCCTCACCTAAACTGTCATATGTCTTCCAATAATCACTATAAATAATCGTACCCGGTTCAATCCACTGTTTTATGCAAGAGACTAACGTTTCAGCTTTCCTATCGTGGACAGCCACAAGAAACGTACGCCCCGATCCTCTCTCCACACCACCAAAAACCCACTGTCCCTCAACTCGATGACCTCTATTATATTTCCTCTTCCCGAATTTCGATTCGTCCACTTCCACAATTTTTCCAACACCTCCAATTTTTTCTGAATTCTCCTCCACATACTCTAAAATTCGTTCGTTGATGAACTGCCTCCAATTTGATAAGGTACTATAACCGAAAAAGTATTGTTCTTTAATTTCCCCTGTCCTTGTTCCTATTAGAATCTCGAAAGTGAGCAAAAATATTTCTTCTATAGTCAACCTACTGCTGTTGAACCAAGAGCCATACCTGAAACTTACCTGCTTCCCACACAATTTCCGTGACTCACCCCTAATTATACTGTTCCTACAAACAAAGCTATAACCATCCGAAATATCATTTCTAGTTCGCACCTGCATTAAAACATTGCAAATAGTACAATTTGGGGTTTTAATCAAACACGATTCCTTCAAAAAAGCAAAAAAATTATCCCTATCCCGCATCAACTCTGTGACAAAATACCTGGTAGCAACTCCAGGATTTCCAAAAATAAGCCTCGCTTTATTGTCTGACATCTTTGAAATCCTAAATCCAAGCATTTTATTCTGCAAAACATTTTGAAATTTTTCAAAAACATCCTGAATTTGTACATTAGCAGACGCCATGAGTAAAAATAGAAAAATAAAAATGCCAAAACAAATAAAATAGAAAAATACAACCTGGCCACGTGGGAAATGGTGGGAGCTAACAGCCATCGACTGAAACAAATGAATAAAATTTAAAATTATAGGTTAAGGTGAAAGGTTAAGAGTTAAGGTTTAGGGTTACCATAAAGAAGAGTACGTAGGCCGAAGACGGCATCCAGAAATTACCGTTTATCGCCAAATTTCTCGCCAATTTGGCGGAGGCCGTATACTGGAGCTGAGCCTTTTGTGCACCTTATCAACTCACCTTTGGCTATTGTCACATGTTTGTGGAATATTGCGTGCAACATTCTAATAAGAAGCAGGTATTATGTATATATGCATTTATTTCTGCACTGTTTAAATATAAATTTTGGTATGTAATTTTTCCGCATTTGATTTAAAAACATTCCTGTAAAATTCTTAAATATTTTTCAAAAAATGCATTACTGAGCAATTTGTGAATGTAAATGGAAATCTGTAGCAAATATTATTCGCTTTTGTGTATATTTAGTTTCGTCATTTCTTCAGAATGTTTTTATTTCAATATGTGATAATTTCTTGATTGAATATTTCTTTCTGACATTTTAGTTGGAATGTTGAAATGTTATGCGCCATCTAATTAAAGCCAAGATAGCATTGTATTCACTAGAATTTTTTTGTTAATGGGAATTATAAAAAAATTGGCATTACATAAAATATAGATATAGATTAGTTAATTCATTCTGTAAATTTTTTTAAATCTTTTATGAAATTTTACATTTTCTATTACATAAGTCTTCAATTTATTACATACTAGCCGCCTTTGGCGACCAGCCGGTTCGCCAGTATTACCGCTCGCTACAATTTTCAATTAAATATTTTTAGTAACTGGTCTCTTAAAGGATTCTCAAACAAAACATTTTTTATCTTCAAATTTTGATAGCCATACCAAACATACTGTATAGATCGTTTCGTTCAATTTACTATATATATTTTGCTAATTTATTGTCATTTCCGGCAAAACTTCAACTTTAATTTAAAATGTAAATGATGAAATTGCAATTAATATTAAGATATTTTTTAATAAAACCAAGTGTTTTATTTTATTTATCATCATTATTGTTATTTATTAATTATTATTATTATTGAATGTGAGTATTGCAAACAGAATCGCTCGGTGTTTACAGTCTTATGTTAACTACAAAATATTTTTCATCATTTATGTAATATCTCAAACAATAATTCAACAAAAATTTCTGAGATTCAGCATAAAATTCAGTTTTTAGTTTTGCTTTCAAAAGGATTGAAATGAAATCAATAATAATATTTTGTTCCTGCTTATAAATATATTTCAAAAATTATGAAGTCTAAATTTAATGCAGTAAGGTATCATATTCTGAGAAATATTCTGCACACACCAAATTTTAAATAAATGAATGAATGTTTCTATTTTCCACGATCAACTAAGACTTATTTATGAAGTTTTAAATGTTAAAAATTTAGAAAAACTCACCATTTTCATAATCTTCGGCCAATTAATCTTGAGAAACCTGCGCGCTGATTGGCGTATTTTCTTTGAAGCGATTGATGGAAAATTATTCTTATTCTAAAATTATTCTTTTTTTTAATTGAATAGTGATATTCAAATCTTCATAAATCAGTCAGTTTAAGTGATTAGAAATTAACTCTTAAAAGTCAGTGATTTAGTTCACTAGGAAATTAATTCTATGACCACCATAAAATCTGTGCTTTCTCTTGTGGTTTATGCATTCTCCTTAATATCCGCTCGAATAAAACATCACATACAAAAGTACTATATAAAACAAACACATCAAAAGTAAACATAACATTTCAATAGTTGCCAAAAACAAAAGAGAGAAAAATGCAATTAATAAGCAGACGATATTTAGAAAAGTACAGATATTTAGACTGGAAAATGAAATTATCTGAATTTATCCACACGCGCAGACGATATTTACAAAATTAAAAATATTCAAACCTGAAAAGGAAAATATGTGAGCTATTCCATCAGTAAATGCAATAAGTTTGTTTACATCTTCATTATTTTATGAGTCATTAAATATAAAAATGGATCCGGGACTAAATAAAAACCCTGTATAGAGAGTGTAAAAGATCATAAAATAATTTTTCTTGAATTTATTTTTTAGAAAAAATAATATTTCATATTTGTTTCATTTCCTACAGACACGTGCCGAAAATTATATTTTTGCAGATTTCATTTCCAAAAAGATTTAATTTATTTTCAGTTAGAGCTTTAATCAATGTGATGGCAACACTTTGAAAAAAGCTATTTTTTTTTCCATGAATGCGAAACGTGCTTAATCTTAATTTTTATTTTTGACGAAAAAAATTATTGAAAAACATAGTTAAAATATTTATTTAAAAATCCATTAAAAATAGAAATTTAATTTTAAGATTAAAACAGTAGTATCATTTAAAAGATAAATTTTTTATCTTTATTTTCATGTAAAAATCTTTTTTGTGCGGTAATATTTTCGGCAGTTATAGCAGAAACACGTCAAAATTTCGCTTAATTTTTAAATAAATAAAATTCTAGTTAAAAATTCGAAAAAATAACCCCCAGGTGCACATTCCCGGCCTCCAAGGTATACACGTGCCAAATTTGGTAGCTGTAGGTCGAATGGTCTGACCTGTAGAGCGCCAACACACACACACACACGCACACACATTAAGCTTTATTATAAGTATAGATATAGATTAATTGGATTAGCATTTATAAAATTGAAGTAAATATTAAAATATAATGTATTCTCACTCTGCAAATTTATAAATGATACAATAAATCATTAAACAGTTAAGAATATTACATACATTTTTAGATGGCTGATGAAATAACTTTTAACTTAAATTATATTTTACTTAACAAAAGCAAGTGCCAGAGATTTTGAACTTCAGCGTATCATCTTAAAAAACTTATAAAGTTTTAATTGAATTGCCTAAAAATTAAAAGATTTTCCAAAAGTACTAAGAACAGTATTGAGTTTAGAATAATTTTTGTGAGAATAAAATTGAAAAAATGTACACTACATATTTTTATAGTAAACTGAAATACACCATTTTATATAAGATGTAGTTTTCCATAATTTCATGTGCAGATTTATTTGAGAAGAATCTCAAAATTTATAATTTTTTTATTGCTTTTATAAAAATTGAGATTTTAATAATGTTTCTTACTTAGTTATAATTACGCATACAATACATATTCGAAAGAGTTCTGGTTAATTTAACCCATTCAACACTACAGACGAGATATTTCATCTTTCAGATATTCCAGTTACTGGTTTCTGTGTGCTAAAATTGGTTGGTCTCTTATGCCCGTTCAGACAAGTTGAAGCTTCTAATACATGTCTGAAGAATACCTTCACTTTTTTATTCCTTTATTTAATTATTTTTGCAAAAAAAATGCCAACAGCGAGAAGAATTGATATTTATCTTTACATGGAGTTTTTTATCTAATTCTTCCTTAGCGTTGAATGTGTTAATCGTTTTGAAAACGATATACTTTTTTGATATAAAGGAATAGATATTGTGCTGTTTTGTACAATATATTTTAGTTGATGGGTTTCTGTGAATCCTTTTTTTTTTCATGGATGTTTTTAACATTTTGATAACTGTATTAAACTTCTAATTTTATCTTACTCAGTATTAAAACTTTGACTGCTTCCTGGCTCCCAGTGATTCGCACCTACTATCTAATTGTACAGAGCTATTTATCTACTTGAATGGCCTTTTCTCTATTAGCAAAAAAGGGGGCATCTAATTAAATAGTCGAAATAGAATACGGAATCACGGCTGCGAATGTATGAATTAAATTTATCATACAACTGTAATATTTCGCTTGTTTCAAAAGTTTTTGACACTAAGAATATTTGCTGCATTTTACTTACGCTAATATTTTGATGTAATGTGTCCAGTCGTTATAAAAATGTCATTGCGATAGATATTTCTAGATTTTAAATAATGGTCCCGGAGATATTCTTCTTCTTCATGCTCAAGCAGCTTGGTAATTTCCCCTTCAATGTTTTCGTGAATATGGTGCAGCAGCTCAGCCAAAGATGGTTTTTGTGCTATAAAATACCAACTCAACTCCTAAATGTTTTCTCCAAGTTCAGTGGGTGTTTCTTCAAGTTTAGTGAGTACTTCGTTTAAAATAATTTCTACTCTGTTTATCAACTTGCATCTATTTGAAACAGTTAAATGTTGGAGGTTAAATTTCTAACTGGACCAAAAGAGACTACGTAAAATTTGTACGAACTGTAATGGACGACATTAAATGTTCCTTTTCATCTTTGCAGAGACTGGTTTAACATTTTTTTAAAGTAAAAAAAGAGATGTCCATTCAAATAACTTAAAAAATTTTATTTAAATTTTTTCATACAAATTTTGACAATTTATTGTCAAGATTTACATTCATCATATAATCATAAAATACTGATGTTCTTAACGTACAAAAGAGAAGAATAATTTTTTAAGTGAAAGTGTTTTATCTTCTTGTACTGTACTGGTACAATTTTTCTTTCCCATGACCATTTTGGCGCATGATGAAGATGAACTCCTATTCTACCCATCTGTTAGCCAGTACATGAGTGGTCTTTTATCACACTTCTAAGAGGGATCGAGGACACTGGCAGTGCATTTTGATCTTTGTAATAAAAAATAATTTTTCCAAGAAAGAGTAAATCTCAAAATATCAAACTTCGCACCAAATGCATGGTTCTTCGATATTCAAGTATAAAACACTTGGAACAGATAGAACCACGAAATGGTCAATGACCATAATGGTAAATTTTAGCAAATTTACTTTTGATATCCTTAGATATACATTTGGTATAGAGCTCATCTTTGGTCCCTCATGTTTGGCTGTCCAAGGTACTAAACCTCTGTAGGATATCTCTTATAGTGGACTTCAAAAGACTCCTCTGACGTATCATTTAGATGACCATGAATACTGCAGTCTCTGGACTGAGGGAAATAGGGTGGCGCTCGGCCAATGGAACTTGGACTGTGTTCCAGTTGGCGCAATTGAAGAGCAAGAGCTTCTCTCTGAGCTTTCAGACGTTTTTCTCTGTATATGTAATAAGCAGCACATGCTATTATTATCAATAATATTAGAGCTCCACTGCAGCCAGCAACAAGCGGCAAATGACCTGTATAAAAATGAACAGCAGCTTACATATAATGTACACACAGAAATTAATGCATGTAATGTACAGAAAGTTTGTCAAGAAGTTCATTTTCACCGCTTGATTAGAGAGATTTGTGTAATTATTATTTAACAGGTGATGAAATTTCTAGTACAAAACACTGAATTAACTTATAATAACATTCTTATACCCCAAAAATTAATTAGCTTGTAACAAATTTTATTGATTAAATGAGGAAAAGATTCCATAGCTTGGAAAAGATTCTATCTTTTATTCTATCCAATGTAAATTATTAGTATTTAAATGAAATCTCTTAATCGTGCAGCGAAATAATCTATCTATATTATTTCTATATCTTATCTAAGGAATTTATATATTTTATTAACCTCTCCAGGCAATGCAAAATATGAAAATATTACCCTTACAATATTTAAATTGGAAGGAGGAATGTTGGTTCTGCTTGGAACATTTTGATTACAGTTACTTTAAATGCATGCCTACAAAGGTAAGCCCGTTGTAATAAATATATAATACAAATGAAATCTCTCAACCATGCAGCGAAACAATTTATCGATGTTATTATTTTTATATCTTATCCAAGGAATTTATACCGATTTTAACCTCTGCAGACAATGCAAAATATGAAAATGTTATCATTAAAATATTTTAATTGGAAGGACGAATATTGATTCTGCATACATTTTGATTACAGTTATTTTAAATGCATGTCTACAAAGGTAAGCACGTAGTAATAAATATATAATAATTAAATGCGTGCACTGAAACCAAATGGTATTAAAATACCTTTATTTAATTAAAAATTCTTACGTTCTAATATATTATGTATTTGAAACTTCGGAAGAAATATATATAGTGATTCATTAAAATTTTCTATTAGCACAATTAGTTTTAATATTACATAAAAATTATTTAACTACGCAATTTACCTTTAATTTTTAATGACATGTAAATTACTACTAACACAAAAGATTCACGGTAATCTGAAAGAATCCGAGGAGAATATGTAAGAATTTGGAACTTTCATTAATCTTCTTTTCGTAGTGCCATCTAGTGATATTAATCTAAGATAAAGGAACCCATTCATTTAAAATTGTTGCATGACAAAAGAATGTTCGGTATACATTTAAACTTCTATATAATCAGGTTCTCATCAATTTTTGAACTAGAGCTGCTGAAAACCTCCCTTTCACTGCTTTATTTGAATAATATCAAGTAAAAGAAATATAAATTACTTATTAATGACATGAAACAGTCATTAATAAGTATTATTTGCAGAGCTTCATTTTATATATTACAATGATAAAACGGGGAAATCATATTATTTTAGAGGTAACACAGTGAACTTTAATTCCAATTTCTAATAAGAAAATTTCGAAATAGCCGCTCAAAAAATTTTGGATAAATAAATGATCAATAAAGGATTCCTAACTACATTTGGTGCATTCTTAAAATTTTCGAAACCTGAAATTAATTTATTAATTATTTATTGAATTCTGAAATTTATTGTAAATTTTAAATCTACGCGCATTATAGCTGAAGTGCATGCAACTTTCTTTTTGTCGTAAATTGAACAATACACAGTGTTTTGTATTTACCGAACCTTTCTTTTTTGGCTGATTTAATCCAAAATTTAATACAATTTTAGTGTTATATGCTTCATTTCCTTTACTTAATTCATTGTGCTTGTGAATCATACATAGATTAATAAACTAACAGTTTATCTATACACGAATTTTTTCCAAAATTAAATACAGTTCTAAATTTTTGGAATTCATGTATTAAAACTCTGGTATATTGTCAACTTAAAAATGTTCATATACTCACGAACAGATAAACATTCAACCTTTTGACGGATTTGTAACAAACTTTCATACAGATTTTCAACTCTGGTGATAAAACAATATACTAAATTTCATCCATCAAGCGCATTGTTTCTTAAATTTACCATATTCTCCAGTACCAGGACGGAAAAAAGGCTACCCTTTGACAAACTTCGTCCTACGTTGGACAATAATTTTTCGGGTAGACATAATTCGGATTTTTTTTTTTTTTTTTTTTTTCCAATTCCATGAAGATTTCATATGTGAAGATTCGTCAAAATCTAAAAATGGATTTTTTTTTTCGCGATTACAATATTTTCTTTCTGGATATAATTAAAAAAATCCATGAGATGACGAGTGAAGTAGGACTGTATTCTTGTATTTACAAATGTGGCGATTCAAAAATTATTTTATTAATTTACTAGCCGCCTTTGGCGACCAGCCGGCTCGCCAATCTTAATGCACTTAAAAATTTTAATAATTAAATATTTTATAGAACTCCCATTTTAATTGATTCTTCATTAAAATATTTTAAAACTTCAAATTTTAATAGTCATATAATTTACTCATAATATTATAAAAGGCCTTCAGCCATAACGTAATATGTATGTCCCTAATTTTCTGTTAGCTCCCATAGATGTTTATGCTTTAAATTAAAGTGGAAAGGATTAATCTGCAATTAATATAATAAATTAATTGCAGATTGACTGAAAACAGAGTCACTGAGCGTTTAAACTTTATGGGCACTAAAGAATAGCTTTCTTAATTTATGTAATATCTCAAGAATTTGTCAACAAAACTTTCTCAGATTCATCATGAGCAGATCGATTAATTAACAATGTTTAGTTTTAAATGCATCAAACACTAAAAAATAAACAGAATCGTTTGAAATAATCTGTCGAAAACATATTAAGCCTTCAAAATCAAGTCCGTATCCGTTGTCAACAATCAGAATGCGCATGCGTGGATTTTCAACGCCAATTATGGTAACGCAAATGCGTGAATTTTCTACGCCAGTTGGGGTAACGCTATGCAGATTAGAAATTTTTAATTTCCTTTATTCCTTTTTATTTTAATTCAAAAGTACTTCAGAATGAATGTGAAAGATCGATTAATTAACAATGTTTAACTTTAAATGCATCAAACCTTAAGAAAATAAATAGAATCCTTTGAAATCTGCCGAAAATTTCTTAAGCCTATCCTCTTTAGCGTGGGGAAAAAAAAACTGAAGCCTTACTCATTTGGCAGTGGGGAAAATGAAAAGATTTTTTTTTTTTTGCCGGGAAAGTTAGTTTTTAATTAATAATTAAAATTCTAATTAAAAATTCAAAAAAAGGACCCCAGTTGCACATTCCTGACCTCCAAAGTATGCATGTGCCAAATTTGGTAGCTGTTGGTCGAACGGTCTGGCCTGTAGAGCGCCAACACAACACACGCACACACATTGAGCTTTATATAAGTATAGATAAATTGCTGGCATAAATATTACGAATTTCTACATAAAGCTAAAATTTGCGTGACTTTTATAAAATTACTTACTTCTTCACTGTAAAACTTACTGAAATCTATATGACAAATTGTTCAGCATGTTCAATTATTGAGATTCTTAATTGCAACTATTTAGAGGACTACAATTTCCTGTAGAAATTAATGAGAATAATACAGGAATGCCATTCATATCTTCGCCATTGGACCAATTTCACGGCGGATATGGAATGGAGAGCCGAAGGATGGAATATCTATCGAAGTGTTCAGTTTCATGAAGATGAATTAATTCGATCTGTTTCAGGTATCTGTCTATGAAAACAGAGCTGATTTAACTGAAATTCTCTAGCACTGGTTTGACTGACTTACTGGCTGAAATGGATTAGAAGTATATTCTTAAATTATGCTTAATTGATATGAACAAAAATTACCCAATTAAGCAAACAGTTCAAGAAATCATTTAGAAAGTTTAAAAATAAAATCTGAAGAATGTATTCAAAATTAGAATTTTATATTTATACATTCGGAGTATATTCTATAACCTGCGTAGTTTTGGAAAATTCAAGTACGTCAGGGTTTGATATTAATACTCAAACACTGATTTTTTTTCGAGAAAATAGAATACATTTTAATTCTTTCTAAAAACTAGAGTTAACATTTAACCAAGTGCTTCAATGGGTGGAATAAAGTCTTGAAAAAATTAGCAATTTGCATGGTATTTCGCATTAATTCTAGGTAACTTAACTTAACCCTTTATTTAACGAATTATTTTGCCCTCAATTTTTGAGGTTTATTTTTGCATCAGTAGTTAAGTTTTCTTGCAGAATAATTCCATGGAATGTATGAAAAATTTTAATTAATTGAAGTAATTAACTTAATTAACAATTAAATATTTTTAATTCCTACTTTTAACTTATATTAACTACTTGGTATCTGGATTACATTCTCCGTGTTCTTCTGAATATCATCAGAAAAAAATATTACGAAGATATAAGCCAGATTTTAATGGTACTTTTAATTACTGTCCGTCAATAAAGGGTTAAATCAGTATCACTTTTTAAATGATCATTCAACTCTTTTACTACGAATAAAAAACCTTTTTTTTGCATTTCCTTTATTTATTTCTAACATTATTACAACTTATAATAATTCTGTCTTATAAGGGAGAATTATTATGATGTTTCGATTAAAAAAATAGAAACACTGTAAAAATTAGCGTGTGCGCTCTTGGTAGATGACAAAAGCGTGCACTCCACAAATAGCTATGTTACATAGTTGCTTATGTACTTTGTCATTCTGCATAAATTTTGCGTTTGTTTGATCTTTTCTCGGGTTCATCTCTCACGAAAATATTTAGGATGGTAGTAAAATGCAGGGAAATCGCAAAAATACTCACAAAGGCCGATTATGGTACTAACGCAAATTTCTGAAAGTCAGCACTTAACATTCTACTGTTAAATGAGACGACGATTACTGCAAATCTCACAAAGTAAGAAATACAAAATTGTTCTTATCACTTTCAGTTTAGTTTAGTTTAGTTATATTAACGTCCCATTTTAAAGCAACACTTGTGCTATTTTGGGAGGAACCTCATAATTTTGAACCTTCGTCAGATGATGCGGGACGACAACTGAACTGACACCCCTTTCCAAACTTCCACACTACACCAGTGGGATGACCTTATCACCTTTGGAAAATTCATTTTACTAGTATTGAAGAAGGTACTGTGATGGTGTGAGCGCATTATAAATTCTAAAAACATTAGATAAAAGTGCCGGAACTTAATCGAAGATTTTCCTTACTAAATAATTAAAATCATATCAACTTTTGTAAGAGAGCTCTTCTAATGAAAGAATCTAAACACATTTATTTCCTATTTATTTCAAAGTAAACGCACTAGAAACTGCAAATGTTCTAAAATATGTCTTTTTTTTTAATTAGAAAATAACCTTCAGTATTATTTCGAAATAAGGCAATATGAAACATTTAATTGCTAGTCACTGATACATTAGTTATTTTTATTTAAAGAAATTATTAAATAGATATAAAACATGACATTAGAGTCATAACGTTCCTTTTTTGCAAATGTTTTATACTTTTATCGAATATTATACAGGCCTCACATTGAAAACCTTAAAACAAGTTACCTTGTTTCAGTTACGCTTTTATTTGGAAGGAAAATGAATTTTCAAAAGAATTATTTTGGACATGAAATGTTAGAGACAAATTTGCTTTACTGATGCGACATATCATTGTCATTTTTAAATTAAAAAATAATTAATTACTCTTCCAATAAAATTATATATGTAAAACATATATTTTTGAGCAGTTTCGTGGCCGAAGAAAGAGAATACTCTTTGAATTTTTTAACTTCGCTTTTATTCCATTCCGGGAGGCATAATTTATGCACAAGCCAGAAACGACGAGACACGTCAATCTTCATTTCAACACAACAGCGAAAAGAGAAGAGACAGAAATATTTTTCGCAGTGGTTTTATACTATGAGATTCCGATAAGGATTTCTGTACATTTGTCGATTTTGGAAAGGGAATGATAGATATCTTTTAAAAGAATTCGCTTAGCTTAATAGATTTTTATCACTTCATTCGGAGCTTGAAAACCGCTGATTTAAGCATTTTTACAGAACTCTTGTAGCATTAATTACATAAAAAAGGTAGAATTAGACATGGAAATAAAGGAACATTTTAAAATGAAGTCAATATGGGTTAAATCAAGATAAAAATATCATTACATTACATTATATATATAATAAATTCAAATTATCCTCGTTCTTAAAATTAATCTTTTTCTAATTATTTCACTTTAACTCTTGTGTTGAGAAGAGTTCTGGTTGCTCCACGCTTCCCATAATCTAATTTTTGTAATTTTAAGTGTTCAACGTTTAGCTGTAGTATTACGTGAAAATCATACGGCAAGAATAAATGCTTATTCAGCTAAATTTCAGAAAGAGTTCTCCTTTCGAAGCTCTGAATGCTTTAAATGTACTTTTTCACATCTTTTTCTTACTGATGAGCATGTCGATTGAATTTCTGGAAATGGTTAAACAAGGAAATTTTAATTGGGGGGGGGGGGTACTTGCGCTAAAGATCTCCGTTTGTTAGAAATGTTTTTTTTCAGTTGCATTCCAATTTTAACTTGACCAAACAGAAGAGGAGGACTGTTATATAAATATATTATTTCAGAAAGCAATTATTGCAAAACGAACCAACGAAGATGAGTAAAAAACTTTATTTTTAAATTAGAGATACCAATTTAGATTAAAGTACATATATTTTTAAATATTAAGTTGGATAAAAGGGGAAATTAATGACTATTTTGCAATAAACCTCCTATTAAATTATTTTTCATCTAAGAACATGAATACTTTTTCTCTGGAGAGTTCATTATGCTTTGATTTTTGGCTATACATTTCTTAAGGCTTTTGGATACTGCAAAATGTTTCAATGAACTCAAATTATCTGAATTCAATAGTGTAGACTATATATAGACAAGCCAGAGCGTATATTGGTTGCGCACGATTTGTTTCGACATGAAAGGGGCCGATTTGTATTATTTGTTATTTCTCTGAACCGAAGAACTACACAGGCTATTGAATCCGAAGGAAAGAGCGACCAATCTGGAAAATTTGATCCATGTTATTGGACTGCGACGACTGCATTCCCCATCTTCGCTCGTTAGTCATCATTGAAATGGATGTTTTCATTTACATTTCTCAGAAAAACACAACGCGCCGTAACTGTCGGATATCATGGAATTTGTAATTCTGGGTTTTTGATTGCTTCGCTCGTTAGTCTTCATTGAAATGGATCTTTTCATTACATTTCCCAGAAAAACACCACGCGCGGTAACTGTCGGATATCATGGGATTCTTAATTCTGGATTTTTGATTAAGTATTTGATGTATATAAAAGAGTATTATAAGAAATGAATGGCACTAATTGCAAAACTGTTTCACTATTGATTTTCTTTTTATCTAGTATCTTAAACTTTCGACATAAAATCAACAAAGATTTCATTTAAGACCACTAGGATCAGTCTTCGGAAGAGTAAGGTGGTATTTTCTAATCAATAAATATTTTGTCCACAGCTGAAGCTTTCTTAGTTCGATTGATGCGTAGGAGTATACCCTTGTGAAGGGCAAGAGTGATGACTGTTTGTAATTGCTTTCATTACTGATTAATGCAGAATTCACATTTGGTTGCATGTTGTCAGCTGATAAATTCACGGCTTCAGTGTTCGTGCCCGATTGCGTGAAAGATCCACAGCTGTGTTGGTCCAATGCAAAGTGAATGTGAAGTCGAAGTATTTAAAGTAAAGGGTGTCTTCTTATCTTGAACTTTCTTGTTTCCCAAAGCCTGTTTGAGATAGCCCTTTTGTCGCTGTAAAGCTAATAAATTATTAATCTTTTAAGCTTTCTAATTAATGAAACTGCAGTGAACGATTCTTTAGGGAAAATGTATTATTCACACGGATATCATTTTTAAAAAAAATATCCGCTAAGCTTGTAAGCATTAAACTTTGAATGGATATTTTCTACGACTGTAGCCTATTTTAAGTTGAAAAATTCATAGATTACTCATTTCTATTTTCGGAAATAGAGACAATGATTTTTAGAGCTGAAAATAGAGAAATATTTTCTCATTAGAAGAAAAAGCTTTCCATGTAAACATATTGTCAACTCTTTATTTCCATCTTTTGCTCTTTTTTTCATAACATAATCGTTGTTTTCATGTTTGGTTCAAATATATTATTCATTTATTTTATAGTTCCAGCTAAAATAGCAATATGGGAAAAATCGCTTTCTGTATCAAATGGATAAAAAAAGCATAATGTGACGAAGGTCTTCACGTTATGTGCATGTCTTGACATTTTTTTCCTAAAAGAGTAGTTGCATTGTTATCTTAAGTACCTGGAAAGCAATGAATAATGATTCAAAAACGTGCCTTTGTTTCCTATTCTTTAATTCGATATTTTCCTTCGCGCGCGCAAAAAAAAAAAAAAAAAAAAAAAAAGAATATTAAAACATGATTTATTTTATTCAAAGTATTCTGTTGTTGTTTTTTTCCCACAGAAGGGGAGCAGTCTTTGGTATTCAAATCTTTCTACACTTTATAAGCATTAAAAAATGAAAACTCCATTATTTTTAAAAATTATTATCATATTCATATATGTTGAGGGTTTGGAAAAAAGCCAGATGACATTTAAGTTGATAAAAAAGCATGAAATTATAGCAGTTTAAAAAAGTGAGAAACACTTTAAAACACAAAGAAAAAATTGTGAATGGAGGCAATTTTCTGATCGAATTCAGTTTTGTAAATTGGAATTCTGAGTTGTATCAAATTTTACCTTTATGGAAGGTTTAAACGCGATTGGAAAACTAATTTCTATTAGTTGGGCTTAATTGTCTTTAAACATAATTTTCACATTGAATAATTCATAAAATGTTGGTTAATGTTAATTTTATCTGCTTACAATGAAAATTTTCAAATTGAAGACTTTAATAACACACCAGTATATTAGAAATTTCACTTGAAGTGACAATTTTAAAATTAGTTCAGGAATGTGCAGTAATATAGAATATTTTCAAATCGTTATATTGTAGAAAAATTAGGTAACAAATAAAATTAGTTTTAAAAATTAATTTTTTTTATTTCCTTTGAACTCTCTTGGTTTTAGAAATTACAGAAATGAACTAAATTTCAACAATTTGTGGAATTTTCAAATTTACTGTTTTTTTATTGCAATAAAAAGTGATTTGAACTGCTTTGTAAAGAGATGACAAAAATCCCAATTGTCACAATGCAATTGATGCATTGCGACATTTCTACATTGCAACATAAAAAATACGGGCCCAAAATTTAAAATAAATTACAATTAAAAAGAGAAATTCTATTTTTTTAAAAATATTTAGACATTTTGAGCTATAGGAAGATTTGAAAAAAAAAATTTGTTTATGCTATAAATTATAATTTATCCTCCCAATATATATAATGATTTTTTTGAACAACCCTAGAGTGCCTCCCACTGGTGTGTGAATGAATTAGCAACACATTTGACTTTGAGTGAATGAAGTGTGACCATCTTAAATTCCAATCAAACATATTTGGTGTTTCTAGACTTTCCTAATCATAATTGCTTTATGTCGTTACTGTATCACAACCAATAGAAATTCTTCGCCAACGAGAGGGAGCCCATTACACATTCCTTTCGGTATTCAGCATACTATCGAGGGGTTGAGCGCAAAGGCCATTTGTGTTCATTTAGATAATCAGATCTGAAATGTCTGAGAAAATAGGACATGTGGTATCGCCACTAGGAACTGATATATATGAGAGAAGAAAAGCTCACTGAAATGAAGGAAGCAAATTTTAGTATGTGACAGTCAACGTGTTTTTCCATTTCACAAGCATTGTCTTTCCTCCATTTTGTATAAATTGCCATAGAATCAAACTTTATTCAAACTAATTCTTCAGGAATGAGACCATGACCTTTCAACCTGGCTTTGATGTTGGTAATGAATAGGAACAAAATTTCTGCTTCAGTCATTTTCCCAAACTCAATTTATTCTTGATACATGACTGAAATGAGTTGACAAATTTTAAACACTTTTAAAAATTATCATTCAGGATTCATGTTCACTAGAACCATATTAATCATATAGCAAATTACATAACTGTAAAGAAAATTGATTTTGATCCTTTTTTACGACTTTTCAAGGCGCATATAGTTAGAATAAAACAAACAAATTCTGTTACTTTCTTCCCCTTTTTATTTCTCCCCATTTAACAATATATTCCTGGTATATCGACTTGAAATAGAAATTTAATTAGCTTGGGCAATATTTACAACTGGATATTTAAGTTTAAAGCCAAATTAAAGCCCAATAAAGCTGCATAATAACTCAAGCTTCGAATCCACGTTTTTTGATGTTTTAAACCAAAGTCATATTTTTGGTTTAAAAATGTCATTTTTTTAAAATCATATTCAAGGCTTTTATGCTTTTTAAACTTACATTTTTCTTCATCTGTATAATCATCTTCACTACAGTTTGGCAAACCATCGCAAACTAGCGATTTGTCAATACAGTATTGAGGCATAACGTTACAGACAGTGGAAGCGGAGTTTAAGCAGTAATGGCTATTTCGGCAAACATGTTGGTCACATTTCCCTGAAACAGAAATAAAATTAATCATTAATTCATTTTCCTCATACGAAATGTTATTTAACGTTTGCAAGCAAGTTACTAACAAATGTTAATATATTGACCGATTGGATGTGAATAAGCTATATAAATATATTTAAAAAATATAATAAGTTTTCTCTAAAAGCACAAACTATCAAAATTCCAAAGGAAATTTCTTTATTTATTGTATACGAAATACAAATATTTTAGAAAACCCTCGCAAAAAAGATAAAATAGAATATCATTTTAATGGATATACGATAATATGAACTGTAGAACTAACCAACATCAAATTATATATTTTGTCTGATCAATAATTTCATCCAATTATCAAAAGACCAGAGATGTATTACAAAAAGAGATAAGAGAGTGTTGTAAAATAAGAATTTGACGGCATGAATGTAAGATTTAATCCTTTTAACACTTAATCGAGTTCGATTCCTCCTTACTTTCCATTATAATAAGTATATCTGTATGTATATTAATATAGTTGTTAAAACTGCAAGTAGGGTAATCGTCACAAAATTCGATTTCGATATTTTGAAAAAACCCCAATTTGTAGATCTCTTTTAGCACAAAAAACTATTTTTGGAAATATGTCCACCTCTCTGACAATAACATAAAACCTAAACAAACAAGACAAATGATATTTAATATATAATTTTTATATCATATATCATATCCGATTTTAGAAAAATTTTTATTAAAAAGAAGCTTAAAAACGCAATAAACTAATTGAATGATATTTAGCCTCTTTTTTTATCAAATGAATTGTAGACTTGTTTAAAATTTCAGATGAAATCCATTTGTTGGCTGACTTCCCTTTATTCGAGTGTAAGCGATGAGTTTAGTTTAGTAAGCTTAGTTATCCCGTTTTAAAAGCAACACTAGGGCTATTTTGGGACAGACCTCGTAATTTTGAACCCCGTTCAGATGACGGGGACGCCTTCTGAGCTGGAACCCCCTCTCCAAAGATTCCACACCACACCAGCGGGAGGACATTTGGCTCCAACGGATTTAATGTACACCAGAACCGCTTACACGACAGTTCGTCTTTGGAATCTCTCTCGGGTCGAGACATTACCACCAGGTCCCCGTGACCTCGCATGTGAGCACATACTTTGACTTCAAGAAGTTAAATAAATGAAAGTTCTATTTTGAAATTTGTTTTTGACATTCAAGTTATACATTTATAACGTATTTCGGTACCAAAGAAGAGATATAAAATGCATAGTCCTTTCTATTCACTATACGACGAAAACCGAAGAGTACCGTATTGCAGAAATAAACGAGAATGTACAAATCAAAACTGTCTCACTCTTGTTCTGTCCCAAAGCATTTTCTTGAATTTCTTATATTTTTATAAATATAGTAAAATACCATATTATGCAGTTAAAATGTTATGCAATACATGACTTTTTCTCCCATAATTACTCTCACCAATTATTCAAGCTTTCATTTCTTGAGGAACAAACTAATAAGATTGACATCAAGCAAAATAGAGAAATATAACCTAATCGATATCGTTTTTTACCTCGGAAGAAATCTTTTCATTTTTATGGCTAGGTGTTTACTGTATTTCATTATTAAGTACGTTGAACGAATATTGGATGACAGTAATCGTAAAGCTCAGCATCTAATGTTAATGAATTATCCCAAAATCGTTACGTTCGTTTGCTACACATTTTACACTGATTGTTTATTCAAGACTTCTGACTTCTGGGAGACCGGGGATGCTGACAAACGAGGGAAAATAAAGAATGACTGAGTTAATGACTCAAAATCCACTTTTACGAATACTTCTAGTGCCCTTAACTTCTAAAGAATAAAAATTGCACAGGAAAGTCACTACTGTTATTTTAATTTTTGATGTTCTTGTATTTTGTCTGATGTTTTGCAATTTTCTAGATTTTCAACTGAATATCTCGTTGATTAACAGAGAAAATATTTGGTTATTCTATCCCATACATAACTTTCTTAGACAATACGCTTTTCTCAATCATTACATCTTATAACTTTAAAACAACAATTTTTCTATATATAAAATTTTATTTCGTGTATCTCGGAAACGGCTCAAACGATTTCGATCAAATTTTATATTTCGATACGGTTTTGCTTTTTAAGTTTATCTATATAGGTAGCTCATTTTTTAAAGCTAAATATTGAGATGTGACTATGTTCTCAATGTTCGATCCCGCGTTTTCAGTTCAATTAGATTTCATTTGTATCTTTAAACAAGCTATAAGACAGGATTTTATTTACGATTCTACAAAAAAAATCCGAGTGAAGTTTGGTTTCCAGGTACTATTTATAGACCTTTAACGTTTTTAATCGGGGTACTGACTACCTCGTCGTCTTGACTCGAGTGTTTTGCACTGTTTTCTATTTGGCAGTTATATGCATTTTTAATTTTGAAACAGGAATTGTTCCATATCATTCTAAGGTGTGTTTCAATTTTTTAGGGACACCAGTAAAAATGAAAATAAAAGCGTAAATAATAAATATTTGACATTTATTTCTGAAACAAGTCAGATAAATAACAAAAATAAATATTGTAAGATAAATTTAGATTAAACAAATAAAGATTAAACAAATAAATTTCAACTTTGAAATAACTAAACTAAAGAGTAGCACAAATTTTGTGTTTCAAATCTTTAGAGACAGTGGAATTAAAAGCTTCAAAACTTCAAATTAAACTTTTTTACCGTTCAATATTAGCACTATTTCACTATTTTTTCTGATGACATCATATATTCTGTTTGGCATGGAATAGGTTCTGAAGAAGTGTTGGATCCAGAGAATACCAAGCATCCATTATTGCTTGTTGAAGTTGCATTTTCGAATGAAATTGGCGCCCTCCTTCATAAACTGTTCTTGCCAGAATACCCCATAGATTTTTAATGGGGTTTAGATCGGGGCTTCTAGCTGGCCAATTCACAACTTTCACATTGTTATCTCTAAACCACTTTTTTGTTGATTTTGAGCTGTGGATAGATGCATTATCCTGTTGAAAAGCCCAATTTGGACCACATATTTCAGGTCATGCATTAAGTAAATGTTTTTGTAACATTTCTTGGTATCGATCAGAATACATTCTTTCATTCACAAATGCCAATTCGCATGTACCATTGAAGATAAAAGCTCCCCAAATCATAACAGATCCACCGCCCATTTGCCTTTTGGAGAAAATCTCTGGTTCTTTTCTTAGATCATGCCAGTAATATCTCCAACCGTCAAGCCCATCTAGATTTAACTTCTTATCGTCGCTGAACATGACTTCTATCCACTCATCTTTGAAATGCATGTATTTTTTTTTGCCCAGGATAAACGCTGTAATTTGTGTTGTTTGGCAAGTGGTGGTTTGCAAGCCTTTTTCGCATATTTCATGTTTTTATTGCTCTTGATTGACCTCCAAACAGTAGTGTAAGAAATCCCAGTTTCAATTCTTTTGTTACTTTTCGTACTGATGATTTTCCATTCACACATTTCTGAATAATTCTCCTGCGGGTACGTGAATCGAGCTTTGACTTAGGTCCTCGCTTTTGAATGGCAGTTGATTTCCCATTTAACTGCTTCACATAATTTTCCACAGCACATTTTGAACGCTTTATGAGGGCTGCAATATTTCTCAAAGACTTTTTTCGTTGTAATACGCTTTTATTTGGCCTTTTTCAAGATCTGATAACCATTTACTTTCAGCCATATTTCTTCGGCAAAAAATTAAGTACTAAAGTGGACGTGTTCAATATAAGCTTTTTAAGTTATTAAAACAACTGGTAGTAAACGAAAATGAGCATTAATAAAGATTGAACTTGAATTTATATACCATCTCATCTAGCTGTCCCTAAAAATTTGAAACACAGATTTGGCATTTTTTTCTATTTTCTTCTTTTATTAGCATTGATATTTATTTAATTATTTTAGATTTTTTTATTATATTTAATTTTTCATGTTTATCAAAGAAGTTTTTACAGATATATTAGGTAAAAATTATTCCGATTTTATGTTTTTAAATGGTGTCCTTAAAAATTTGAAACACACCTTATAAGGCATGTGGCTGCATAATATTCTTACCACTATTTTTGATGCACAACATTCTTACCACTATTTGTATCAAAATCGTATTGTTTTATACTTTGAGTATTGCCACTATTTTTAATTATTTATGTTGTATACATAAATATCGATAGAAAATAAAATTAGTTAGCTCAGACTTGTCTTGTCTGAATGGTAACCAGCTACCTACAGGCATATAGACTTGCAGATAATATTAGCTTTTCAACTTCAGGAAATGTGTCATTTCAGATTGGAACACACAAGCTTCAACAAGAGCATTGAAAGCGAAGAAAGAAATAAGAGGGGAAAAAAGGAAATATTACTAAAAAGCTCCTGGGGAATAATTCCTTTAAAATAACTAAAAAGACCGATACTCATGGCATCAATTGAAGTTTAGAAAGAACAGTACAGTTTCTGCCTGTTTTAAGATTTATTTTCATCCTATATCAGAATAGAATGTTGCAGAAGCTCTTACAAGAAACAAGCTCAAGCTTAAATGGAGAGAAATTTATGCCTAACTCTTTATAATAATAACAAAAAAACACGATTTTGAGTAATATTAATTTATTATGAGGTTAAGATTTAAGCACAATAACTCTTTTATTACTTATTATTAAAAAATATCTAACAATAACTAATTAGTACATTGTCTTATATCGTTTAAAAATAAAAATATATTAATCTTTTATCAGGATTATCACTTTGCCCCAATACCGGGGCAAGATGATATTTTTGCTTTATATTTTTAAAATAGCAAAATAATACTCATAATATTAAAATAAAAAATTTATCCTACTAATGCAATAAAAGATCATTTAATAATGTACGAAAAGACAAAATAGTTAACCTCAAAAACTTAATTTATTAAAAATAATCAACAGTTAATATCATCAACTTGCCCTTATCTTCCACATAAACTTACTTGAGATTTCTATATCCGCAATTTAATGACCCGAGGTGACAGTTAAGTTATCCTGTAGTAACAGTGCATGCATTAAATCAAAAGCATGATGGAATTTTACAAAGGATGTCCTACTATAGAATGTATGCGGTCATCACATTCCAATATTTTGCATTCCAAAAAGATCGACACTAAAAAAATTGTACTTTAAAAATTTAGACTCAGTTTAGAGCTACCAATTAGCATACGAAATACGCATTATTATTTTTATAAATAAGATAAAAATGACATTTTTGTTGAAGACACGGCGCTCGTTTTAAAATGATATTTTGATTATTTCTTAGATCAAATATTTAGAAAACATTCATGCAAAATAAATAAAAGGTCAGCCTTTTATTATAATAATAAATTGACTTTTTACATGCTTTGCTCCGAGTGACGAACATCTAATAGCTCACCAAAAAAATCAAACTCCATTTTTTTAAATTACGGTCCCGTAGTTATATTTTTATACATTCTGAAAACATTAGTAATAAAAAAAAGGAATTCGACGATTTTCTTATTTCATGTAAGCGGAAACTTCTTAATAAACTCTCAGCTGAGATAAAGAGACGGCTTTAAAATGTAGTTAAAATATTAGTTTAATCCTATTTTAAGCCTAGAAATTTAAAAAAAAATGCGGGAAATTTGCGAGACATTATCTCGAAAGAGAAGTCTTAAATTGCATGAAAAAAAATCTCAAATAAAATTCTTAGTGAAAAATATTTTAATAAGGAAAGAATGACAGAGTTAAAATGGATAATTTGTGATAAAATATAGTGTAGTAGAATTTGCTTACCATGAAATTCGAAGCCCACGGCTGTCCAAACTAATTTAAAGCCCATAATTTTGTCCGTAGTTCCTTTTTGTTCTGATGTCACTTTGGTTTTAAATCTAAAAGAAAAAGAAGCTACCTTTCTTACCATATTGTAAACATACATTTTATGAAAATGTGTTCAAAATATTTTAAGCATAAAAAGTAAAATTAAATGTCCTTTTTCTGAAAATATGTTGTTCTGAATCATATATATGATGGCTATAAAATAACTTAAGGTATTTAGAGTTCAATTGTAAAAAATATGTACAGCTAAATGTAATCAAATTTGATCAACATACTAATCCAACCAAGAAGTTTTGACTTGAAAATGTTCTAATTTTTGCCACTAACAAATATATGGCACTTTAAAAACACAGTTAGTCAAGTCAGCAGAAATAATTACAAAAATGGCAATTTCCTCTACATATTTTATTTTGGTATATGGATGACACATGTAAGAATTGAGAGGTCAATTAGTTGACCTCTCAAATCTCATATCACATAGACACATTAAATGGTACGAAAAGTAAGTCATAATAGTCAGATTTTTTCTTAATTTAAATACTTGCGTGGAAATATTCAACAGCAGTTTATGGAAAAGAGAATAAACTAAGCAACGAAAGGAAATTAACATTCAATTCTATTTCATGGATTGTTTGTTCTGCCGCGGAGCACGGCAGTTCAGTGTTAAAATGTCAGGCTTGTAGCATTAATACGATACTTTAATGTGGCTAAATTTTCGTTACTCGCTTTGTGAACTGCACTTTTCAAATGACTCTACAGCTAAAATCACAGGAAATAAGATCGGGTAATGTGTTGGTGGAATGCAAGGAAATTTAAGAGCCCTTTTTGAAAATGTTGTTATAGAACATGCCTCCAGTGTGAGGAGGTGCTCCATCTTTCATGGATACGTTCGATTGTTCTTGGTTCGAAGTTTGGAAGTTATGGAATATCATTTTTAGAAGATTTATTCGATATCTCTGTAGTGCGGAACAAATTATTGAGCTATTTCCAATGTTTTTCTTCCAAAGAAATACGGAGCCAGAATGAAAGAGGTTGTGAATCTACGATATCTTCTGAAAATGAATTAAGATTCTAAGAGTTCCATATACGATATTTTTGTTTATTCATAATCCAATGAGGCTAAAAATCCGCCTCATCAATCTATAGGATAATGAATAACCAAACATCTTTATCTTATAAACTGAATATTGTTACAAACCTGTAATGCTGCTTCCCAGCACCATTAATTCTATCACCGGAAAGACCGATTTGCAACCATCTGTATTGGATGCTGCTCGGGTGCCGAGCCAGTGATCCCAAAGCTTAGCGATAAACTTGACGACCTGGAGACGATTTAGCGACAAAAGAGATAATGCTGGGAACTTCGAGAATTTTAACGATCTATCCAATAAGAACTGAGAAACGCCTGATTGGCCCAGAAGGTTCTCAGCCAGCCTCCCGGGAGGCAGTCTCAAGCTGCAGTGAATCGTAGTCGGAGTCGTAGACAAGTAACGAGTCGTCAGGAGGATAACGAAGCAACGGTGGAATAGTCCAGCGTTGTATGGAGCTCAAACGCGTGCTAAACTGCTGTGTGCCAAATCCTGGCGTTTATTGTAGAAGCAGCGTCGTGTCGTGTGTGGAGTAGCCAGTCGTGTAGTAGTGACTCGGCAGTTGTATACAGCTAAAGTGAGGAGACAGTGGAGATTTCAGCCGTTTGGAGAGACAGTAGAGCAAAGCTCTGAGAATCCCCTTTCCTGCTGAATTCTGTCTTGCCACTTTGTGTGCTGTAGTCGATTATTACTTGTGGGTTACTGTTTGCTGTAGTGTGCTATCCCGTATTCGTCTCGGCTGTAAATATTTGTCGTCTTTGTGTCTTCGTATTAAATAAACGTCGTTGTTGTTGATTGTTTTCACACCATACACCCACTATAAGCGAACCCGGTGATTTTACGAACTTAGTAGTAGTAATAGTGAAAGCCGTAACAATATAAATAAAAAAAATACAGGAGGGTTACTCATTGCCATCGCAAAGTTGCTGGGTATGGCTAATGTCATAAAAATGTCAATATTTTGCGAAAATATTTTTATACGATAGTATAGGTACATCCAGTTACCTGGACATTGGCCTAACACTGTTGCTTCTTTCTTGATATTCTCTATTTCAGGAAAGGTCTCACCATCGTGATTAATACGTTTCCGTCCTCGTTCTGGTATATGGATTTTTTTTTATGCAAACTCTATATCATTTATTATTTTCGAAGTGTTGATTATTAAGTGTATATTACTTTTATTCTGATCATACAATTTTTTTAATTATTATTAAAGCACACCATTCATCTAAACATAACATGACATAAATGGACGTACAAGACACCAAGGGAAGTCTTAGGTTATAAAGCCCAACATTCAGTTTGTAAAAATTAGCATAATTACGTTACTGCAGGCATCTCTACTAAAGAAAAGAGGAATGAATGTATGTGTGTGTGTGTTTGTTGCGTTGCTGCACTACGGGCTAGACCGCTTGACCAAAAGCTACCAAATTTGACACATATATACGTTGGAGGGTGGGAATGTGCGCGATTTTCTTGAAACTTTAATTGGAATTTTAATTAATCAAAAATTAAGCTGACTTTTTGTATTTTTCCTCGATAACTCCTAAAAATAGCACAAAAAAAGAATTTTATACTGTTTCAAAATTTAAGAAATTGTCTTTAATTATACCAATTTAATATTCGTGCAAATATTTCTTAAGTTTTGGTAATTTTTTTAAAAAAAATGCATTTTTGCTTTATTTTTAACAATATATTACATCAATGCTCTGAGAAACAAACCGTCTTCTTCGTTTCCAAAAATCATTTCCAGACATTACGACAAGTATCTATTTAAAGGTAAAAATGTCTATTATTTAAAAATATGAAACATAATCAACAGCATAAAATATATCAATATAAAGTATAATCAAAATCTTTTTTTATACCTTATCCGAGCAGGAATCAAGCAAAAATGTTTTCTTTTAGTGCAGGTGAATGCTTTATTATCTGATTTAATATTACTTATAATGATTTCTGTCAATATCTGAGTTGCTTGTTAGTGAAAGCTTAACAGCACGGAAGTTTTTTTCAACTCTCTTATAGGAAATTTTCCCATATTTTAAACTCTTCATCTAAGACCTTCTCTATCTGTAGTTCCTACAGAGAACAGAGTTCTGTTGTTTATGTAAGAACAATTTTACCTGTAAAACCTTTGTTCAGACAACTAACTATGTTCGCGCACTTCTCTTTATCCAACAAATAGTTCGAAAAACATGTACTGCAACAAGAATGGTGTCTTGTTTACTCAATTTATGCACATAAATACTGGTCCTGCTACAGCATCATCTACTGGTGAACTATGGTACTAATTTTTTTTTATTAAATAAAAGTTAAACTCACCATTATTGAAATTTAATTTTATATGGAATAGTAAAACGCACTTGAGAACTTTCTAAATAGGAAATATTATTTCACCCTCATTTAACTTTGTATTTTTGAATGTGATTCACCATAATAATAACGCTTACGAACTATATTTTAAAAAGGTTAATTCATATATTTAGAAGTTATAGGACTGTTAATTTATTTTAACTGAACCTCGATTATTTGAGTTGACTAGACCGTACTCGTGTCGGTTTATTAGAAACTCGGTTAATAGAATCAAAAATTTAAATTACGGTTTCTTTACTTTCGATAAACTTCTCCAAATTTTTTTATTTGAAATTTTAAAATTAAGCCCACAAGCACAAGTGTCTATTAATATTTCAACTCAAATATGAATTATTAATAAAAAGCAACTGCGAATGTTGCGGATCGTCGATAGTTTTTGAATTTTCCAATGATTTTTTTTAAATATCATCCTCCTATAACAACGCGACACTTTTTGGATACATTTCTGCATTATTAAAATGTATGGAATATTCAATATCCTCATTGAGTTCTTGAAGAACGGAAATATGTGTTTTTAAAATTTTCTCTAAGTAACTTATTAAGTAACAAAAAAAAAATCATCTAACGATGATGACTTCTTAGAAGCTTTCTCATCCTGAAAAATGGCTCCAGTGCAAACTTTTAGCCTTTACTAAAAACTGCGTTCACTTAAAAAAAAAATAATAATAATATTTTCAACACAATTCTATTTTCTAGTACCGGTTCTTTTAAAAGAGATTATGGTTGATACATTGCCAGATAATCTAACAGATCAAATTTCTATCAAAACAAAAAAGTGGCATTTGTGGAAGGTTTCACTGAATTTATTTAATATTTGGAAATATTAAATAACTTGCTATGTAAGAAAAAAATCATCTAATGGCAATGGCTTCTTAGAAACGTTTTCATCATGAAAATTGACTCCAGCGTACACTTTTAGCCTTTTCTAAAAAATGTGTAGACTTTTTTTTTAAAGAAATGTAAAACGCAATTCAATTTTCTGATACCGGCTCTCTTAAAAGATATCTTGGTTGATAACGGACGGATAATCCAACTGTATCAAATTTCCAAAAAAACAAAAACCTGGCATTTGTGAAAGGTTTCACTGCATTATTATATTTCGAAATATTCAGCAAAAATCATCATTTCTTAGCTTACACTGAATATTTTTATTTGAAATTTAAATGGCTGTTTCGTTCGGTGAGGTTTAATGGCATAAACGCCAGATTTGGTTATACTGCGCCAAACAAGTGATATAAAACAAGCTGTAAAAATTCACTGGTGAATATTGCAAATGATGGCACCTTATAATAAAAACCATGAATAATAAAATACGAGTAATCCTTGTAGCTAAAATATCATGGAAAGTAAAAACATAAAAATATTTCTCAATAATGTTCAGAAAAAAAATATCAAAAGTTGCGGAAGCAAAAGATTTGAATGGGAGTAAAAACATGTCACCATAATTCTTGTAGAAAGCGGTCTTAAAAATCATTGTAGTCTGTTAACAATAAATATGTTGTCATGGGTAAGGTTATTTAATATTAAATTATAAAAAGCGTTAAAATCAACCCATAGAAATGAACTCTTTTTTAAAATTTTTACTCCAAAGCAGTGTCTTCAGTAAGTTAGGGTTTGTAAAGAGTTGTCTTTGCTATTCGGCAATAGCAGGGGTTTTGTCAATGGTTTCTTTGGAATTATAATCTATAGCATTTTCATTTGTATATAATTCGACTTCATTCTCAATCTTGTAGTTGGAGATGTTATTTATTAGTATGTATTTAGACTTAAAGGTACCGATTATAATTTCATTGCATATTTTGGGGCCAGTTTCAGCATCTATTTAAAGATGAGAATCATCGAACAGTATAATAGCAGAAGTCAAGACATGTAAAGATGAAGATTGTTCTTCGGAATTTAAAGACTTTTTCGTATTTGATGGATTTCAATCTTTAGTTTTAAGTTGCTTCTAAGATTTTTTTCTATTTGCAACTGTTTTAAAATTGGAAAAATCTGTGAGACTGACACTAAATCAAAGTTCAGAGCGAAATCACGTCGTACGGTCTGACGGTAAGAAAGTTTTCTTTTTGTAAAGAAATGCATTTCATAATGAAAAAAAGAATTTAACGTTCATTAAAAGATAAGTTCGGAACTTTCTAATGTCCACTAGAGAGGGCAGAATTCTTTTTGCCAACATGATATTGATTGATATCCAGTTCTGATGGCATTATTCCTCACGGTGCCTAGCAACAGCTCTGTCCTTCAGCTTGTTATTTCCTATAGTGCTTGCTGGAATCCACACACTTAGGGTCCCCCTCGTTGGCAGATATCACCTTTAATGTGAATCTTAAGAATGTGGCTCCCTATCAGATAACCACTTAAGTGGCTAGCTACTAGCCGAATCGATACGCTGGGCTCTAATTTGCACAACCTATCTATGAGGCGCCAAGAACGGACAATTTGTGGGTTCTAGGTTATCTATGAGAAAGAAGAAACAGAGGGGCAACTACTTCTCAGAAGAATTCCCTCAATTGCCGTAGAGAAATGAAAGTGAAAAGCACGAAAAAGAAGACGCATGAGAGAATTAATTTGAAGGAAGAATAATTATCTAGATATTTCTGGCCCTCACATCCACCTAAAGAAAGTGAATCGCAACGGGGGTCATAATTTGAAGAAATCTTGGAGATTGATTAGAATGTTTTAAAGGCTCTCAAACTTTGAACTTTAGTGCAAACTTGTATAGTGCAAAATACAAATAAAACACTTATAGACTTATTAGGTGCTTGCATGTATTTTGATCGTTCTTCACATCAAAAAGGCATTTATTGAGAAAGATAAACACAATATATATCAATTAAAATATTTTCCATCATTTTCTAAAACTTTTTCCCACTTTCGTCAATAAGTCTTGCAATTTATCGCCTTTGAATTTTGGTCTTCCAGGACGTTCTTTGTCATTGACATCGAAATCACCACGCTTAAATTATTGAAATCAAAAACCAACACTCGGGATATGGCGGAGCAGCATCATCATAGGTTTCTAAAAGTGTCTGATGGGTTTCGGCAGCAGATCTCTTCAAATCAAACAAAAAAATAAAGAATGAATACCGAAAATGTAATTTGGAGCGTTCCATGATTGAGGTTTTTATACACTGAATAGTTTAATAATACTGAATGTTCAATAATACTTTCAAAATGATAACAATAAAGTAATAGTAAATTGTTAAAACCCAAAACCATTGTTGTTTATATAGATACTTCGCATGTTTACGAATAGATGTCGCTGATTAAAATACATACAAGCACCTAATAAGAAGTTTGTGATTGAAAATCTAGGCGCATTGTTAGTATAACTTACTTAGCAACATAAGAAAAAGCATGCCATGGAGATGAATCTTAATGAATTTGGGGGCAAAATGGAGGAAAAAGATAAATAGACGAAGGAAAGGAAAATCCTAGGGAAGTAGAGGAAGACACTGATATTAGAGAATGCTGAGTTCCGATCAGTATTGAAAGTATACTATTTAGAGAGCAGTTGTTGGAAAAATAAAATAATAGGAATCTACAAAGATAGGGTCACCATAGACTGAATCATATTTCTTTTACGAACCATTACTTAGAATCAAAATTTGATTTGGAATAACCAAAATGATAAAACCTACTAAGAACTCCTTCAGCCGAATCAGTCTAGCAGTATTGAATGTAAATAAAACTATTAGCGAAAATGATTCAAATTATGTCTAAATAACAAGATAATTATATTTTTCAGTACGATAACACCAAGCTATAGATTGTGAATATTTAGCTGGAATATGTTGCTTCTTGGATTTTTGAAATATGCCTTTTTAAATATTTTAAATCCTCATTTATTTGAATCCATATAGCAAGGCTGAGAAGTGCAGCATTTTAATCAGTACGAGTGCATAAAAATTGTTTAGATAATTTGATCGCTTCAAAAGAACATGACTTTATCCATTACAAAGTTAGTTAGTCCATTACAAAGTTAAAATGAAACAAGGTTGAATCGTTCAATGGAGCGCATTTTCATTAAAAACATTCTTTAATTTTCTGTAAAGTATTTTATTTACTTATCATACGCGAAGAATTTTGAATCTACCTAACAGGAAAAATGCCACAAAATCCATTTCAGGTTTCACTTGAATTAAAATAAATCAAAAGAATGATTCAAAAATACAGTAGAATCTCGTCATAATTAATTCCCAAATCGTATTTGTAGTCTGAAACGTTCGTTATTCATAATGCATGCTTCTTTTACAAGAAAATTGTCTAAAGTCATTTGTCTTTAATTAAGTTTCAAAATTTGGCGAAAATAGAACATAACCTTATCGTTAAATGAATTTGTAATACTCATAGCTACTGCCTTATAAAGGTGAGGCCTCCTCTACATACGATACAATAATTTACCACTGCTTTCAGTATAACCCTTATTTCACTAGATGATTATTGCTCTATTGAGTCTATTATTTCCTACTACTCCCTCTGCAACCTTTTACTGTGACACAAAATGCAGCTTTATATGTCTTTTTGGCAGTTGTGGGAACGTTCTCCTACCAACTTATCGAAATCTTTTATGTAAACCTCTAACACCACAATCTTGGTCAGAAACACAACATCGTCGTTTAATGTTTCACAGTCACTTGCTGGAACACTTCAGAGTTGCATTTGGTCAAAATTTCTCGTTCTCTTGAAACAAACACTCAAAATCGACTTATATAGGTCAATCCAGCATGTGATGCGAAGGTATCTCCTCCTCATTCGCTCTGCGAAACATCGCTCATTAAAGAGTTACTTTTTTATATTTCGTTTCTTAATAATGCAAATCACTCGTTATGAGAGATGCTTGTTAAGATAGGTTTAACTGTTCGTAATTATATTCTGAAATCAATTCTTATTTTTATATTCTTGTTATATTATAGATATCACAAATCTTATTCTATTCTTGTAATTGAATTATGTAAAACTGGCGATTTTTTTTAATAGACAGAATACCATAAAAACAAGGAAAATCTATCCTCCTTATGTTTATATTAATAAGTCGTTATATCAAAAACAAAATTAAAAATTAATCACTTTTTGCAAAATACCAAACTGGCTTTTCATCTATAATTAAAACTTCGAGTGACAAACATTACAAAATTTCAATATTTCGTTAAAGCGATTGGTAGATACTTTGTGAAAACTCATCGATCAAAACTGATACAACAGTTTATCACTTTCAGAGAATCAATAAATTTTAATACTTCATGTGTAGAACAAATAAGCGACGATGAAAATAAATATCCTTGTCTTTGTAAGAAAGGAAAACACAGAAATTATGAACCAGTCATTACCTCCACCTATTATTTAAAGCAAAAATCAAAAGTTTTATCTACAATACTCATTTCTGCTGAAATGAAATATTCACCTGCATTCTTCTATCAAGGAAACGTAATGTTAACCTTAATCCTTTTCTCTGGCAAGTTATTTTTCCTATTTGATGAGGTGTAACTGTTTGAAGAACTTCAAACATTAGAAATCGAATAATTGTATTCGAAGTAGAGCTTGTTATGAAATAAATTTTATTATTTTCAGAAAAAACGTTTCGATGCCCGAACTATAAATGATTCAGCGTTTTATTTCTTCACAAATCTGTAAAAAGCTTCTCTCAGTATGTACTTCTATGTCTTGTGCTTTTATTAATAAAAGCAGTGTCGTTTTCTGCTGTAATTTTGTCCTACCCTTTAACCTTTAAGCTTCGGGAACCCAAACTCCGAAAAGTTACTTTGAATACGGGCATTTAGTGAGAAAAGCTAGAAGATGCTTTCCCCTTCTTTTATAGGCGATTGTTGGAAATAACTTATCCGATTTCGACCACCCATAGTGTAATTGGTCATCTGTCCTGTCCGTCGCAACCAGGTTGCTTTACCACGTCTGAACCCTAGAAAAAGCTTTTTATCGCAGTTTTATCTATTCTTTTTTTTTTTTCTGAAACATTATTTTACTAATTCTGTAGGAGAAAGTATTGAATGAAATATTATGACATTAAATAAATTGTAAATAGGATAATTGATGTATTGTTATTTAGCACGTTAAACAAAATATTGCCAATTTTTCAATCATATTTGTAATTAAATAAATTTCTCAAGAATCACTAAAGCTGTAAATTTAATTCTTATGAAGCTTGAACACATCATTGTGAATTTTATTTTGTTATTCTTCTAACTCATCAATTTTGATAAAATGTGACGATCATGCATAAAGATCCTAATTGTTCATATTTCCTTTTTAAAGATATTCCCATTTCTTTGTGCATAACACAAATAACAATCATCTGCTGTTTTCTAGATGAAAATATCTTTGAATGTTTAAGTATTAATATACTGCGCTCGCAGAAATCAAATATAATTTTTATTCCTAACATAGTTTGAACGGTTTTTAATATAATTACTAGTAACGTTTTCCTATTCTATTGTCGATTCTTACATTTTTTTTTTGCTGCGAATTTCAATTACTCATTGCAGTGTAGTATTTTTGAAAACTATGCTCAATTTTTCAGACAATAAATACCTGAATTACAACAAAAAAAAATTATTTTTCTGCAGAAAAATTTGCTAATACGTATGTAATCACCAGATTTAAGACAATTTTTAAAAAGTAAGATTAGATGGTTTACTTAGGTTTATGGTTTACTTAGAATTCGATACATAAGATTACATTGCGATAACATTACGCTGAAAAGTAGTTAGCAAAAATATATATATATATATATATATCTGTCATTCTAAATGATCAGTATTCGTTATTAAATACAAGTATTTTTACTAGCAGCTGATTTAGATTATCTTTCAGAAATGCTTAAAATTAAACCTAGAATTCCTGACTTTTTTATGCAACTACTTTATTTTATTTCAATACAAATATTTCTGGAATAATTTAAGTGTCTAGTAACTTCTCAGTGGATTGAAATGAAGGTATAAAGATTTTAATATTTCTCTTCTGATATCGAAAAACTACTAATTATTATTTTTGATAGATTTTAACACTCTTCTTCAATATTTTAAAATTAGAATTATAACTTTTAATGAATAATTATAAATTATTAAATCAATCGATTTCATAAATTATGAAAAATAATGCTGAAATCGACAACTTACTTAAGAATCAAAGCCAAAATGTATTTTTAGAAGGAATATCTCCAGTTCAAGTATTAAAATTTAAACCTGAAAAAAATTGTAGGTTGTTTTAATACTGTGTTAGACTAATACATTAGTGATTGGGAAGTATATATGCCCAAGACTCCAATAAGGGGGGGGGGGGAAGTATGAAGACAAAACAAAGTGTTTTGTAACTCTTCAATGTAAAATTTAATGACAGAGTGAAAAAAAAAACCCGAGGATCCATTTAGTTTTTCTATATCATTTGTGACGAATGGGAGATAAGAAGTAACAGTTTGTCTAGGGTGTCGATTACCTTCATAATACCATTCCGTCAAAAATGAAACTTCAAGTAATTCTTCTTGTTTAAATGATTAGTAAATTCTTATTCAAATATTTAGACAAATATATGTGCCCAACCATAACCATATATTATTATAAAGTTACAAAATTATATTAAGTTAAAATATTAAGGAATTTATAAAGTTAAAAAATTAAGAAACAGGTGAAAAGACTAAAGTTTACAACGAGTATTTCCCACAAATGAAATTATGCAAACTCATTCCATACCTCTTAGGAAAATTATTTAAAAAAATTATTCGCCAAAGCAGGGCTTACAAGACTTTCTAGTGCCAACGGTAATTATAACTGCTGGACGAAATCTCCTGACCCTAAGGGGTGCGACACAAAAGGAATGAGATTTTACGAGACAGTTAGGGTTCAGGTGGAAACTTCAAGTGGGGGAACGAAATTCAAACTCGTAGTATACGGTAGTGGTACAGCAGTTGTACCGAGTCGTAAGGAAAGGTAAAAAAAATCTGGTACAACAGTTGTACCGGCCGTAAGCTAGAAGTTAATATTTGAGTCTAAATGCCGAGATAACAGATATATATTTTATTTACTGAAAATATTTTAATAGAAAATTTCCACGTTTTTGTTACTTTGGTCTATCCTTCATTGCTTTCTAATGAGCAGCTTTCATATATGATATCAAAATGCTGTATATTAAAAAGAAAGCGACATATCTTGTTGAAAAATTTCTTCATTTGCATTACCTTTTTTTCTTTATTCTAATTAATATTTTTATCTGTTTTATATGCCAAAATTGATTTAGAACTTGGGATTATTAATCTCAAATTCAAATCTATTAATAATATTCGAGAAATTATAGGTTAACATACCAAATGGCGCATGTTTATTCAGAATAATAGCATTTATTTACAGCAACACACAGAGACTGATTCTAACGTTGATAAAATATCAAAATATATTACTAAAGACGAGATAATTGCATGCTTACCCACTTCACATTGCAGTAAGTGAATCAGATGTCAGCTGTGACAAAGTTTTAAGAATGAAATTTTGAAATTCAATTAGAGTATGCAAAATGATAGCTTGCATAGGAGGAAGAAACTAGTTAAGTGGTAAGAAGGAGGAAATGGGTATCGAATAGCAAAAGAAACGGACTTAAATTTGTAAAATAAAATAATGGCTTATTTTTTTCTGAAATGGTAAAAATAGCAATAAAAATCTGCACTCTATATATGCATATTTAAGTCGGAGTCGGTGACGTTTTAATGAAATTTTTATATCAGGATCTCTGTTTAATACATATGGAATTTTAAAATGTTATTGCTTTTTGCCATTATAAACTAAAAATGGCAGCGATATCATAGTTATTAATTTCATTTCCTTCTCTATATAGCTTCTGTGGCTGTATAGTAAAGAGAAAATAATAGAAATATTTTTTAAAGAACAAACTTTATTTTATATACAAAATTACTATGTTATTTTAATCTAGAGAAATTTAATGATTCACGAGAGGCTTATTGAGAAAGAGGAATTTTATTAAAATTAATTAATTAATTTTTAAATATATTTATAAATATATGTAAATATATATTTATTTATGAATTTTAAATATATTATTATTAAATAAATAATACTGGAATTTTATTAAATATATTTTAATTGTTATTAAATATTCAATAACTTTTTCAAGAACTTATTCAAGAACTTTCAAGAACAAGCGATTTTTGCTTATATCTCAGCTTTCTGAAAAAAAGTTTTCCTACTTTTAGTACATTAATAAGAGTACGTTTAATTTATTTTTATTTCCTACTTTCCTGTTTCTAACGAATTTAATAACTTATTATTATTATTATTACAGTGTTTTTTAATAAATAATACTCAAATTCTCAACAAGAGGAAACAAAATGCTACACAATCAAAGTAAAAAGATTTTTTTGCTAAATAGTGATAGCTAAGTTCCCAGCCATTGGAATCTTAAAATTATCATAACTATATGAATGAAAAGTCCATCGCTCGAAATAAGAAAAACCGATTCTCAGTTACCAGATAGGGGAAATCATACATGAAAAAGTAATTTTCTAGTGTCGTTTTAAAACTAATTTTTGAGCTAAAAGTTTTTTAAAGAGTCATTTGATGCATTTTCATTTCAATTGCGATTTAATTGAAATGGATTAAAAGTGTAAATCCCATTGAATCTTAACAGTTTGCTAGAGAAGCATTATTAGAGCAAGGGAACTGTTCATGAATTGAAATATTTCTTTATCTTTCTTAACAATTTTATATTAATTATATATCAGTTATTAAAGAATGGATAAATTTTTCAACAGACCTTTAAAGAAGAAACCTTAATACTAACTTACTCCGAGTATTAAAATGACTTTTTTTTATTTTCACGATTGTAAATGGAATCGTTTCTTAACAATTTTATATTAATTAAATATCAGTCATTAAAGAATGGATAAATCTTCCAACAAACATTTTACCGAAGAAAATTTTATATTAACTTAATCAGATAATTAAAAAGACTTTTTTATTTTCACGATTGTAAATGGAATCATTTCTTAACAATTTTATATTAATTATATATCAGTCATTAAAGAATGGATAAATCTTCTAACAAACTTTTTACCGAAGAAAATTTTATATTAACTTAATCAGAGTATTAAAATGACTTCTTTTTATTTTCGCGATTGTAAATGGAATTCGGCCTCGAAGTTTTAAAAACGAAGTTTCCGTAAATTTGCCCACAAATAATAAAAAATTCTACAGTTGAAAGTAATTTCTTTTACTTCTTTCGTAACTGTCGAGATTCGAAATTAAACTGGGTAGATTTTCTTCACTACAGCTTACATTTTATTATTACGGTTTTAAAATGGAATATTTTCGTTTAAGTAAAGAAAATGCTAGGGTTTGGATGAAATCTCACTCTCTGAGATAAAATGGAATTTTTCTGAAAGCTCATGTGTGCATTATAATATTATACAATTAATCGACATTTTTATTAAAATCGTTCAAAGCAATAATGTGGTTTTTGTTATTATTACTGTTTTAAAATGGAATATTTTCGTTTAAGCAAAGAAATTGCTGGAGTTTGGATGAAATCTGACTCTCTGAGAGAAAATGGAATTTTTCTGAAAGCTCATGTATGCATTATAATTTTATACAATTAATCCACATTTTTATTAAAATCGTTCAAAGCAATAATGTGATTTTTGTGAGCCTAAAAAACTGTCATAATATTACTTCCAGCCATAAAATTTTCTAACATTGCTGTAATTCAAAAGGATACTAAAAAAAATTTCATAGCTGAGATTGCTGAAAAGATAGCAGTTATTCGTCATTTCTAATAAAAGTGTACAAATGTTGGGCCACAAACAATAATTTTTTTGCAATGAAATAAAGTGCATACTGCCATGGTGTTTGTTAGACAGCTAATAGTAAACAAGTAATATAAAAAACATTTTTTAAATTCAATTACTACTTAGGTCACCAAAGAAAAATTTTATTTTAGGTACTATTTAGGTACTTATTAAAAAAAAATTAAATATAAAAAAACTATTGATTTTCGCAATAATTGAACTCGCATTCTTCACCTCATAATACCATCTTTTATCAGAATACTAAAGAACAGAATTTTTTTAAATTATTTTCTATTTTATATTCAAGAATTATATTGTTTTTACAACTTACTTCCAAAATACAACCAAATTTTTCACATCGTAGTAATCATAATTTTTTAATAGCTTGCTTGTGTTTTCCCTTTTTAATCTGTTTCTGAAACCTCCAAGAATCTGGATTTTATTTATTTACAACTCGAAAGATATAAGTTTCGAAGTGAGAAGATTTTCGATGCACATATCAAAATGGGATGGTTTTAGGTACAATTTTTGTCAAACTAATAAAATGAATAAATTCAAATAGCATTAGCAAATAGAAATAAAATTCGAAACAAATTTAAAATATGAAAATGCTAATTCTTGTCAAATGACAAAAATATAAATATGATAAAAATAAATAAATAAAATTATAAATATCGATTATAATATAATAAACATAACAAAGATGAAAGGGATAGCCTCATTTGAAATGTATGAGTTTTATAAATGCATGGTTTATCGTATAAAGTTTATGCGCGTGAATATACAGGGAAGCATCTGTTAATATAATACAAGAACACTGATTCTTAAATTAATACTAAACTTTATTGTAAATTCTGTTTCTGATTTTAAAAGTATTAGAGTGCTCATAAATTCAGTGCTCAGTATAATCCGTTAAATTTTTTAATCAATAATCAATAATTTAATAATTAAGAAATCAATAATTTAAAAGTCTTTCAGATCCACTAGTGTTGAGTTATTCTTGTCAAGTTTGCAAGAATAACTCAACATTGGTTGGATTATTCTTGCACTAAGTTTGAAAAAAACTGCACTCCGCTTGAAAAAAAAAAATTTTTTTTTTTGCTTTAAATTTAATTCAAGAATTAGGAGGTTTCATGTTAATAATTTCGCCCTCTATTTTGCGAATGCAGTGTCAGGTTAGCTCGTTCTCTATGCTACTAGTACAACTTTCCCCATTTTAACTATAGGTATTTTGTGCGTAAAACACTTTTTAAGGATTTTAAATTTCAGAAATTAATGTTCCTTAAACTTAATTTCATATGGTAAACTTAATTTTAGTGATATTATAACAAATTTTTAATTTCAATTCAAATTAACGCCGAGCTAAACGTTCACTAAACTTAGAACAGCACAAATATAACACAGTGAATTAAAAAAGTTGGACATCAAAAAGAATCCATTTTGTGGCTCAATATTTTCTAGCAAGTTTACTTTCAAAATTAATTATTTTTTATAAAGGTATTTTCTTCACAGATTGAGATGGCCTTAATATAATTCAATTTAATATTGCATCTAATTTTAAATAATGCAAAGAAAAAAAATTGAGGTTTCCACTGCCCCCACCCTCAAAAAAGTGGACATTTATTTTATCTGCACAGTAAGTTGCTATATGCAAATTTTATGCAAAGTTTAAAGACGTACAGAGTATTTTTTGGCACTAGCCGAAGTCAAATATTTCAGTTGGAGTTGTTTCAATTTTTTTTGTTTGGTTTAAATTTTCAGAAATGGAGAAAAGAAAACTTCTATAGATGTTAAAAACTTAATTGTGAAACTATGGAAAGAAAAGACATTGTAGAAATTGTGAAAAGGTCTCGTTCAACAGTGCATTACGCAATTAATACGTATAAAAGGCATGGAATTTTGCAAAGACCTAATAGAAGTGGTCGATCCAAAAAGATTTCTTGCCTCAAACGGAAAGACGGATACTGAGATTTGTTAAAAAGAATCCAAACAATTCAGCGTAAATATATCAATAAAGTTGAAGGAGGAATTTGTTGTCAATGTACATCCACAGAACTATAAGGATTTTTTCCATTCTAAGGAATGTAGAGCATATGCACGACAAAAGAAACCATACATACCTGCCAGAAATGTGAACAAACTTCTTGAATATGCTAAATGCTAAGTTGAAAAACCCGAAGATTTTTGAAAGTCTGTTATTCTTTTTCTGTTATTTTATTTCTTTTCCTGAACCTGTGAATAATCTTAAAAATCGTAGACTTACTCAATTTCAAGATAGGACCAATATAGCGAACTGATTTTTCATTTTTCCAATAACTTATGACAAGATTTGACGAATCAATCGATATATCGTTATTTCTCGCCATTTTTTCTATAAGTAATCTTCTGTGTTGAAATTTTTGTGTTAAAAATTATAGTCTAAAAAATGGTAGTGAATTCAATTTCTATTGACGTGCTATATATTTGTTGAGTTTTTCGTTTCAAAAGTGTCCTTTATAATATATTTGAAAAGTTAAATCAAATTATAATTCTAAAATACCCCCAAAAATTTCCTTACAAACTGTGCACCAAATGTTTCTTTATTCATTTTGTTTTTATTTTAATGTTATAGATAGTTTTATATATAGCTTTGTGCCAAGTGTCCCAATACTTTTTTGAGTAACTGTATCTGCATAAATGGACCAGAATTAATATTCATTTTGTACTGCTTATTAATACAGACAAATTAATTTTTTCATATTAAATGCTCCAAATGAAGCTTCTTGGCATAATATATTATATAATATCAATAGAATTCTCAGATTAGCAAAGAACCTGTATTTTCCTATATTGAAACCGTTTTTTCAGGTGCTATGAAATAGAAAATTTAAGCTATGGAAAAAAAGTAGGCAAACGAATCGATTTGTATTAAATTAAATGTTCATCTTGCCTGAAAAACAACTTCTCTAATGAAATTTTAACAAAATTAAATCCCCCCTCCATATTTTTGCTTATAAAAATTCTCTTAGTTAAAGAAAATCAAAAGAAGAAATTAAGTTTTTATAGAAACCGGAAATACCTTATAAGCAAGCGGTTCCGCTTCGACATTTGGGTTCTTTCTTCTACGTTCTTGTAGTACTTCAAATCGCCACAGTATTTCTTCATAATTTCCGGATTAAAAGTGAAGCTGGAATAACCATCGTAGATAGAAAGTTCAACATCAGCGCAGTTGGCTGAAAAGAAAAATATTTTGCCGTTAGACATCAACTGACATACGCAACAAAAAATAATATCTGCCGAAGTTTCGTATGAAGTTTTATATCCTTAAAACGCTTAAGACAAATAGAAAATGAAGTTTAAAATCTTAGACGTTCTCGAAATGAGTAGTTTGCTCCACAAGAAGAAAAAAAATCAGCTTTAGTTTTTCAAATTTTTGGAAATTCTGGAAATTGTTTGGCAGTTCAAATTTCTAAGCCTAGCGAAAATATTTTTGATAAATTACTTAATTGTTCTTATATACTAAGAAAGTATTTTCACTCAAAAATTTAACTTGAAGATTGCATATGTGGGATTGTTGCAGGCTACAAATTTCTTGCCAAAAATTCATATTCTATCAACGTCTAGAAAAAAGTTTACAAAAAATCCTTATCAGAATATTTTATTGAATGAAAATTTCAAATTAAATAAATTATATTTTTTGGTTTTATGGATATGAAATTACAGTTTTCAACCGTCACATTCCCCCTCATTGACGCCTAAGTCAATGCTTTACCTGATTGTAGGCAATTTTAAAACATGCATCATACGTACAGTAAAACCTGATTTTATGTGGTAGATAGGGACCGCATAAAAGAAACTGCACAAAACATATTCGGAATAAACAATTTTGTACTACATACTATAGAATTTTTTTTATGCGGCGGACAGGGACCGCATAAATAAAATCGCACTTAGAAAATACGTCAATAATTTGCGAAATACATGAGAAAGTGTATCCAACAAAATAAATAAATCAAATATGGAAACACTTAAAAAGCACCCAATATCTTATTGTACACATGGAGAAATTTACAATATTTCTTGAATATGATGCTCTTCTATTGCTTTCGTTTGTTGCACTATTAATAGATTCATTAATTTTACTCGCACGTTTGTGTCTAGATTTTATAGTGGATTCACCTAATTAAAATTCATTAGCAACAGCTGTGGATCCTTCACCCTCTGTTAATCTGTTTAATATTAAAATTTTAGTTTCTAATGAAATTGTCTTCCTATTTACTTTTTTTTCTTGACTACAATTATTCATTTTAAAGTAGTACTTATGTCTAAAAGTGAAATAAAAATCATAGAAACTATTTATAAATAGAAAAAAAATTTATTTACCTTTAATCACACTATAAAATGAATCCTTTATCACGTGAATCGTGGATAAAACTCGGTATACGAAGCGCATGCTGCTAACGCGTCGAACTAAAATAATTGAATGTGCATCATCGGGAGACTTTTTTAAACAAATGAACAGAGCGTCTTGAAGTGTACATGTATATACACTCTGATAGAAAACATTACATTGGTGCCAACGCCGTTGAAATTCACATATCGCACGAAAAGAATCGCACAAAAACAGGTTTTACTCTATTTGCTGAATAGCAACCATTGCACATTTATATATTGCAGTCTTAATGTTAAGGTGTGAGAATATGCTTACAGAAGAATTTTTAATTAGAAAGGGGTAACACCAAGACACAAAGAGAGAAAGGAAATTCCATACTTTGAGTAACCCGAAACCTAACGAGTGGAACTAAATCTTTCTTGCAACAAATTAAACACTTCTTTTTAATTAATGTTTTTTACCATAAAATATCGCATGTAACTCAGAATTAGTCCAGAACTGAGCTTCGTCATTTTCATAACAAATCCTTCAAATCTGACCAAAAGAAAGATTAAGATAAGATTGAAGGCGGATTGGGCTAGACACTGAGTTCGTTGTGGAAGCTGCTATATTTGAATATGTTGCGCCAAACATGTAGTAGATGTACTGATACCCGGTAATATATAAAATAGTTGACATTCTAAAACTTTTGTAGTTAATATAAAAGAAATAAAAAATCGCATGAAAAAATCCTCATTATTAAAAAATGAGTAATTACAATTGCCTAACTATCGTAAAATGAAATAAAGAAAGGAAAACATGGATTTTAAACTTTAATTACATATATTTTTTTTATTCAAATAATATAGACAGACCTTTACTGAGATAGCAATGTTGATTTGTTTCCTAATCAAAGCAAATGCGTTGTTTTTAAGGAATTTATTTGGCGAATGCAACCAGCGAAGCATTATAAGCATCTAATTAGTTTTTGGATGACAAAGGAGCGTTAAAGATTAAGAAATGGAAGATTCGAACAAGAAACTAAAAAAAATGTGACAAAACAATTATGTTTTTAAAGGATGGGAAATAATCGCTGTAGTCTTTTAATTTGGTCTTCTCTTTCTTGTCACAGAAGTAGTTGTATTTGTCATAGAATTCTCTGCAAGAAGTAACTTCTTTGGAATAAAGTAATTTCTGAGGAGTAATTAACTGATATTGTTGACAGGGATTTAATTTTCAAAATTTGCTTAGCTTTTCGGGTAGTAAACTTCGACTAACAAAAACTAAGAAAATTTTTTTTTCGTAGATTTAACCGTACCAAATGCATTAAAACTGCCTTTGCAATAAGAAAAAATGATACATCATGAGGTGCTTCTTTATTTGTCAATTCTCTGTGTATAAAGAAAACAAAATCGCAAAGTTGCTTATTTTGAAAAATTGGACTCAATTTGTTACCCATTGAGGAAAGAAGTTTTTCCATATGACATTGTTAAAAGTTCAGGACCAAAGGCACCATTCGCGATGCAGACGAACAAAGGAAGCAACCACCGGCTCCGGACTATTCTAGTTTCTGTGCTTACATTGGAAGTGACCTATATGTAGAGGGGATAGTGACCACCCTTGATGCCATGCACAAGGAAGTGACTTTCTCGCTTGATACTTAGAGGATTCACCACTTAAAGCTAACGTTAGTTATAAGCTGAATTGATAAATCTCAGAGTTATGTCCTTGGTTAATGAATTGTATTATCGGATTAACAGACCACCATGCATGGAAAATACATGGGGTTATCCATGAGGAGCAAGAAGTAACCAGTGAAATAATTGCCTTCCATGGACAGGCCACTCGCTTCCTGTCGAAAAATGGAAGTAAAAAGCACTATGTTAAAATTGTAGGAAAGGGTAAATTTGATAAGAGAAAAGACCCATGAGTACCACGGGATTTGGTGCTCATCAAAAAAAAGAGAGAGACCTTAAAGGGTGAATATCTATGAGAAGAGCAAAGAAAAATTGATTTATCCAAAAAAAAAAACATTAAATAGAAATGCAAATAATAATAGTGATGATAATAATTATTTTCAATTTATCGATAATTCTTATGTAGTGTAATTCTTATCCCTGATATGGAATTAATTGTCTTACAACTATTCTTAGAAAACATTCATCTTCTTTTTGATTTGCCTTTGTGAACACAAAAATTGAAGATAAAAATGTAATTTCAATCACTAAAAATAATGCTATTTTAATTGTGAATTGAACAGTATAGATTTAATACTTGTTATTTATATGAATTTTCTACACATTTTCTTCATAAAATAGTCTCGTCATTTAATTATCTCATCGGAGACAGAAAAAGCTTACTCACCTATACTCCCATAGAGTTGAAGCTCTAGGATCCGAATGTATATATGCTTATCACTTTCCACTCGAATCAACCAGACACATTCGACATCTTTCGGAAAAGCATGAGGATAACCGGGAGAGTAGATAGTTCCTCCCACTCCCGTCTCTGTACCTCCGCATCCCTCCACGAAAGCCGTGCTGACAGGCGGAGGGATAGACTCTGTTCGGAAGAAAAAATAATATTCATAACCTCTAGTAGTATACAAATACTGTACAATATTGTTTGACATTGATCAATATACGCAATATTGTATAATATTGTGGAATATTGATTAATATCATATAATATTGTACAATATTGGGCATCAGGCTGTGCAACCTGGGACTTAGTCAATTTGATGACTTCAAATAAATCAGTCATCAAGTTATTACTTGAAATTCAGTTGAAAGAAAAATAGTATAAGAATTCCAAGCAACATCACAAAATTCTTTTGAACCTCAGCGACATGTGGTTCTCTTATTACCTTGATTATTTCATTCTCAAAAGCGCTGTATGTAAAGGTATCTGTACTATTTGAAATGGAAATGGCACAAATTTTCAGTCTTTAGTTTGTTCTAATTAATTCTGAACAATAAAATTAGACATTTTTTTTTCATGAAATTTGGGAGAAGAAAATATTTTTTTTTTCAAAACCAACAAACGTTTTCGACATTGATTTACAATAAGAAAATCCTGATATATTGTAAATTCAAATTGATTTATGCTGGAATTAAGACAATCCAAACATGAAAGGATGTGCTGAATATATATATATATATATATATATTGAGTTTTGAATGCTATGTAGCTTTGGTTTATATACCAGATGAGAATAAATGGCATTTTATTGCTATGATAACCGCATTTTCTAAAGAAAGTTAATTTAATTATTTCGATTCAAAATTAGATTCCAATCTGAGTATTTATTATCCAGTCATTAAGGAAAGTTTTTGACATTTTTGACAGAAACAGACATAAGATGCTATTTGGTTAGAAAAAGGTACTTCAACTGCATCAAAATAAATATACTAACATCTGGAAATACAATACAACAGAAGCTGAAAACCGTTCATTTCTAATAAAATTGACTCTTATTAGAAATGTGGGCCGCGGTGGCCTGGTGGTAAGCTTCGGAAGAGAAGGGTTTGCAGCATCGAGACCAGATTCCACCGAAAAACCGTCGAGTAAGCGGGGGTCTGGTACAATTCAAATCCACCGGGACCAAACGTCCTCCCGCTTGTGTGGTATGGTGTGGAATCTTGGGGAGGAGGTGAAAGATCAAGTTTCGTCAACGTCATCTGACCGCGGTTCAAAATTATGAAGTCCGTCCCAAAATAGCCATAGTATTGCTTTAAAACGGGACGGACTCTTATATAACTAAACTAAACCTTATTAAAAATATTCAGTTATTATATGTGATGTATATAGGAAAATCTGAGAGAAACTTAAAACACCAAAATAAATTAGTTTCACATAGAAATACATGAACGTAAATACATTGCTTACGCTTTCAAATATATTGGGTTGTTCGGAAAGTAATTTCGTTTTTTCCCGTCAGAGGATTTAATTGTATTTTTTAGAACCCAACTTCACATTTAAGCCGTATAATTTTTATATGCTTTGAGAGCTCATATAGCAAGGCTTGTGTGTGAAAAATTCCAATTGATTCTACGCAGTAATTTTTGGTTGGTGCCCTTTTAAATATGGAGAGCGATAAGCAGCATTTTCGACATATCTTACTGTTTTACTACAGAAAGGGTAAAAATGCTGTTCAAGCTAGAAAGAAATTGACCGATGTGTATGGAGTAGGTGTGTTGACAGTACGCCAATGCCAGCACTGGTTCGCTAAATATTTTAGACGGTAAAACCTTCACCTCAAATGAGGAGGTCAAAAACCATCTCGATCCGTTTTTTGGCAGCAAAGACCAAACATTTTATGAGCGTGGAATTATGCTACTACCAGAAAGATGGCAAAAGGTGTTGGACCAGAACGGCCAATATATAATTTAATAAAGTATTTGTTTATTATACGAAAACTGTCTTTCATTTCCACACACACACAAAAAAAAATTACGTTTCGAACAACCCAATATATAGAGGTAAATGTAGATAAGGTTATAGAAAAATTCTATTAAGCAACGTATTTATGAGATTGCAGAAGGCACTGCCAGCAAACTTAGACAAAACCACAATGAGTGTTAACTATAAAATACCCGAGAAGTTAATAGTGAGGAAATTCATCACGATATAAAGAAGGTCTCTATTTTCCATTAGTAATTGTACATCTCAATATTGCTTTAAAAATGTCTTCTTCGCGTCTTTGAATGATCGCTCACAAAATACTCATCAATTTGAGTCAAATAAGTACTTCATCGTCCATAGATATAAATGATATTTTCCACCAAATGAAAAACTGATTTGCACAAGAAAATTAGGTTTCTATATATGCTCCTAAGAAAAAATTATTTGTTTTGATACATCTGACTTCCATTTAAAGTTAGTTGGAACATCTTAACCCTTAATTTATCGAATTATTTTACCATTAATTTTTCGAATTTATTTTTGAATCATTAGTTAAGTTTTAGTATAGAATAAAGCCAAGAAGAAGAATTTTTTTATTAATTAAAATAATTTAATTAAATTAGTAATAAAATATTTTTAATGTGATTTCTAGTTAATATCTACTGCTTTCTATTGGAAGTACGTTCTTCGTGTTCTTTCAAATACTGTTAGAAAAAATAATCATATTGTGAAGATATCAGCCAGATTTAAACGGTACTTTAAAGTACCGTCGGTAAATAAAGGGTTAAATATTGATAGTATAGAAAACAATATGATCTCGCAAAGCATTTTCACAGTAATTACATGTTCAGAAAAAATATATTATTGTTAATTAACTTCAAAGTTTGAAAAAAAAATTCGGAGAAATTTAATAATTTGGAGGATTTTCAGCGAGATTTGAGAAACGGAAATTATTTTTCACTCTTCTTTATGGAATAAATCTTTAGAACTCGATACTGAAAGAAAAAAAAGTTTGAATAATGTGGATAAAAAATAGATTTTATGTCAATGGAACTATGAAAAGACTAAAAATTATCCAAAACATTCTTCTTCATACTTTGAACTTGTTACTATATACATTCAGGCATTATAATTGTTTGTCAAAATATTTCAAGCAGAAAGTTGTATAAACTTTGCATTTAATTAAGTTCACACTTAAGGTTGTTGTAATTAATCATTATTAAATTCACCCACTGTCGTAAATTTCCTACTCTGTGAGTTTCCCTCAAGTCAATCTAATGAAAAATCATAATGCTCAAATAATTTCAGTTTTCGGAGATAACTATCGAGCTTCATACAAAAGGTTGAAGGGGTATTGATTTTTCGTTGGAACATCCTAGACAAAGAATGGACTCGAGAAATTCCATCTCTCGCACCTGAGATTTTTACTTTTTCTAATAACAAAAAGCTGACACATGTTACTTTGGTAGCTAAGCGACACTTTTAAATAAACTCGCTACTCTCTTCCATTTTTATTCGCCAGTAATAAACAGCTTCAATTTAAGCTACAGTGACGTTAACTGAATTTCCGAAGAAAGCTATTGTTGCTTCATCAGCTCGGAGTATTATCGCGAAAACGACGCATTTTGTTTAGAACGGAAAATGAGATAGTTTATACCAAGAAATTTTATCACTGGCTGGAAATCTTTACTCTGTTTTGTGTACATATTTGTATTTTTATTATTTGAAGGTGCAGATTGAGAAATTTTAATGTCCTTCAAATAATATATTTTTGAAAATTAAAAAATTCTAAAATATCTAGTATTTTTGAGTTCTGAGTAAAATAATTATTATTCGTCTGAATTACTCAGAAGGAAGTCTTAGACAATCAGTTGGGAAGTTTAAAATTATATTTTATTATTCACCTGAATTACTCAGAAGGAAGTCTTAGATAATGAGATGATGAGTTTACAGTTCTATTTATCGATTGGAATATTATTAGTTTCCTTTCATTCGCAGTTACAATACCTGTAAATAACATTTTTTCCACATATACAATGCATAAAAATGACTCCATTCTTTAAAAATTAAGCGTACATCACATTTCTTAGTAAAATCCACAAAAATTCTTCAACATTTTATATACAACTTTTCAACTTGATGGTATATACTAAGCTTGTATTCCAAAAATTCTACATTGTTTCAAAAAAAACTATTTACTCACTATGTTTACCTAGATATATTAGCATTTCCAGATATTAACAGACAACAAGTATAAATATTTCGCTTTTGTCACTCTCACTTTTTTCCAAATAATTTTGGATTCTCATGGCTATTTTTGCTGCAGACGTACTACCTTTTGAATCTTGTTAAGGGAAACTTTAAACAATGATTAGTATTATTTCGAATAATTTTAATATTATATCAAAACATTTTCAGAGAGAAAAAGGGAATCATATTCTTAAAGCATATATATTTAGAATTCTCTCAACTAAGTTATTCAAAGACAAATCAAATTCAGGCAATTTGAAAAGTATTTCCTAAATGAAGTTAGTTATATTAACGTTAAAGCAACACTAAAGCTGTTTTGAGACGGACCTCGTAATTTTTAACCGAGGTCAGATGACAAGGACGACACCTGAACCGGCACTCCCCTCTCTCCAATCTTCCACACCACATCACACCACTGGGAGGACGTTTGGTTCCGACGGATTTAACATTCACCAGACCCACTTATTCCTAATTGAAGGATGTAATTTAAGAAAAAAAATGATATAGTTTTAGAAGTTTTGCTTCAGGAGATATTCAAGAATATTCAAGGAATATTTTTCTTTGTATCTACGAACAGTATTGATGTTGAAATATAAAGCAATGTTACTATGATAATCACCATTCCTAATTATAGTGATGAAAGAGAAAAGTAACTTTCACAAAACAAGGCAGCAAATACCGAAATTGCATTTATCTCACTTTCTCTAAAATATAATGATGTTTCGATGCATAAATTTGTGGGAGCTATGCTGAGTGTTTCAGCAACATGTTTTAATTAAGTTCTCAACAGTAATTCTTTGCAGATGACTTTTCGCTTGTTAAATGGATCTCTTAGTCAATCATTGACAGATTCATGGTACCTTTTAAACTTTACGCTGGGATTTCTAAATGCGAATTATTTAGTACAATCATTAATTTTAATATACATCATTAGATAGGTCAGACCAACACAGATAAAGAAATACTCTTAAAAAACTGGAAATTGATGGTTGCAAAACTTTATTCGTGTCGAATTTTCCATTAAAAAAATTAACTTACAATAAGAAAAATTAACTTACACAGAAGATTTTATATTATTCAGCATGTGTATGTGACGATAAGCATAGCTAGAAAATAGATTTGATTACTGTTTCAAGCATAACACCCGCTAAACTGTTTCAATTTTAATACCGCTGTGTATCAAATTATCCCTCAAAGTGGAATATACTCGCATACTATTCTAATCACTAAATGAATATTAAGTAAACGGATATTCAAAAGGTGTTCCAAGTATTCAAAAGGTGTTCCAAGTTCCTTTAGCCAATATATAACCACTGAATTTTTTCTTCCTTCCGAAATTTCACAACAATTTTAAATTTTGATTGCATTTTTATTTCTTTAAAGTAAAGGCTAAAGAAAAATAAGCCATTTAATTTAAGAATGACGTATAGAATATTGATTAGAAAATAAACAATGTCTTGAGATGACGTTCACTCATTTCTACTCATATTTCTTTTTCAAAATGAATACAGAAGGCATTCTTTGATTTTTCGCTTAAGTTCTAAGAAGAGCTTAAAGTGATCTCTTTTGTTCAAATTTCAAATTGCTTTTTTCAAATTGATTTTTAAAATTGTTTTTTAAATGTTTTTACTTAATATGTTATTTCTTGCAAACTCTTCAACATGGTTTTGAAGTTCGCAAAGCAAAAAATGCTACTGAATGATTTTATGTCATTTCTTTCAGTATTTTATGAATGTTATTCTCTTTCAACATCCCTTCTGGTGTTTTATTATTATTATTTTTCTGGACTTCCAATAGGGTTTTTGTTGTGCTCTATTCAATGGCAGGCAGAAGCATTGTTTTTAAAGGATCGTTAAAATTATAGTACTGAAGAAAAATCATAAAATGAGTTACACATAAAAGAATGTTATAAATTTTCTACTACAGAATTCATGATTAAAATAAACAGCGTACTTGTATTGTTCGAATTCTTATAAAAACTCTATAACTTGAGACCAAGGGTATAATTAAATCGTATAGATGCAAAATCATCTCAAAGATAGCCATTTTAATTTAAAATATATTTGTAAAACAGTTGCATAATTAAAAGTGTATGCATATTACATTGGTTAAAGATCATTTCATAATTTTTTTTCAAATTGTTACTAACCACATGACATTTATAAGAAACAGGAAATAAATTTATTTTGTTCAATTAGAATATATTTGTCATGACGTGTGAAAAACATGAAATACAATGTAGTTAAGATTGAAATTTGCTCTCAAGACTTCGTTCTGATGCTAATAATGGGTAAAATCTTCAGTTAGCATTTTATCAAAATCTTTAAATAGTTTCACAATTGCAAATGTGTTTTCCTTAAAGTTTAACTATAATACATTTGCTCATTTTCTTTTCAGTGTTGCGGTATATTATTAGCATTAGAGAAAAAAAAAGGTATGCTTTACTGTAAGCTTTGGTAAATATTTACAATTCCCTTATTAAAATTCATGAAATACCTGCTTTACAATGATCTACTAAGAAACAAATAAGTTCGTCAAATTAAAATCTTTCCTTTTAAATCCTTACATTTGTTTATTATCTTATAAAACTAACCGCAACAAGAAGTGTTGTAAGATGAAATTTAAATGTTTTGATTTCAACCTATTCTTTTTTTTTTTTTTACTTGAAAATAGAAAAGGAGAAAAAAGCATCGAACGAAGAAAAACTAAGTAAAAGAAAATGACGAGAATTATGAAAATCCACGAATCCATAAATGATCCACCGGGAAATGTTCATTCCGAATTGGGAATCCTTTTATCTCTAATCTTGTTCCTCGATACCATCGATCACGATTAAGATCACCCATCCCTCGCCTCTCTTTCGATAGGTGGTGACCCAATAATATGTTCGGACCAGGATGTCCATTAGCAGATGGAATAAACCGCTTTTAGGTTAGGAAGAGACCAACAGGCATTAACAGAGATAAAGTGAGGTGGCATTCATAAAATGGATAAAAACTGATTACTTGTTCCTTTTTGTTTATCACTGATGCATTTGACGAAGTAGAGTGCAGTAATTATGCTGATAAGAAACGAGGAGCTTAAAAGATTATGAAATAACTAATCATTTGTTAAGTATTTAAAATAGACTCAACCTGATTTGCCTAAAAACATAAAAAAGGATTCCATTAGCGGATGGGATAAATAGCTTTTAGGTTAGGAAGAGACCAACAGGCAGTAACAGAAATAAAGTGAGGCCATTCATAAAAAAAGAAAAAAAACTGATTACTTGTTCATTTTTGTTCATTTTGTTTCTCAAACGACATTATGTTCGGTAAATTATAACATCACAGACTTTATTTTTAATTAAAGAAACTATTTTCTAATTCAAATACGTATTGTGCTCTTTCAACAATGGAAAACTTTTCTTCAGAAAGTATTCAACTTCTCGTGCGCCTTTCTTTAATATGTTCGACGCCATGATTGATGCCTGTTATTTGGACCACTATCTAATAAGATGCTTACTTCAATGCTAATTGTATCAGAGAAAAAAATATCTAATTAGATAATACATATGAATCACAGGTTATTCAAGTGCTGAGCAACGTATTTAAACAAGAAGATATAAACTAAACATAGGCCTGTTCTACGCGCTTTATTCTACACTGACTGAGAATTTTTGCTATCACGGGAATGCGAGTGACAAGGCAGTCAAATGAGCATATTACATACAATCGGATTCAGGATGGATCAATAATTTATAGATCAAAATATCTTTGTAAAACGGAAATTTGATTGCGTTGACTGCCAATATGTAAGGATAGATTTGCGATTAGTAAATAGCATATGCAAAGTCTTATTTGCCTAGAAATTATATGATGCTCAATTCCACTAAATATTTGGGCCGTAAAGTAGGCAAATTCAATTGCAGCCATATTCAATATAATGAAGTAATCTTTTTTATGAGAAAGAGCTGGGAGGGAGTCTTCAATTAATGAACAAGCATTCACATTAGTTAAATAGTTTAAGAAAAAACTCATAGTCCTCAAACTATTTTCAAGGTAATAGCTTAAAATCACTTATATCAATTTTCCAAATTTAATAATAGAATTATTTTTTAAATAAAAAAGAACTGATGTCCTTAAAATTTTGCTCATGAGTTTTTTATTCACTCTCTATTTACTTACCGATGAAAAGTCCAAATACAAAGTATAAATATTTTATCACGTCAGTTAGTAGAAATGTTTCTTCCAGAAGTTACGACTTTTGATTCTGGGAGTTACATTGTTCTTTACGATGTTTCATTTCGATTACCAACGACAGGAAGTGATCTTTCGGAATGTTTATACTTTACTGAAAGGCCTGCATTGCGTTAACATTTCTTTAAAAAAAAAACCGGCATCATATTGCTTTATTACAAAATAGTTTCAGGATAGTTTGTTTTGTAACAATGAAAATAGTTTGGAAGTGAATTATTTTTTAGGAACAATAATTAATTTTTTAAATAGTTTGGGAAATTATATTTCATTTTTTAGTTAAAAAACCCTTCAAATGATAGTTTAGTTTAGTTATATTAACGCCCCGTTTTAAAGCAACACTAGAGCTATTTTGGGATGGACCCAGTAATTTTGAATTGTGGTCAGATGACGAGGACGACATCTAATTTGGTACTCCTCCAAACTTCCACACCATACCAACTGGAGGATGTTTAGTCCTGACGGATTTAACGTGCCCCAGACCCGCTTACTCGATGGTTCTTCGGTGGAATCAGGTCACGAAACTGAAACACTCCGGTTCCGAAGCCGAGATCTTACCACCAGGCTACTCTTGCACTTCAAATGAACATATTAGTGTACACTTCATGAGGACTTATTCGCTGAATGTAGACGTTTTCTAGAAAGATATTTTGGGATTAAGAAAAATTTCCAATTCTCTGTAGGTGTAGTATGGTCAGGAGTTTGCTCACAATCTCACGTACTCAATCCAGTTTTCATAAATGTAAGTGTCGAAATATAATCTAGTTTTCGCATAATTATTTTAGCCGTTCTAAACTTATTAACATAATCAATTAATAGAATTTATTTAGATAAATTCCTTAATGGATTATCCATCAATTACCAGATTCTAAGAATATAAACCTTTCATATTTTCCTTAAATTTATCAGGACATTTATAAAATGCTCACGTTTCATACATCATCACATATATTTTCAGAGCTGAAAATATAAGAAAATAATTTCTCCTTAATCTTAGAAGGCAAAAGCTTTATCCTGTTTATTTTCGTATTTTGACAAATAATAAAACGAATAAAAGGTGTTCATAAACAAAGCAATCATTTCAGTTAGAGCGTAATTGAACATTCCTGCCACTAGGGTAAATTAATTCCTTACATATTAGTGAAATATTTTCTGAGAACTGGATTACTACCAACGAAAATAGTATTTAATGAGAAAATAAAGTATTGATATATAGCGTTTTTCATTTAATGGAAAACTCAGGTTTTCATCCTAATTTAATAAACGTCATTGTGGCTCTGTATGCATGCATATTCCAAATGTCTTCCATAGCAACTGAGAAGAATTCAACAAAATGTCTTCCATAGCAACTGAGTAGAATTCAACCAAATGTTACCCATTTATTATTTAAAGCAAGAGAAAGAATACAATTAACTTTTCAAAGTGCAAAAATTAATGAAATATTCAATTAATTAAAAATTAACGAACATTTTGCTTTTTTTAAAAGTAACGTCGGAACAAGATGTCCCAGAAAAAAGTATGTTTACACCATCTTAAAATGCAACTATACCAGTTTCATTTCTGTAAAAGTTTTCAGTCAATTGTTATTAATTTTGAAAGAATTTAACACAGATGATTTGGAAATTTTTAAAAAAAGCAGATTAGTACTCTTTTGGTAGGGAGCGCAAATCACTGTATTGCTATACTGTAAAGTTCTCTTTCATTTTCATAATATCTTCTTTAAGTATTTTTTATTGCATTTAAAGTAGTAATTTAACGATGCTTAAAAGCACGCATAAGTCAATAATTCCGAAGAAGGCACGTAAAGCTTTTGAGAGCAACTAGAAACATATCTCTGACGCAGCAGCGACTTCGAGCTACGTGGGACTGTGTCAAAACTTCATTAGCGGAGGAACGAGAACGACAGCAACATTCAAGTTCTCTTTCATTTTAATAATGTCTTCGTGACAGTATTCTCATTGCTTTTGAACTAGTAATTTAATGATGCTTAAAAGCAAGCATAATTCCGCAGAAGGCAAGTAAAGATTTAGCGAACAAGTTGAAACATCTTTGACGGTAGCAACGGCTTCAATCTGCATGGGACTGTGCCAGAACTTCACTGGCGGAGGATCGAGAACAACAGCAACCGTTTCAATGATACCAAATTCATTTCTATGCAAATTTTTTCTTCAACTTTTATTAATTTTAAAAACTTAATAAATAAGTGATAATTGCAGTCGATTTTAAAATAAAGAAATTTATAGATACTCAACTACTAGGCAATGGTGAGACTTTGAACTACTCTACCTTATTTTTTGATATTTCTATTTTATTTTTAAAATATTACTAATAACATTTTATTGGTTTTAAAAGAATTCTAAAGTTGATTTAATCAGATTACAGAACTACCTCCACTAAAATTTCCTGTCACCCTTAACTGTGTCTTTTATGAATTAATAGATAAGTAATAGTGTACAGTAGATTCCCGAGTATTCGGCCTAATATAGCGGAAGTGTAGGCCGGATAATGAAAAAGCCAGATAGACCGGAATTCTATGAACTCATTTCTTTGTCCACCAATATCAGAAGACAAAGTTTTTATACCAAAGCTCACTGTTATAATAAGTATTTTCTTTCTTCTTATTGAGTACTAAACCTTTCATTTATCTCAAGCCACGTATAATGTGACCCGTTAAATCATAGAAGCAGTTGCCGGTGTCAAGTTAAAATAGAAGACTCTGTATTGATAATTTATATATGTTTACATACTACACTGCATGCTTCAAGAATTTATTAGAGAAAAAGTTAGTTAAAGGATATAAACTGCTCACATTTTAACATGTATTCTGTAATGCCTAACTTAAATGCAAGAAACATAAACAATATTACCAATGCCTTGCATTCCTCATTTAATTACTATGAAAGAAAACTGAGTCGTTTAGTTCAGAAGCCGAATAGTTGCGAACCTGAAGCAGTCGGTCACAACAAATACTATCGATACTGCTACGTTCAGTGGTAGCGGGGTGGTCGGCTGTACGCAAGAAGTCGCGAACCGGATACTCAGGAGTGTACTGTATCTGAGAACTGTATATATCTTCGAGAACTGAAAAATTTTGAAGAATGACTTAAGGATACCAAAAAAAAAAAATGTCCATCTTACAAATCCAAAAGAATTCAAGGTAATAAAAGCTTTCGTGAGGAAGTGAAATATTTTTTTATTATTGAAAAAAAAAAGAATACGAAGAGTTTTTTCTAGAACTTATAGAAAAATTAACTTTTAACGGTTCATATTAGGAACAACTATCGATCTGGTTTCCTTACATGTTTTATTAATGAAAAGTTAACTATCTAATTAAATGTTCCAAAATGTTCTTTAAAACTATTCTTATACTTCAGCATTTGCGGGCAAAATATGTGGTACTAATACATCAAATATTAAACTTATAGAGAAAACTAGCTATCGACGGTTTTTAAAAATCGCCTGATACAATTGATATTGTAATTTCAGTAAAAAACATTTGAGAAAATAGAAAGATATTGCATATTATAATGAATTATAGAAAAGTAGTTTTTATTTCAATAATATTGTACTAGGAAAAAATTTCAATCCCAAGCAACGTCGTGTATTTCAACTAAAGTAAAGATATTATAAAAAGAAAAATAACGAACTAGCGGAAATTGCATGACATTTCGTAAATAATTATTACTTTAGTATTATGTATAATCATTTTAAATAAATTAAATTTTGCAAATAACCCAAAGATCTTCTATATACAAGGTGCGGCAAAAAAAATTCCTAACAAAGTTATTGCATCATACAATAGAAGCTAACTAATTTGTGTTAACTACTTTTTGTCTATCGATTCAATTATAATATATTATAATTGTTCTTAGTTTAAGCATTCTTTTTTTTGGCTTTTTTACGAAATCAAGCAAAAGATCTGCAATTTTAGAATTGTTTAAGCAAGGAAAGCGACAGTGTGAAATCGTTCGTTTGCTTAATGTGCCTCGGAAAACAGTGTCTGATGCAATCTGTCGTTTCAAAGAGCTTGTAAAGGATGTCCACAGCCAGGAAATGAAAGAAAAGGTATGGTGAACAATTCAATAATCTTAAGGCCATCAAAAAGCAATTTCAAAGAAATCCGAGGGTTCCCATGGGAAAGATCACTCGTGAAATGGGAATAACTGAACGATCAATTTGGGGAATGGCAGAAACAGAGCTTGGACTGACCCTTACAAGTTCCAAAAAGCTCAGCTTCTGACTGAATAAAACAAGCTCGTGCGGCTCCAAAGATGCCGAAAACTTTTGAAACGGGCCGCAAGTCAGCGATGGCAGAGATTCCTTTTCATAATGAGAAGCTCTTTGCCGTCCCAAAAGCTCATAACTCCCAGAACGATGAAATTAGGTCTGTAGACGATCCAAGGATCTCGGTAATTGTTGAACATTGCCAGCATTCAAAATCTGTCAGGGTCTCGGGCGGAATTTTTGCGCGAGTGACAAAATACCTCTAGTTTTTGTGGATGAGGTTGTTAAAATAAGTAAAATAATGTACCAGCAGGACATTCTAGAAGCTGTTGTACTTCCGTAGGCCAAAAAGCGCTTCGACAATGTAAACTGACATTTCAACAGGAATCCGCACCATCTCACAAGGCCAAAAAGACACAAGGCGCATTTTCCGGACGTGCTATCATCTGGAGATTGGACACAATACTCGCCGAATCTCACTCCCATGGATTGCAGTGTATGGTACATTTTGGACTCTAGGGTTAGCACTAAACCACATAAAGATTTGAACTCTTTAAAACAATCGCTTCGACGGGAATGGGATAAATTAAAGGTAGAAGACTTGCGGCCCATTGCTGAAAATCTCAATATGCGCTTGCGCATCTACATCCCTGCAAAACGCCTCCACTTTAAAATCAATTAAATTTAATCATTAGTAAAAGCCTGCTCTTATTATTATTTGTTATATTTTGTTAATTTATTTATTTTTAATAAAGTTATATTAAAAATTGTCTGTCCGAGATTTTCTGCCGCACCCTGTATTTTTGAATTATTTAATATCAGAATTAATACTAACTTTCGTCTTTGAATTCATACATTCCATAGAATCCTTTATGCTGTATAATGTGGTTGGATCGGAAGATTATCTCTGCTTTCGGATGCATAGATTGCAAAGGAGTATCAACCTTGGAGCCACAGTAGCGTCCAACCAATTCTTTCACATTGGAGGCAGTAATAGTTGAAATATCCACGTAATCGGTGAGACATCTGTGTGGATAGAGTGTTTAGTATCTACTATTCAAAGAGATCTATTCAAAAGATAGAGTCAAAATATTAGTAAAGAAAAGAAATATCTTTGTGAAACGTCCAGGATTGCCGTGAAAGGGAGTTTTTCTTCCTTTAAAATTCTAAATTAACGTTTGCAATTTTATCAATTAATTTATATAATTTGATGAGGTAAGAAAGAAAACTTATAGAGGTATAAATAAAACGAAAGACTTTAGATACAATTTTTTTTTTTTTTTTGAAACCTTACAAATTTTCCTAAAGATTGAAGTGGTATTAGAATTATAGAGTCAATCATTCTTCCAGAAAATGTTTTAAAGAAAAATGACTATCTCCTTTGATGTCAAAATAGAAAAATGAAACTAAAATTATTTGAATTTGGATTTCACAGCATTTATGATGTAAAAATGAGAATTTTATTCCACAATTAATGAATACACCAGAGTTAACAGAGTATTAAAAAAAATTTCATAGGAGATACAGGATTCCTTAATTCAACTAAAATTTACTACAAAATTTTTACTTACTCATTTAAATTACTTTACATAAGTATTACCTGGGAGTGTACATAAGTATATATTTGATAAAGTAATGATTTCGCTCATTAAATTAATAAGATAATTATTTCCTAATATAATCTTACGCGCACCTTTAATGATATACCAGATAATATCATTAATAATGATAATATAAATGTATGTTTAATGATAATATAAATGCAAGTTTAATTTTATTAAATGCCTCATTGTGAAAAAGATAAAAAAATTACATATTTTCATTTTTTATGTAAGGATACGAACACATTCCTCAAATGCCAATGCTTTTGCATTATCAGTAGGTAATACACATAAAATTTATATTATTTTAGACAAATCAATTTCCATTGATCATTTAGTACATAAATGAATCAAATATTGAAGAAATAACTGATCCGTTTTTTCGTGATTTGTAATATCTTCTCTGATATAGAATATCAATGAGTTACAAAGCTGATTTTTTTTTTTCTGTATGAGAGATAAGAAGTTCGGACAGTTGTCAGATTTATAGATAAATTTGAATAAAAATTATCAATTATTGTTCTTAATGAAAACGGAGAGTTAATAGTAATTATCGCCATATTTTATTTAACATTATTATTTTTTCTCTTCTTTCCACGCAAAAATATGCTTTTAAATGCAACAATTTGATAATCATAAATTGACTACTCCGACCTGCCCTGAAGCACATGAAAAAAACTGACTGACCGGACCGCCGTGACAGCAACACTGGCGGAAAGTGATTGAGCTCTAAGAATCATCACCGGCCACATTACAACCCTTTCGGTGGGAAGTACGTCATGACGGGAGGTAGTTAACCACTACCTTTTCTGTTCCCACAAGGGTGGCAAGAACTAACCGCCATACCCGAAGCTTCTTTTCTTCATATTTGAGATGATTCCCAGTGGGAACCAACAATTCGATAAAACAATTAACAAAATTGTAAGAATACTCAGTCAAAATAGAAGAATATTTCGAATCCTAAAGATAAGTGAAAGCTTTAACACAGAAGCATCTTTTTTATTTTCTTTATGAATCCCCTGTTCAAGCATATTAACTAAATTAATGGAAATATTATTTGAAATTTTGCTATCATCTATTAAATATTGCATTACTTTTCGAGTCAACTTCAATAATTCAATTTCGAGTCAACTTCAACAATTCTAAAGCATAGCTTAGAGTTCCTTTAGACACTTATTAAATAACTTTAATGTATGAATTGAATTTTATTTTTGATACATAATCGTCATTCATCGTGAGATATCGTTCGTGTGTGAATAGACTTTCGGTTCAACAACGTGATACTCGTTTTCCCAAGTGGGCCTAGCAATAATGTGGAATCAAGTTACTCCGTTTTGATGACCCCTTATTTCGGCATCTATATATATAAACAGTTAATTTCAAAACCATCTGAAATATTTACACAATTCTAGCTGCAAAAATGTTTTAAATGAAGAACGGAATAGTATTTTAAGTGGTTTGGTCAATAAATATAATGTTGAAAAAATAACCAAATCTAAACTTCATCAGAATTCTCCCGTCCAGGAAGTTATATTTATTCAGACGCAATAACAATTTAACCAATAAAGTTAACCAATTTTGCGGCCAAACCTGACCTAGTTATGATGATGCGAATATCATTTTTTTGACGATTTTGACAGCTAATTCTACGTTCTCAAGGGGTAGTATGCAAATGGAAACCCTGCATTAACGTGTTTAGTCTAGATTCAATTTGATTGCTTGACATCGGGAGGTATAACTACTTCTTCGAAAACAGTTTCAATATTAACTTGTGAGAGAGTTAATATTCTTTATTTTTTAGTCAATTTTATTTAACCTTCACAAGACTTAACTCTGGAAGATCTCAAATAAATAAATGAAATTTGTGTATGGCATTAAAAAAATAGATCTTTTAAAACATGAAAATCTTAAAATTTTGCTTATTAGCTATTTAATTTATAAAATTAAGGGTAATAAATACACTTACCAATTATAATTCAGATAAAATTGGAAGCATTAAGTATATTCACCACTAAGAATTAAAGTTAAAAAAGTTGTTTTCTGGCAAGCATGATTTAACATTTAATTTTCTGAAAATTAAATCACTTCTTTGCACGATGATGGAAATTTCCGTCATAACATTTAGCGAACCAAAATTGAAATCAAAATAAGTGTCCTGTAAATTGGGTGCTACTGGCAACTTTTTTCACAACTGTTGCGTAATAAGGAAAGTAAATATTAAAAAAATCAAATGTCACATTTATTATAGTGGGTTTGGACTTGTCATTTCGCTGTTTCTTGTGGTTGGAAGAAAAGTGTGAATTCTTAAATATTTTTTGTAACTAATCCGAGTTTTTTTTGTTTTTTTTTTGCTAATAGAAGCGATAATGAGTGGGGAAAAAAGTTTTTTTTTTTTTTTTTTTTTTTTTGCGTTTATGTTATTTTTTATGTGCAATTTATATCGAATACACGAATAATCTTCCTAGAACCATGTGACAGAAATTTACATCAATATGCAGTTATATGACGACTTCTATTGTATGACGAAAATGCTTTTATTATATGTTATTTTTGTAGAGTAATTTACAAAGGGATATTGAAGATCGGCCAAAGTAGGTCACTCCGGTGCAAATATCCTAAATGCAAAGAGTATTCTACAATCTCATACTGTAAAGTTGGAATTAATCTGTGTCTAAATAAAAATAAAGTTTTTTAAAATTATCATCAGGAATAAAAATTATACAAAGATATTTTTAAAAACATTTTTTCCTTTAATCTAGAGCATGAATTATATCACTCTGATTCATTTTACAAAAAAAAGAAGAAAATCTTGCAAAGAAATGTTAAAACAATTAGTTGGAATTGTGAGATTAAAACAAAGAATTTCGAAGAATTAAAATTAACCCTTATCGTGGCAAGATTGCTTTTTTGAATTTTTATATATTTTTTATTTTTATTTTTTTAAATTATTTTATTTATTTATTATTTATTTTATTTATTTTTTGATATTTTTATAAAGTTGTATGAATGGTTTACTATACAAAATGAACATAAGGGTTAAATACTTAATTAAACTCAATGTTGCATTTAATTCAATGGCCACCAGAAGGGTTAAATTACAACAAAAGAATTGTTGTTTATAATTAATAACCCACTTATTCTGCATATCTTATCCATTTCCTTCGTTGACATATATATTTTTTTAAATCATAAACTGCTGTCTTTAAATATTTATTACTCTTAATTTATTTATTTCGAATTTATAAAATTATTTATTGTAATTGAATTCCATATCATATTTCACATTGTAATGTAATATTACAAAATGAAATATTGCTGAAATTTCGTGCATTCATTTCAACATGTTGATTACAGCACAAATTGTGTTTTGGTGACTATTATTGTTTGAGTATAAATTGAATATCCGCCGTTTTTTTTATTTATTTGTTTCGAATACTCAAATCAATGAAAGATTTTCAATGACATTTTTAATTCCATCCAAACATTTTTTATTTTCAAGAGCCTAATTAACCCTCAAGTAATTTTGTGTAAACCTTCATTTACTTTTCAGAGCTATTTGGAACTTTTTTTTACTCTATGTGTTAGGAAATTAAGAATTATTTTGAAGAGAAGCATGATTAATAAAGATAGGGATATACATAAAAATTTAGATTTCATAATTTTTTTGTGTTATATTTACTGACGCAAATAACATAAAATACACTCATTTCCATAAATTAAGGATAATGCAAGTTCAGGAGAAGAAACAGGCAGAAACAAAACAAATGGGACTTATTTGTAAAGCCAATTTATTAAACAAAAGGTAAAGAGCAAAAAGATGCTATATATTTGATATCATTAATAAAAACTGCGATTTTTTGCTCCCTGGAGCAAATTACAATATATTTACAAAAACCAATATTACATTATTGGTATAATAATTAATACATAGTATGTCTCACAGACGATGCAATACAGTCCGTACAATGCCTAGGCATGCTGAGTATCAAATTATCGATCTGATCTTGGGGAATATTACACCACTCATCAAGCAATGCTCTCCGAAGTTCCGGCAGACATGTAGGAGGGGGTTGACGGGCTGCAACTCGTCGGCCAAGCATGTCTCAAACATGCTCGACTGGATTCAAGTTCGATGAGAATGCTGACCAGTCCATACGGGTGATATCCTCAGATCGAAGGCATTCGTTTACGATGTTTGCATGGTGAGGAGGGGCGTTGTCATCCGTAAAAACGAATTTTGCGCCCATGGCGTCCGAAACAAACGCACATGTTGTTCCAGAATGACGTCTCGATTGATTTGGCCTGTCATGGTTCCAATATGAACATGCAGGTCAGTTCTGGAACCCATAATAATTCTTCCTCAAACGTGCAATCCTGCACCACCGTAACGGGGTCGTTCAATGATGTTCTCTTGGTGGTAATAGGTACCTGGCACTCTCCATATGAAAGTCAGGCGAAAATCAGACTGCAAGCAAAACCTGGACTCGTCAGAAAACATCACACAGGCCCACTGTTGTGGTGTCAACAATGCATGCTCTCTGCTTCAGACTAACCGCAGGCGACAGTGAGTTGCAGTAAGTGGAACACATCTGTCAGGCCTACGAGCATATAGACCAATCTGCCCTAAGCGTCTGTACACACTCTGCCTTGAAACTGTCGTACCCAATGGCTGAAAAGAGCTGATGAGACAGGTCTGATGCTGTGCTCCGTCTGTTTCTTTTGGCATAACTGCCAAATACCGGTCCTCATTCGGCGTTGTAACTCGAGGGCGACCTGTGCTGTAACGTCTACTCACATTACAATCATCTTGGAATCGTTGCCAAAGCCTAGATATGACACTCTGGGCAATTCCAAGTTCCTCGGTTACTTCCAGCTTTGTACATCCATATTCTCGATGGCAGATAATTCTACCACGTAAAATATCCTCCAAATGCGTCCTTTGTGTTATAACTATGCGGTCATTGCACTGAAAGGCTTATAAAGCGCTTGCGAACAATTTTACTTCTTTGCCTGTATTCCTTATACATCACTCTCTTACACTCTCCTCATTGTGACCTACTATCGGTGTCATCTGGTGGCTTCCTGCAATTCGCGTGTGATTTTTGAAGATGTGTGTAGTCATTTTATTGGATATATATGTATTTTAGAATTCGATTTCCGCATGACTCTGAATTATCTTTAATTTATGGACATGAGTGTATAATCCTATTATTCATTTAAAGCATTTTTCTAATTTTAAATATATGCTTACCTTTAACAATTTAAAAATTCGTTATCGGGTTACTATTAGAGAGGACACCCTCAATAATGAAAGCGTATGCAATAATGCCAAAATTGTGGAGACCTTTAGGAAAAGATCATTATGCTTGAGGGTTCAGAGCACTAAGTTCTTTTTTAAAGTAATACCATAAAATTATATATGATAGAAAATATAATTATTCAAGATATTACTAGAATAACTTTTATGCAGGAAATTTTATTACGACATAAGTTATATAAAAAAGAAAAGTGAAAACATGGAGAAAAAGGTGATTTACAAACAATCTGACAATGCCCCTAATTACTTTGTTGGGTAACCTTTAGTTTTGATTACGGCCTGGTTACTTCCCATGGAGTGAACCAACTTTTTAACCTCATCAGCTGTTATAATGTGAAACCAAGATTTAATCATTGCTTCAATTAACTGGATTTTATAACTGGGTTATTGCTAACGCACAAGTTTCTTCAGTCGCTTCCATAATTTTTCGATTGGGTTAAGGTCTAGGCTATTTGGAGACCACTTCAGTAAATCAATAAGATTATCTTGAAACTACGTTTTGCACACATTAGCGACATGACATGGAACTGAATCTTGTTGAAATATAAATACTTGATTGTCTTGGAAAAGATCATGAGAGGATGACTTCAATTTAGGCTCAAGAATTTCCTTCATGCATTTTTGGGCATTTATATTTACATTTATCACAGAAATTCTACCTACTCTTTTTGATGTCATGCAACCCTATACCATGACGCTAACTGGGTGTTTTAATGTGTACATTCAGTGTGTAAGCGTTAAGGATACTATGTATCTTCGCCACTTCTTCATCTTATGTATTTTAGGCCATCGCTACCAAATAAGGAACCACTTCAACCAAATAAGGAACTTCAACTTCCACTTCTACAAAATAAGGAACCATTTTGGTCTCCCCACTTCAAATAACACTGTTCCATTGTCCATTTAACATGGGTTTTAGCCCAGTTTAATCTTTTAAACCTTTGTTTCAAAGATAAAAATAACCTTTTACGCGGAATTCTAGGATTTTGATCAAATTCTTTCCGTCTGTATCGAATAGACCTTGCAGTAACCTTTACATTACATTGTCGTTTTTTCTTCGATACTCGCAGATGATTTTCTTCTGTCACGTAAACTAAGTCTTTCGATTCTCCTATCATCAGGTGTTGTGCATCTTTTTCTTCCTTAACCGGTTTTGTTTTGTAAAGATTAAGTCTCCTTATATCTCTTCAAAAATTTAGAAACGCCATCTTTGGTTAAGTCTCCACCAAATTTTCTTCTAATTTCTTCATAACTGCAGCCTTGATTGCTCAAGAGCACTATTTTACATCGATTTATAAGTGACCGGTCAACTGTTTGTGTCATTTCTATAATTTTATATCATGCTTCATAAGCTTACTAAATGAGAGAAAACAATAAAAAAAAAAACCCAGTTTATTAGCAGTCACTTAACACACTGACAAATGTTTTCGTTTGAAATCCATTAAATGATATCAAGAGTTTAATCCTAATGTAATCTGGTTAATTCTTTTCCAAAACAAAACGGTACCTGATTGACTCTTTAAACACTCAAGTTCATTGGCTGCTTTCAGTTGAAGAAATGCTACTCAAATCAAATTAAGTAAGTTGTGCTCTTTTCCTTTATTATTTAGCTGTAACTTTTGATAGAATTAAAATAATTAAACAAGCTTTATTCCACTGTGTTTATAATTAAATTAGTTTCCCAATTATATATAATATTAGTGCAATATTCTAAATATATTATAGATGCGAGCATTCAAACCTCAAAAATGATCTTTTCTAGAGGGTTTCCACAATTTTGTCCACCACTGTAAGTATTGAAGCCAACAAATGAGAAAAAAATATATTCTAAATTATAAAAGTGGTAGATGCACATCGGAAACTAAGTATGCACTAAACAATGTATGAGCTCGCCTCACATCGAAATATAGAACTATTCTATAATTTGTTGACACAGAGATTCTATCTAGCAGAATGTCATCAAATGTCGTGAATGTAGTCGGAAATGACACTTAATGGGTGTGAATAACCCCAACTGAAAAGTACAAATTTTATTTGCGTTATTTAGCTGAAAAGTCAAATTTGTGGTTCGTAAATCATAGAAATAACGTTAATCGCAGAAATTTAACGAATTAACCACCCGCTGTCATTTCTCCAAGGGGTCGAGATGCGATCGGCGCGAATAATTTAAATGAATTAGAACCAACTCGTATTCATTTAGTCACAGAGTCAGCATTTCTGCCTGAATAATAACACTATTACCTTTCCGATCGACGATACTTTTAACCTGATCCTGTATCTCCGCATTTCACTACTGCGATAGTTGTAGATATTAATTTCCCTATATGTGGGCGCAACATTTAAAGATGAAAGGACATCTGTTCGTAATTAAATTTGGAGCATAATATTCATCCTTTGTAATAAGCTACATTAATCAGTTCAGAAATGTTGAATTACTCAAGCAATCATTTTTACGCAAAAGTATTGAAAAAAACTGATAATGCAAATACAAGGTACATAACTTTCATTTTTAGGCACATTTTTGTCATTTTAATCAGCATTATGATTTAATTAAAATTAATAATATTTAATGCAACACACGTGGTTATTTATTTTGTCTGCATGTTTTTTATTGCAATGAAACCTACTTAAATGCAATTGTATATTCACTCAAACTAACATAAAGTAAAATATTTGAATCAAACATATCAAAATTTCAATTGATAATTATAATGTACGCCAAGTGTGCCAAACTCAAATTCCAGGGCAAGCTAAATAAACAAAGTTATATAGGCCACAAATAAGCATTCCTTAGTTTTTATAGAAACATAAACTTACTTCGAAAACAATGTATCAAAAATTCAGAGACAATGGTAAAATTAATATTTGGTAAAAGCAAAGCAGCAATCTCGATTACCGCCGTTTGCATATGGTTTGGAATGGCTTCCATATCTTTGGAGAAAAAGGAGAAAAGGAAGTAAAATTTTCATTCCAACTTTGTTTCAAATTTAGTTCTAAGGTTTAAATATATTTTTGCGCACTTTGTGATAAGATGCATTATGTTCTATGAAGAGTCTTAATATGTTATTTCCACAATAGCATTAGTATACGGGTAATTTGACAGGCCATAAAATATTCTATGCTATTGTGGGGAAGGAATGATGTGTAGAATAATCAGTCATTGGCAAATTTATTACTAATAAATATGCATAATTTGGAATTCTATAAGTAAAGCTACAAAATTTTTACTAAAAATCTTGTTACGTACCATTATATTTGCCAGGCTGCATAGTTATCCATTTTGAGTTTGACATCCTTGGTGTACACTTTTCTTAAAGCAGACTTAATAAAAAACAATCTATACTAATCATTTAATACATTACTATCAAATTTTAAAGCTTACTTTCTATTCTATAATATTAATGAGGCACAACATATGCTTTTCAAACCTATTTTGAGCTTAAAATACACATTAAACAAAATCAACTACTTGCATTCATATTCGAAAATCGCAAAAAACATTTTTCTAAGCTAATGAAAGAAATGTTACTTGGCGTTTGCAGAATTAAATGAAATCAGAAAATATGATAAGTAATTAGATTTTTAATCAAATTAAAATTTGGCTTCTAAATTAAAAATAAATTTTTAATGTACAACTATTTTTTCAACTTAAAATGGAATTGTTTACTTACCCTTTTGTGTACGGCGGTTCCAGATCAAATATAAAAAATACAAGCTTCAGAGTTTCGAATTCATGCCCTATGAAGTTATAAAAGCATTCCACATTCTCACTATAATTATCTGGATAATCAGGGGAGGAAAAATTTCCTACCTTGCTTATTTTGCTATCAAACTGAAAGAGGCACCGGGCTGTAAATATGAAATAGATATATTTAGACATGTGTGATAATCATATGAATAGATATATTTAGACATGTGTTATAATGTCTCATTTTTAGAAAATAAGACATTATAATGGCAAATTAACTATCAAAATAATTCTGGAAGTCACAAATTTTGAAAAAATTTTACCATACTTTTTTTCTAATGATATTACTTTCTAATTTCAGACTATATCTTTAATGTCAATTGTTAGTAAATGAGCACATTTTTACACATTTTAATATTATAAAATGCTGTTTTTTCTTCTATTTTTGAAACTTTAAATAAAGAGTATGGAAAACATCGAAACGTTTTAATGTTTTATTTTTCCATGACTATTTATGTTAGTGGAGAAATTTGAGAATCAACAACAGTTTCTTTTTCAAATATTATGTATGCGTGCACATTGGAGTGTTTATATTTGAAACGGTGGCAAATATTAAGTTTCAAAAATTAAAAAATGAAACGAGTACATCGCAATTCAAAATATGTAAAATATTAAACAAGAGTCAATGAATGGCTTCTGCTAGATTTTAAACAGCATTAAAAATGTATCTGTTTTAATAGTTGATGTATAATAAAGTGGTGTGAATGGTATAGATTTTATAGATTCACAAAACAATGCTGAGTTCAAAGTTTTTGCTTACTAGAAATTTTCTGATATATTATTATACTTTTGTAATATGTTAAAATGCAACTGAGAGAAACTCTGAATTTTATATCTGCAATAAATTTAGAGTGTTTTTTCTCAACAGACTAAAAAAAGGGGCTTTCTTTTATAGTGTTACATATCTTTTTCAAATATTATGTGTGCGTGTACATTGGTGTAAGTGTTCATGTTTGAAACAGTTTCAAATATGAACCAAGGGCAAATATAATAATTTTTGATTATGACTTCAGTAAGCATAGTATATCTTGAAAATTCTACGATTAACATATTTCACTATTTTTAGTAACCGTTAGCAACTGTAAATACTTACGTATGTAAGTCAAACTTCCTAAAAAATGTTAATAAACTCTTTAGAAGAATTTTGTAAAGCTAAATTAAATAGCAAAACATTTAATATAACTTACTATTGCTTTGTTTAAAATCTTGGTTTATTAAAAAATTATACATTTAAAATCAACATAATCAGTATATTTGGGTTTTCAATAATTTTGCAAACTCTAAAACTTATCCATTTCTTCTTGCATATTCAGAACATTTTTGGAATTCCCTTACATGATCAGAGATACATAACAATTTGTGGGCATTAACACGCTAGCATTGTCTAGCTAAGTAAAACATTTTTGACCCTGTTTATCTGCAACTAAATCTTGAATGATAAAGGTGGATGTTGATTAACAGATTGATGTAAATTTACTATTAAATTATTCTTTGAGGTACTAAATTATATACGCTTTGTTACAATACAGTCACTATGGTTAATAAATTTTATTACTTCTATTCATTAAAATTCTTTGTTTGACTTTATTGTACACTGAGTGATAAAAAGCTCAGGTGTATGTGTATGCTTTATCTTTGTATATTGCACAAAAACACCTTTCTTAAGGGTCTGTTCGACTTCTACAAAACATTGATTTAAATGCCATTTATAATTTGAAGCTTTACTAAACATAAAATTTAACACCGTCATCTTAATTGATTCATTATATATACTAAATCATATATATATGAGTGACATCTTCGCTTACAATATCACGAGGTAAGTAAGGAATTCTAATAACCTGGATAAGGCTCGTTTTATGTCTTTTATTATTATCTCCATATTTCTATCCTGAAGAATGAGGAGCAGCCTCATAAAAAGAAAATTCATGCCTGAAAGAGCCATTAAAACTGAGAACGATCTACCTGTTTTCTATTCATAACGATGATCAACTTCAAACGCTATGAGGCTAAACGATTGCAGGGGTAAACGACTAGAAACTGTTTCGATTGAATCGGATATTGTTATTGACAAACCAATAACGAAAATACAATGGTTAGCACAATGAGGAAGATTTCAGTTGTTGTATTATTAAATTTGACAGAGCAGCTTTATTTAAAAGATATTTTGAATTATCAATCTGATATTTCCATGGGAATAGAAAATAAAGCTAATTCATATCAAGAAGATATAATTAAAATTTATAATTTATGCCCTCTAGCAGAAGAATGGATAGTAATTATACACAGTAGAAATCAGAAGTTGCGAAAAATTCCTTTGCAAACTGGGTTCGAATTTATTACCCTGCCTAAAATCAATACACTTTTCTACTTCTATTAAATAATAATAAGTGATTTCATGCAAATATGATATATAGAAATGATTCAAATTTTAATTATTTTCAAGCGATGAAGCGATTTAGGTTATTCGAGAAGTTTCTGCTGATGTTCAGTTGCTTGCTCTAATCATTATGAAACACTGAACTGCTATTATCAGCTATTCAATTTAGAAATTTTCTGAAAGGTGAGGCTTTAGCCAGTATATTGATTTATTTATCAATAACAACGGCTTAATTTTGTTTATTTGTCATCAGAACAAATATGGAGAATAAAAATATCCAGTTTCGGCATCTAATAATTTTTTAATACAATAAAAGCAAGAATTCCTTTCAAGCCGTTAAAAAGAATGTGATGTTTACGGAGTTCATGAATAAACAGTGTACAAATAATTCTGAAGGTACAAATTGTGCTTTACAGTTGGCAACACTCCATGGTCATCAATCTATCCGTGGCTGATGAAAATTAGAGCGGTGATCACAATTAATAATCACAAATTACCTCCATGAAACAGCAGCTTAAGTCGAAATGCTGAAATCAAACATTTTGAGCATTTGATGTGCCTTAAATGCTTGAATACAGCACAAACTTTAAATGGACCATATTTCCAGTCCATACACAGCAAAAACGATTCATTTTTAAAATTGCAGAAGAGTATTGGATCTTCTAAAGTCATGCTAGCTAAAATGACAAGGGGTCCAACTTCAACAGGTCAGTGTCGAAATTCTTAAAGTGAAACATCATCAACCACTTCAAAAGCCAATATCCCGCACGAGGAATATATACTTTGCTGCTGGTGGGATTAGAAGGATATTATTCCAATACGAAGCACTATCGCTTAATAATACAATTATTTCGGCAGAATAAAATAGCCAGATGAACAGGTTGAAGCAAGACATTGACCAGAAGTACCCAGAATTAGCTAATCGTAAAGGGCTGATTTCTCACCAGGATAATGCTAAATAAAACCTATTTATCACCACTATCAAGCGGAAGTTGTTGGAGCCAGTCTGAAATGTCTCATCACATATACCATATAGCTCTGACATTGTACCTTCGGATTACTATCTGTTCCACTCTATGCAATGTTCGTTAAAGTGAGGAAAATTAAATTTTCTGAAGAAATGTGAATTGCCGGAACCTTGAAGAGACTTTTATTGATAAACAGAATATGTTCCATGAGATTGAGGTAATGAGATTTTCTTATGTAAAGCAAATCCTTATAAAATAAATTGGTTCGTATATTATTAAACAAACTTCATTGGTAATGCAAGTAAAATTCTTTTTCAATTTACCATAAAAGTTAGAGAAATTTTCATAAACAACGTAATATTTTAAATGGATTATTACTAAAAGTGGTGTATTTTTTTTTCCTTTTCTGGAATCAGAAGAATAACAAAAAGATCACCTCTTTGTTCCTTTAACTGTAATCAGAAAGCATTTAATCCAAAAAATTTTCAATCCATTAATTTTTCACTAGTTATTTCAAATTAGGTTATTAAAAGAGCTCTATTCTGCGGCATTCGATTATAAAAATTTAAGTAAGAAATTAACTAATTTAATATCTAATTGGAATTGAACCTTTGCTTTGATCTTAATAAAATAAAATTTTATCTTGTTATGAGGAAAACTAACGATTTAAAGTTATATTTATTAATAATTAATAAATAATAATTGCAACAAAATATACTGATATTTAATCTATACTATGAGATAATATATTTTCATTGATGTATTTTTATTAGTATATTTAAACCGCCTACGCATTTGTAGAATTTTTCTTCAATTTTAGCTGTACAACCTAAGATCAAAGGAGGAAAAGAAAGGAGTTACTATTATTCCAATTAATAAAAATAAATGATTTTCAATCGTAAAAGTATATCTTTTCTAGGAAATACTTAAATATTTTCATTATCAATAAAAATCTGTAACTTTGGATCAATACATTTTAATTCTGAGTTATTAACCCTTCTTTGCGTGATTTTTTTTTTTGTGAAATAAATAGGGTGATATAATTCATGCTCTAGATAAAAGAAAAAATTAAAAAAAATTCTAGTATAAATATATAAAATAATTAAACAACAATATGATGGGAATATGCATCATCATGCAAATTTACATGTTAAGCTCATTACAAAATCTTCAATGTCCCTGTCTAAAAAATTTCTCCACTCATTATCGCATTTATTAGCAAAAAAAATCTCAGATTAGTTATAAAAAATATTCAAGAAATGGCAAGTTTCTTCCTACCCCAACAAACAACGGAATGGCAAGTTCAAACCTGCTATAATGAATTGTGATATTTAATTTTTTTTTTTGACAGCTACGTTTCTTTTTGCGCAATAGTAATGAAAAAAGTTGCCAGCAACAACCACTTTACAGTACAACTGTTTTGTGTACACTTTTTTGTTCACTAAATTCTATGATGGAAATTTCTATCATCATGAAAAGAAGGGTTAAAATAATATTACAAAGTTAAACGTTTAGAAGTTAAAAGAATAGTTTTTAAACAGTTTTAATTATTATTGAGCGTACTAGTTAAAAAACTTAAAATGACTTAATTTTAACTTATTAAATACTATCCTTCTTCCGCGTTTACCCAATTCAACCATCCTATTAGTAATATTTATTTAGTTATCACAACCAACTTGAAAATCTGTAAATAATTTTTTTAAGCTGAAAGCACTAATTATTAAATTGGAAAAAATTAAACAAAAAATGTATTCTCTTTTTTAAATACATTTTGATACATGACTAGAAAGAAAATATGCTGAAGTAATGATGGTAGATTTTTGCATTCATTTGATAAATGCATATTATGTGGAATGATTCGAAAAATATGAAAATTTGTTAGTTTTTTTGTTTGTTTTAATGTTGCATAGTTACAATTATACTTTTAATTACAATAATTACATATTTTTAAACTGATTATAAATTATATATGCAATCTAATAATCAACAAATTATTGATATTTTTCCTTGAATAGAATATCTTGGTGTAGATGGAAAGATGAATTTTTAAAAGTGAATGCATCAGCTGTTTTTAATCCGATGCTAGAAAGAAATTCGAAAAAAAGTTTTATGCATTATTTTCAATTAAAAAAAACAAATAAAATGCAAAAAGTATCGTCTAAAAAAGCTAGTAAAAGAATGAAAAGGAATTTCATTCTATTACAATGAAGGAAGACAATGCTCCAAACTATATTCACGATACATTTTGAAAAATTGTCAGAGCTAAGACAAAACATCATAGTAATAAATTTAGAAATATTGAAAAGACGATTTTAAATTCAGCAAGTAAATATAGAGTTCATATTTTATATAAATTTTTAACAAACGAAAATCGTGTTGTTAAGATTTGATGAAAACAATGTAATCGATTTGATTTTTAATTATTACTATGTTGTGTTTCAAATCATTTTAAAAGAATCTATTTTTTCAAAAATGTTAAAATTGGCGAATAAATTGCATGTCTGTGTAGTAAATAAAAGTGAAAAAATAAATTATTGGATTACAAGATGGCGTAAAAATTATTTTAGCACAATAACATTTTCGGAAGTTATATCGAGTAAAATCTAAAAATTCATTTAACTTCTTATTAATTAAAATTTTAATTAAAATTTGAAAGAAAAAAGATGCTGAAGCGCACATTGCCACTTTCTTAAATAGTATCGAATTCGGAAACTCTATTTTCTTATGCTCTGCTATATGGAACACCGACACAGAAGTAAATACTCTCACTTTCGCTTTTACTAAAAGTAGATAAGAATTTAATTACTCTTTTTTATTTTTCAGAAAATTAATAAAATACAATTAAAATTTTGAATAAATATAAGTCGTTTTCAGTTACAATAATAACAAATTGTTAACCCATATTTCATCCCATATTCCCATATTCAAAAAGTAGCCTTATTGATAAATACAATGTCGCTACAATTAAAACATGAGAATTTCCTTATTAAAGTATACTATGGAATTATCTTCCTCTTTTTTATGAGCACAACAGCCCTTTGCAGACCTAGGCTGCCACAACCACGCGCACTTTCCAGCGCTTTCTGTCCCCCGCAAATCCCTTCCAGTTCTTTCTCCTCAGAAAATTCAGGTCTCTTTCCACATCATCCAGCCATCTAGTTGGAGGCCTTCCTCTGATTCGAGATCTCATAGAATTTTTAAAAGTGTATATTTTGATGGCGCTGTTTACATGGCTTCTCCAGATATGGCCGAGCCATCTTAACCTATTGCTCCGGATAACCAGTATTATTTGTGGTTGCCTATAGAGTTGTACAATTCAAAATTGAATCTAGTTAGCCAACATCCTCCCTCTTTAGTACTGGGCCAAACATAGTTCTAAGGATCCTTCTCTCGAACATGTTCAGAGAAAGCTGAATGTCCAGGTTTCACTTAGGCATAATTCACAGGCATAATAAGAGTCCTATAAATTCTTTGTTTAGTTTTTCGACTGATTAAGTTGGATCTTAGTTGTTTGTTAAATCCAAAAAAAACAATTATTAGCCATTTTTATTCTGTTGTCTATTTCTGCTCTATTATTGCCATTAATCATTGTGCCAAGGTGTTTGAAGTTATCGACTTTTTCGAAGGTATGACTGTTAATGCGCAGAGGAACACTGATTTATAGTAGAGGGCGGGAAATCCATAAATTTGACTATGGAATTATACATGTTGCAAAAAATAATCGAGTTCTTAATCAAAATGTCGATTTTGAAAAAAATGTTTCAAAAATTATTTCCTGCAATTTACATCTAGAAACATATGTTGAAATTCAATAATATTTATCAGATATAGTCAATTTGCTTTTATTTGGTAATTTTATACACAAATTATATGAAATAAAAATATTGGTGATCAATATTCTTTCTTTTTTATCCAATTACATTCAAATATTTGTTCATTTTAACGTTTAATACCTCATCAAAATTTCAGTTAATTCCAACAAATAGAAGTTTTAACATTACTGGTTCTGATTTTTCCCCAATTTTCGAAATCAAGAGTTAATTATTGATCAATAATTCAATTTGCCAATTATCTTATATTAATTTTAAGAAAAGAACGTTTTGTTGCATTTCAAAAAATCAACCAGATGCAAGATGTGGTTGTGAAAAATGCACAGAATGCTCCTGCCTCTACAAGGGTCACCTCAGATATGCGGATGAGAAGCTTTAGGTGGTTCTCCCTTTTCTGTTTGCAAAACGAAGTGTTGGTTTGAGTTACCTCCACTCCAATCGCGGAGACACTTACTAAAGGAAGAGTTATATAACGTGGCCAATGAGTATTCAGTCACAGTTCCAGCCCAATGTTGTCGTGAAGATTGCCATTCAGTTATCCCGGAAGCTGCAGCACGACGAGGCGGGGGGAGGGTGCTTTGATGGTGCAGTATGCTCTAAGCATGAACTTTCTCTTGAAAAAATATTTCCACTCGTGATTATTTTTAAGCCTATAAAACCATACTATGACGAAGAATGTCTTTTCTTCATGTCATTCTTAAGGAACAGAATTTAGTTTAGTTTAGTTTAATTATATTAACGTCCCATTTTAAAACAACACTAAGGTTATTTCGGGAGGGACCTCGTAATTTTAAACCGCGGTACGATGACGAGGACAAAATCTGAGCTGGCACCCCATATCCAAACTTCCACACCACACCAGCAGGAGAACTAAGGAGCAGAAAATAATTATGTAAAATCATTCCTTCTACCAATACTAGTTACTAACTTCTTGAATCATACTTATTTATAATGAAATGGTATTACACAGAGGACATTATATTGTCGCAAAAAGGAAGACCCGTATAGCCAGCGTGGCTCAGAGATAAAGTTCGCGCTTGCAACGCACAAGGTAAGGCTTCGAATCCCAGCCAAGTCATATTAAATTAAAGGTTGAATTTTAATTTTAATTTCTTATTGTTCATTTGTTAATCTTCTAGAACTTTCTATATCCTTTTTTATTCCAGATTATACTGTAAAGGTATAAATTCTGAGTTCCACAAGAAGTGGAATCAGTTCTTCGCCTGCATGTTACGGGTTGCTTGAAGCTAATAAATTTGATATAGTGTTACTTTGTGACCTGTTATTCTTTGCATCTTCGTAACAATATATTTTTTAAAATTTGTACTTCTGTTGGGATATTTTAATTATATGATTTAAGTACTAAATCATTTTACTTTTGTAATAAGAAAAAAAGGAAAGTTCATATCCTTAAACTTGGTTTAAATGATTAAATCCAAATCTTTTGCAAATCCTTTAAATGAACATTAGTCGACAAAGACAGGGCATGACATTTCATGTAAAAAAGACGGTAACTTATAACAAGAATTGTTTTAAGGATTGACAACCTCGATATTCGTTCGGGGGGGTAGGGCAAAATTCGGGAGCGAATTTGGCTGTGAGAAGAAAATTACTGTTAAGTTATATCCCAATTAATTGAAATTTACACATATCAATTTTTTTCTCTAAAAATTTACAGTTTGTATTTAAGCTATTTACAGTGGATAAAAAAAATTCCGTACAGAAGACTAAAATAAAAATAAACTAGCATAATTTCTAATCTTTGCTTTTTATCTTTATAAACTACTTATATATTGTTAATATGATTCTTTAAAAGTGGGTTTCATAATAAATTTCTCTTTTTTATAAAACTCAGGAAGTTGGTTTGCAATTTTTAAGATAAATGACGAAGTATCATGCAAAAAAGTTTCCGTACGCAATATGCAAATTCTTCCTGACGTGCACTACAACTAATCCACAGTAAATATTCGAAGTTTGATGGTTTGTCAGAGTGAAGAATACGACCTAACAACAGTTGTTTAATTCCAATGTTTCGCTTATCGTCTTAAAATGGAAATTCAGAAATCCATTTGAGAGTTAGTGATTCGGTTGCGAAAAAATGGATTAGTTATGAAAAAAAATCAGTGAAATGACTTACAAACCAAAGACTACCGTGCAGTATATTATTGAAAGATACCGGGATGTATAAACATTTGAGGATAGAGATCGATTCGGAAGAACTCCGAAGTTTTGTTTGTTGTTGCTGTTTCTTATGTCACTTGCCATGGAAAAGCCCGCTGTTACGAAGGCAGCGATTTAAGCCGGTGGGGGAGGGTCTCTTTTTTTCATAGTGGCGCCAACTAGGGCCAAGAGTAAGACTTTGCTACTCAAGTATCACTCATTCGCTTGAACAAACCTTTTTACAGGAGGGCACATTCACACATAGAACAACCATGCCCAAACCGGGACTCGAACCCAGGACGCCCAGATCACGGAGAAGACGCGCTACCCCTATGCCAGGAAGCCGGCCGAACTCCAAAGTTAAATCGCTTGCATAAAAGAAATATCATGTGTAAGGTGCAAGAAAATCCATCGGATTAGTGCACCTTAACTTGCAACTGATTTAATGATTAATTACAACATTAAATTCGCATCTTAAATTGAGAGAAATGTCATTAAAAAAAAGGTTATAATGGATGTGGGGCCCGTAGGAAGACTGTTATAAATCTCTGCTACAGAAAAAGCGTCTCGAGTTTACAAAGAAGCATATAAGCAAGCCTCTATTTTTTTTTTTTGGGGGGGGGGATCGGTCCTTTACAGTGATGAATCAAAATTTAATATCTGTGGATCAGATGGTCGAGTTTTGATCTGAAGGGAATCAAAACAGCATATGTTACTTAAGAGTTTATGTGGAACTGTGAAGAATGTTGATGGTTGAAATATGGCATGAGGGTGTATAAGTGCTGCTGGTGTCGGATATTTATGTTTTATAGATGGAAATATGGATAGGTACATACATCTTGACATTCCAAAACAAAACGTTTTAACCAATGCAGATACACTGTCCCTTGAAATGGACTTTACTTTTCAACAGGACAACGATCCTAAGCACACCTCCAATATTTGTCAAGAGTAATGTCTCTATAATGTTAAAAAACAGCTTCATATCCCTCTCCAGTCTCCCGATTTAATCCTTATTGGACATTTATTGGAAGAAATCGGCCGTGAACTAAAAAAATATGACACAAAGAACAAGGTTGAACTCAAAAGGGTCATTCAAGACATTTGGAGTAGTATTTCTCCAGAAACAACAAAAAAACTGATGTGGTTATGCCACAACATTTGAGAGAAGTGATAAAGGCCAAAGGAATGCCTACCGATCATTTAAATACAAGTTGGTCAGCATGAAAAGTTTTTTCATGTACTATGTAAATACCGTACGGAAACGTTTTTGTTCCTTATTAGTGGCATTTTTTTATTCTTTCAATTTAAGTATTTATTTTTCTTCAGAGTTTTTCCTTTATAATATTCATAAATAATAAATGAAATTGTGTTAAACTAATTTAAAAATTTTCATTTTCATAACAAAATATTTCGTGCCAAAAATTAAACTTTTATTAACAGTCATAGCTGCGTACGGACCCACTGTATGTCTAAACCCACTTTATGTATGTTTTTACCCACTGTATGTCTAAAAGCATAGATATTTACAATTTAAAAAGTTTAAAATTAATCAACGAAAACATCCTTAAGATAACAGTGTGTTGAATTAAATAATCAAACATGCTACACCTATATATTTTAAAATTTCAGAGGAAAACGGGAATGTTGTTAAATAAAAGCTTTCTAAACTCAAAAAAAGCTGTTTGTTGAATAACTAAAATTGTGTCTGAAATTTGAATTTATTCAAGAGGTACAAATGTTTATTTTCACAAAAATAATTTGAATCAATAATACGAAAAATGACAAGGAATTTAATCAGTTCATTGTTTCGATTTAAATTGAATAAAACCGCAAAATCAAGAATCATGAAATAGTTCTTAACGATTATTAACAATGTTTCATCTTCCAAACGAATCCTCAACATTTCAAAAATGTAAAATCCCTTCAAAATCAAAATAATAGAGTTGTATAAATTTTTTGGTTGTATTTGAAAATTTAGACTCTAAATGCAACAGAAAAAATATTAAGACTGGGAACTTTTTTTTTCTCATTTAAGTATTGAAAATTTATGATATCTCACCTTGAAAAAAGTCGAAAGAGAATGGTGAATCTAATTAATAAATACCCACAATAAAAACATTATTTATTTTAGTGAAATACAAAACTGATAAATTTCGCTCTCTTATAAGATTTGGTTTTACTTTTTAAAATGCAAATTGCACCATTTTTATATTAATATTAAAACTCGAAAAAATTAGATTTACTTTTTTTGTTGATGTTCATATTTGAATTTGAGCTTTATTTGAACAGTGAAATGAATACAACTGCATTATTTGACAAGAGAATCAATTACAAGTCTTCTAATAAGTATTAATCAATAAATTTAATTTTAGTAAAATATAATCAGATAAATTAACAAAATGACTGTATATATTTTTATAATGGACTTATATTTACTTTTATATTTTATATAAAAGTAATAATATATAAAAGTAAATATATATTATTATATTTACTTTTGAAAAAGCTTTTTTACTTCTTGCGATTAATAGTTGTAAATTTTTATCTTGATATTTGGTGTGGTTTTTATAGGTTGTTCTTTAAAGTATCTTGTTTCATGTTTGTAAGGATAGAATTTTGCAATCAATTTTTTAATCACTTCCTTTGGGACAAAGCTCTAAAATCTTCTATATTTTTATGCTTTTGCTGATAATATATTATTTTATCACTAATTATCAGTTAATTGATTAATTTTAATAAATTGTTCCGTAAATTTAGGATAAAAATATTTACAAGGTTATTTATTATTTATCATCATAATAATAAATTAAAGTTGAACAAGTAAAAAAATGTTAAGAATAAAAAAGTTTTTGAAAACACACTTTTTTTAATTAAAGTCTTAACAAGATTTTATCAAAAATATGTGCTTTAGAAGAAAAATATTTTAATGCATGAGGTGCTGAAGACAATGTATAAGGAAATTAAACGCAGTGAATATTATAAAAATGGAACGTACTAAATTTTCATTAAAGATTAAAACTCTTATGACTTTAATTGAAATTTTATTTTTCTATTATTCCACAGGAGAATATTTTATCATTGCTTTTAGATTTTTAATCCGTTTTCACAGATTTTTAACAAAAATCTTTTCTACTTCTTTTAGATAAGCAGAAAACATTTTTTTTTCAATTACAAGCGGACTTTAAAGAATTTTATATTTTCGAATTATTCAGAGTAGCGAGACAAAAATTGAAGTCTAGTGAAATTTAAAGAAATAAAATAATTCAGTTATTTATCGTACCGATAAAGTGAATTTAGAATCTATTTAAAAAAGAATGAGGTTCCAAGAAAGAGTTAATGTATTTTTTTTTAATCTTTCGATAAAGACTATTTGATAAAGAGTTAATTATATTTTGGTTCCAACACTGAACTGAAAAACAACATCTAAGCTTAGTGCTCCGTTGCTGATCCAAAATAATGCATTTTCCTTATGGAACATTGAAATAAAAATATAAAATGCCATGTTCCCTTCAGTAACTGCGAGGCTCAATTTATAGGATGGGAAGAGAACTTTGCCCTTATATGAGCTTGACAGCCAATCGATCCACCGAGTGGAACGTACCGGACTAGATTTTACCTTCCAAACCGGAGTCTTTCGGGTTCAAATTAAGTGAATGGAACAAATTTAGATTCGAATTAGAGGGTCATTTAGAAACGAAAACTACATAAAAAAAAGGTGCGTCATTAAAGGCTTATTCATTTGATATTTTCTAATATTATCTTCGGTGTGTCCCATTTTTGATTTTATTTTGTTCATTTGAAACTGGCTTCGCGGAAATACGATTCACTTCCTTTTTATTTCAATCTGAATTTTACATTTCTAGTAATAAGGGTTTTATCATTCTACTCAAACCTAATTGGCCTCCGAAATTTTACTTTACTGTAGTTGGAGCATTCAGGAATTTGGTCCTCCATTACGGAAAATGGAAGCGCCTAGAGTCAAAATTGTTATTCAATGCATTAAAATAGTTGGTTCTGGTTTCGAGCTAGGAATAATGCTTTGACAAATTTTCCCACAGAAGTTTTGCCTTTGAATTTTAGATAGAGTCTAGTTGTCTAATTTCGTTTATACGTAAACGAATATGGATGAGCATAAACAACGTACGTATTTGAATATTATCGTTGTACACTTCCGGTAATATTACAAAAAGAATTAAGAATTATTTATTTTATGAAATTTTGTTATATATGAATATATCTAAATTTTATTTAGCTTTTTTGCTCTTGTGTCACGCAGTAGGTTGGCGTACCTCGTCGCTTCTTGCTTGTACGTAAATTATGCCTTCCGGGATGGAATAAAGCGAAGTTTAAAAGGTATCATCTATTCGACCACGAAACTGTTTAAATATATATATAATTCTAATTTAAATCTTAATTCATTTCCTAATTTTTATCTTAACCTAGCCCGTGTTAACTTCTTTCTAAAATTTTCTTTTATTTCCTGATCCAATTCCCACTTTTTTTTATTTAATTAATTTTGCACGCACTCTATAAAACTGCTAATCTCAGCATTTTAGCAAGTTCTCACTCTCCGAGTGAAGGGAAAAAATCCTTAACGTTTACCGCATTCTTTTAAAGATATCTAAATTCCCTTTCCTAAGACTACACGTGTCAAAGAAATTCCTATTAAAATCTCACAGTGAAACCACCGAAGAGAAAAATGTCGGTCTTTTTTTCTCTTCTGCTCTTGTATCGCGATGTAAACGAACGTCAATTTTATCATCGTTTCTTGTACATAATATGCCTCCAGTGATGAAATAAATCGAAGTAAAATTTCTAAAGTTTCTTCTTCTCGGCCACCCAACTGCTAAAATATGTTATAATTGTATATATATATATATATATATATATATATACAAAAGTATAAAAATCAAGTTAATAGGAAAAACAAATAAACCAAATAAAAAATATAACAAAATATAAAAAATCGTTAACGAATTAAGCAAAAGATTAGATCTGGAAAACATTTATATTTGCAAACTGAAAACTTTATTTCCCTATGGTCTCAATAGTAAATTAAATGGGGAAGGCTATGCAGATTTAAACAATAATTGCATTTATAACAAATTTAACATATTTAAAAAATTTCTAAATAAAGATAATTATTCTGAAAGATTTAAAAGAGGTAAAGGAAAAGGGGGCAATTTTCAAATTATATTTGAGGAATTTCAAAATTACTGTTATCTGGAACACAATAGTGAAAACATTCACAAAATTAGGAAATACATTTTTGGTCTTAGAAATAATAAAATTAAATGGTTATTAAATAATAAATTCGGGGAATTAGAGTTTAAAAATTCGTACACAAAATGTATTGTTCTAGATCTAATTAAATGTAAGCTTAACATTGGAAAAAACGATTTACTTTTTAATAATAAAAATAATGTTTACAAAGAATTCTGTGTGATTAAATTCTTGGATATTTACTTCGAATATCTAAAATTGCCCAAAATTATACATAATAATAATATATTTTTTCCTCTATCAGATAAAACAACTATTTCAATAGCGTTTAGTTACACTTCAACTTTAAAGAAAAATATTTGTAATTATAATTACTATGGAAAACATTTAGATAAAATAAATATTACAAATTGTTACTGTAACAAAGAAAACTATAAAGATTTTATAGATGTTGATAAAGGTCATATTATTACAGGTAATTTAAAAATTATTGAATCCAACTCTTTAAGAGATTTAATGGGAAGAGGAACAAAATTTAGATTAAAAGAAAAAATAAACCATGACAAAATCTTGACTTCTATTGGTAATGATTCGGATGCTTTTATTGCTAAATTATCTAGAAAATACCATTGGCCTGCGGAAGGTTTCAGAGAATGGAAAGTGAGAATTTCAAAAGAAATAAAAATAAAAATGAATATTGATTTTGACAGATCTAAAGAACGTGGGATTTATTTTAGTAAAACATTGAAAAACGAAATACAAAATTTAAAAGAAAAATTTGTTATTACAGTAATAGATAAATCAGCAAATAGTTTCTGTTTAATTTGTAAATATTATTATAAAGAACTTTTAATTAATGAATATAACTCTAACGCAACTTATATGTTAAAGAACACCGGGAAAAAGGAATTAGATAAAAGAATGCTAGCTTTCGCAAAAAAAAAAAAAAAAAAACTAAGACTTGCTCTCTTAACTATCCTTATTTATTCCCAACAGTTAAATTTCATAAAAATTGATTAAAATTCAGATTCGTGACCTGTAGCACTAGCAGTTATAATTACTATACTGGTAAAAATTTCTTTAAATACTTAAAAATTATCCTGGACAAAATAAAAGATGAAGACAACTTTATTATTTCTAGTTACAAAGAAATTCTGGATTTTCTTAAAGATAACAACATTAATAAACTTAATACTTTTGATTTCGAAAATTTATACACTAATCTACCTCATGAAAAATTAATAGAAGTCTGCACTTTTATCTATGACGAATATTTAAATGAAAATATCATTCCTAAAAATAACTGGCTTGAGTTATGTAATTTTAACGTTACTGAAAATTACGTTTTTAATGGTATTAATTTTTATAAACAAGTTAAGGGCATTCCAAAGGGAACAGCTTTCTCAAGTGCTTTGGCTAATATTTTTCTACATTACTATGAGAAAAAAGTAATTAAATATAATTTAATAAACGGGTGGAGATATATTGATGACCTACTTTTGATTAACTTCGACAATACTAATATTGTAACTAATTGCTATCCAAAAGGTTTAATTCTAACAGAAACGAATAAAAATCAACTTGAGGCTACCTTTCTGGATTTAAAAATCGAAATTAATAATGATAAAACAATAGTTGGTATATACGATAAAAGGGATGAATTCAACTTTAAAATAACAAAACTATGTAACTACCATTCCAATCTAAACTCTAAAATTTTCAAAAATCTAATTTTCTCACAAGTTAACAAGATCAAAAGGGTTTTTAATAATAAAAATTCCTATATTGAAGCATCAAACAACCTCATTAATAATTTAATTAAAAATGAATTTCCTAAAAATTACTGTAATGTCAATTTTTTAATTAAACAAGGTATGGTTTGGGATTAATCCTTTGACTTAAATAAAAAATAGAACTTTCCTTGCATATTATATCACTCAATAGGTGGCGCTGGGAGCTTACAATTTTTACCTAAATTACCGTTAGCTTTTTGTTTTTAATAAGCGGGAATCGCAATAGATAGCTTAAAATTTCCTTGACTGTTGATGGTATGTTCTTGCCTTTTTGTTTTTTCTTTAGTGTTATTTTATGGTATTTTGGTTTTTATTGTTTTTTTGTTATTGTATTTTTACTTATTAGTGGTTTTTCTTCTAATTTGTTGTTTTGTATTTTCCTTTCTGTTAAAACGGTATATCTCTTGGGCCTAATTTCAGGGGATTTTCGGGTCACGAGGAATCATTATTAGACTTAATTGTCTGAATTTACTTAACAGAAAAAATCCCTTTTTTTGAATCCCTGCCTGAGGGTGACCCTTGAAAAAGTCTTCAGGCCGGATTCTTTTTTATATTTTGTTATATTTTTTATTTGGTTTATTTGTTTTTCCTATTAACTTCATTTTTATACTTTTGTATCAGTTCATCTGTGTTTTAGAAGTAGTTGCATTTGCGCTCTCTAAATGCTATGAAGTTTTTACCTGTTCCATTTTTGGTTTTAGTTTGAACAGGAAATAATTTTTAGTTGCGATTTCGACACTGTTTTGTTTTCGTTTTCATTTTCAAACTATTTCTTACTTTAGATTGGTTACTATATACTTTAAAAACTTGGCTTCTTATGTTTCGAGGTAGACAGATAATTGTTCTGAATACTTTATGCAGTTTGAAATAAAAGTTTAAAATAGAAAAATTAGAATAATTTTAGAACGAGATTGAATAGTGAATGAAATTTATTTTGCAAAATTTTGCTTTTTGTACTTTACCTTTTTTCCGTCAATTCGAAGATTGTTCAATTAGCAAATTTAGAAAGAAATGTATATTATCTTCAAATGTGATTCAGAAAACCAGCAGTATTTTCTTTTTCTCAAAAAGTGCGCGAAAATTGGTTCGCATATAAAAGACATAAAAGACACATCAAGTGTCATAAAAAAAAAGTGTGTCATAATGTTTTTTGGCGGAATGAAAATATTCACATAATAAAGTTTCTTTTGCAAAAAATTTATGATAGTGCCAAGCCTTTCAGTAAAATTGAAAAATCTTTTAATTTATTTCAAACAAAAATTTGATGACTTGGAGTGTAAATGAAAGAATTTATTTAACGCCGTTCTTTAAAAATCACCATCAATTCACAAATATTTCTAGAGAGAAAAATCTACGCTACTTCTTGAAATCTATTGAAAGATTCACAACTTTAAAATAGGCAAAGGTTATTTTATATTAACATTTTAAAAATATTTCCTGAAACGTATTGGATAAGTTTCAATTTGTCCTTTTAAATTAATCTTTCGTCACATATTTTTCAAAAATCATTATTATTTATTCTTATTTAACTCGACCTGCTACATCTTTGTGTAGATGGAATTTTGTAATCGACTTTTCTCTGACTTCCTGTCGAGCTAAACATTTTGTATTTTGTTCTCTTGTGTGTTCTTGATGGTAATAAAATTTTTTAATATTTTCAGAAATTTTAGAATGAATTAATACAGTAATTTTATTAATCGTTTCTATATGAGCAGCGACACTTAGTATTAAATTTGAACAAAAAAATTGATTACACATTACGTGCAGTAAAATCTTAAATAAAGGATAAAACGTAGGAAATCTTTCAAATAAAAATGTTACGCTCATTGAAACATTAATAAAAATTAGTTTTTGAATCCTGAAAAACAAGGATTTGTGCGCGATCCATTAAGATTATTTTTATTAATTAATGTCAAATGCCATCTAATCCATTATGATAATAATAAGTTTCATCCTAAAATTTTGAAATTTTATTTTATGTTAACTATTAAAAGAAAGTTAATCAATAGTGCAAAAACCATGAAAAACCTTTAACAAAATGCATAATCTCAAAAAATTAAATTTTCATTCATTTCTTAACTTAATTTTTCCACTGTGATTTCATTATTTATTATCTGATAATTTAAAGGAAGGATCATGTAATAAGCATTAAAGCTGTTTTTATCAATGGGAAGCTTATATTTAAAGATATATAATAATCCAATTACTTTTTTTACTGAATCTATAAACGATGCTAATATCTACTCATAATAAAGGAGAATGCGTGCGTGCGTGCGTGAATGTTAACGTTCTACATGACAGAGTTTTATATCTAGAGTTATCAAATTTGGCAAAGACATACATTGGAGGGTGGAAATGAGCAGCAGAAAGACGTTTTTATGCCATAATTTCCAAAAAGACAGCGTAAGAATAAATTTTACACCATTTTCTAATTCAGAAATGTTTTTTCAATAGCACCAATATAATTACCTACAATTTTGAATTACTTAAAAAATATTTTTAAATTTATTTTACAATAATATATTTCATTGTTTCAATGAAACTTAAATCATTTTTATTTTTACTGTAAATATATTGTTGATGACACAAGTTTGGAAGTACAGCTTATTTTTCCATGATCTGCGAGTTTAAAGTATGTTCTTAGTAAAAATTTAATTTTTTTAACATTTAAGCTTAAGTTCACAAATAAGCAATTACGAATTTTTTTTAAAGTGTGTCCATTTTTAAATATTCTGTATTTACTCTAAAATGAATGCAAATAAGAAAAAAACATCATCGTTTTTATAACTTGAAAACTGCTTTGTAATTGCAGTTTACTGGTATTTTTTCTTGTATCAGAGAAATTTTTATTAAATAATTCTCTGAAATGTTTAAAAATTATTAAATATATCTGTAGTATATATAAAACTTCAATGCTAAGCGATTTTATTTTCTATCCTTATATTTTTTATAAATATATTTTAGTTCAAAAATAAAGCTTTCTGATTTGTTAAAGTTTAATATTTTCCATTTGAAATTAAAGTTCAAATTTTGGGTGAAATAACAGAAAATTAGGGAGAGGCATTGCGTCCTGAATAAAACGGTGTAATGCTTCTAAAGTAATACTGGTTAAATGTGCAGCAAAATTTAAAGTTTAAATATAATTTAAAGGGGAAGCTATTAAACGTATTTAAAATAAAACATTAACCGAGATTTTTAGCAACCGATACTGCTGCGAAACCAGCTGGTCGCCAAATAGGTATGTATTTCAACAAATTATTGATATTAATAAATGCTAATCAAATACCTAATTTCATTTCAATTATCAAAGACTTAATCATTGTTATTGATTCGTGCAGTTTTTATAATTTTGCGATTTTAGGTGTGTGCGTCTTAATCGGATATAGTTTCCTGCATAAAACTTCGGATGACAGAATACATTTACTACTTTTCTTTAATTGTTTTCCATGGATAAAGATGAATATTATTTCATTAACAATAAAAAACTGCAAACGAAAAGTTATCTTCATTTCTAAAGAGGAAATGTGTGGCCAGAGGTTCCATCTAGAAGTAGCTTGACGACATCTAAGAGCAGCTCGTAGTAGGATTATTTTTCAGTTTCATTTAACCTTAATTTACATGATTTTTTCTTTTTTTGTGAAATAAATCAGGGTGATATAATTAATGCTCTATATTAAAGGAAATATGTTTAAAAAATCCTAGTATAAATATATGCATGATGATGGAAATATCCATCATCATACAAATTTACATGTTAATCTCAGGAGAAAATCTTCAATGTTCCTCTCTTCTAAATTTCTCCACTCGTTATCGCTTTCATTAGTAGAAAAATCTCAGATTTGTTATAAAAAATATGGCAAGAAATCTCACGTTTCTTCCACCCACAACAAGCAGCGGAATGACAAGTTCACATCCGCTATAATGATTGTGACATTTTATATTTTTTAACAGCTACGTTCCTTATTACTTAATAGTCTTGAAAAAAGTTGCCAATTTACAGTACACCTTTTTTGAGTACAATTTTTTGTTCACTAAATGTTAAGATGGGAATTTTCTTCATCTTACAAAGCAGGGTTAAGCCATCGCATAAGTTTTGGAGTTTCTTTAATTTATGTATAGCTGTTTATGTTTGTCCTCATAACCAACTGGCCATCTACAATTGTACAATACATGTATATATAGTCATCAATTAAAAGTTTTGAAGCCAGAGAACATGAAAATACATGAAATCGTACAAAAACTATGAATAGATGCTCTAAAACAGTTCTAATAACAGGATAACAATCAAGTCAAATATTTGGACACTGATTATGCCCACTTTTGCATTTGTTTAACATTGTTAGATTGAGAAGATACTTTTAATGCTTTTCCTTCTCAGTTTGATTTCATGATTGGAGCATCTATATGTAATAGCAAGTAAAATCTTTACTAAAGTTATAATCTTATTTTTGAGAAATATTTACGCACTTTTATTTAATCCGACTTTTTTCATGTTTGCGTCGAAATTATCGAATGTTTGTATGGAATTTGTTAGTTTGAAGTCAATTTTAAACTCGCTTTTTGATGTGCTAGAATGCTAAAAATTTGCACACATTTGTGTTTTAAATGACAATAAATTATTCCATTACGTTCTGAGCTTTGCTATCATTTAATCAATGAATTTCTGAAAAATTGTTTTCAAGATCTCCCGATGAATGAAATATAAATTAAAGACTAGGAATAAGAGAATAATTAAAATAAACTTTCATTGCCATTAATAAAAAATGTTTATAATATATGCTTATATTAAATTTAAAATGATTTTAAAAACTTACCTAAAGTTTCACTGTAGATAATAATCATTAGAAGAAGATACTGCACCAGACATCGCTCGCTTACACGCATCTAAAATCATAAAAAAATTATAAGTGTCCGAAATATTATAAAGTATGTTAAAAGTAAAGTATGATGAAAACTTATATAACAAAAGAATTGAAAGAAATATACCGTAATTTGGACAACTTTAAAACAATTTGATTATTCTATTATTAAATAAAATTATCAAAATTACAAACTGAAAATAAAAAAAAATTAAGGAAAGGTGGAAAGACACTTAAAGATTTAGGAGTCATTACAAGAATTTCTTGAAACTATCGTTAAAATATTTAATGGAAAAAGATGCGAGCAACTTAAATTAAGAAGATTTATTTGTCTTTAATTCCACAGCATATATAAGATTCCAGAATCAGATTATTCTTCAGATAATACAAAATTTTTAATGAAATTTGCCTAGAAAATCAGTCAATAAAACAAAAGAAAAAATGAATGAAATAGAATAAAGATTAAATTATGCATGTGACAATTCAAAGCAAATTAAAGGAAACACACGCAAAAATAAAAGGAATCTGATATATACAATGAAACTGATAACAAAGATGAAATTGATTAAAGTTGAATCGAAATTTTAATTAATTATTTTTATTTTTTTCTCTCAAAGAATAAATATTTCATTGCAGAATGTTTAGAAAATAAATTAATTAAATGTTAAGATATATAGAGGAAGTAAATCTAAAAAAGTTCTAATTAAGTAATGTTTTAGGAAATTTATTGAAATGCGTAGCAACGACTAAAAAGAGTACTATAACTGTTTTCTCCTTTAAAGATCCTTGAGGGGTCTTTAAAGGATAGATTTCTGTAAAGGTCTTTTCTCATTCCAAAAAGTTTACTGTTTTTAGTAGATACGGGGTCGCCATCTTGGGTTGCTCTAGTGGTTCTTTTTTTCTTTTTTTCTGTTTTCACACCAGTTATTTCCATTCTGTGTTTTTTAGCTTTACGACCTTAACTCATAAACTCATTTGTATAACATGTGTGAAATCCATTAAGGACACAGTGGAATCATGGTTTGTTTAGTTATATTAACGTCCCATTTTACAGCAACACTAGAGCTATTTCGGGACTGACCTCTTAATTTTGAACAGTGTTCAGATAAGGAGAAGGACATCTTATCTGGCACCCCTCTCCAAACTTCCACACCATACCAGCAGGAGGGAGTTTGGCCCCGACGAATTTAACTTGAACGAGACCCACTTACACGGTGGTTCTTCGGTGGAATCGGGTCTCGAGTCTGAAACCCACCGGTTCCGAAGTCGAGACCTTACCACCAGGTCACTGCAGTCTCAGTGAAATCTTGGAAGTCTCCCAAAGTTCCTTTTGGCCTAGTCTCCTCCGCAAATCACGTGTCATGAGTTAACCCGCACATTTAAAAGGTTGATGGTTCATTTCTTTGGGGCCAAGAAACTACTCTTCTTGAGTCAGCTCTGCAGTCTCTGTAAGACCAGAGGGCGAGGCTGCTTGAAAAACAAGTACTGACTTTAGAGAATTCTAAAGACAGTTATTTCCCCTTTTGGACTTCTTGGTGGGTGGGGATTACTAGGATGAACATCATTCACATATAATGGGTTTCTGAAATGTTAGTCCATGATTAGAGAAGTGTCCGTCATCTTTCCTGAACAGGAATACCATGCGAAGGATACATTTTTTGTTGTTGTTAAAGCGACAGAATGTAATTTTAATTTAGTTCCAGACATCTTGATACACAGGTCAGTACTAGTTATGATTGATTAAGTCAAATCCATTAAAAATACAAAAATGATAGTCTCCTTACTGAAATTTCAACTGAGAGATAGTTGAAATACATTTAAGAAAAATTGACGATCCTGATGTAATTGTCCAATCATATTTTAACCCAAATGATTAGTAAGGTGTAATCTCAGAAACAAATTCTCAAAATAACATGTTTGAAGAATTGAAAAATCAAAATTCGTCTCCTGTTAGATGGATATTTATTCAGAATAAAGTAAAATTAATCCTAAAAATATCAAATTCTAACCTAATATCTATTCCAAAGTCTACCCAAAATGTGTATTTAAATTATTCTTTCCGGTCATATATACCTTATCAATTGTGCTGCTTTCAATACCAGAGAATTAGACAGACAATACAAGGATTCCACAATTTTCGGTAAAATCTACAACTCAACCCCCCCCCCTTATATAAAGTGCAAAGAATATTATCTGGTGTAATTCAAATCGTGTCCTCTCTGGAAAGAGGGAATTCAACCAAAGTTAAACAAAACATTATCTTACTGAAGTACGGAAAACAGTATCAGATTAAAGCATTCAAGTGATTAAAAATAATAAACGAAGGAAACAACAAATAATTAAAAAGCAGAAGCATGAATAAAGTATCACTGCTACGCAATTAAATAAAGCAAAGTTACATTTTTTTTTAATAAAGAAACCAAAGCAATGGAAAAGGTCAAGCTACAATCTACAAACGTAAATCTAGTAAAAAAAGATTTTATAAAAAAAAAAATCGTGTTATAATTAAAAAGGCATGTTAAATCAGTCAAAGATTGGTGAAAATGACTAAAGAGTCTGAATTAGAATACAATCATCCGATGATGTTTTATTTACGTCATCGGATAAATTTACTAAAAACATATCTCTGATAACTTGGTCATGGATATCTTGTAATGGAATTGCACCAATCAACGGACGCATATTGATGAACTTAATGAAATCATAAATAACTACCAATCTGAAAGAAATGGGTTAGTAGGAGACTTTCCTATGTTCGGACATCGATATAAAAACATTAATTATTATACAATGAGAAAAAACAATATTTCCAATATATATGCAATTGGAGGAGTTGTCTTAATATTTATGAACAGTTTTTCGATTAAACTATCGATTAAAGCAGTGTTTCTGTCTAAATCCACATTAACATTTTTTTTATATATACTACTTGTATCATATATTTACAACCAGGTCAAATACAATGTCAAAATGAACAGGATAATATCCTAGGTCAATTCATGAATACTTTTATCTTTTTGAAAGATGTGTATATACTCGGCTACCTTTGGGGGAGTAGTGGTATATGAATTCATGTAATCACCAAATTACAAAACATTTTAGATTATAATGCATGCATTTTAAATGACTACGGCAAAATTTACTTTCCTCATATAAATAGAAAATTCTATTCAATAGACTTTATAGTATGCTCTCCATCGATTTTAATTGGGTGGAATTTTACAGGGATTAAGAAACTATAATCGCCACGTTCTTATTATATTAAAAGATTCTAGCAATTCCTTCTGGATCTCTCGGAGACTATAACTTCCAAATTAGACAAAGTTAATTGGAAACTTTTATCTTTTATTCAGTTAAACCTACACATGGTTTCACATATATAACCACTGAAACTTTAACTCATCATGTATTAACAGCTTCGGATAAATCCATACCCAAAACAACGGGGAAATTTCAACATACAGTTGAAACGGTAATGGAATATGCACAAGAAAATAAAAATTTAAATTATTTCTTCGAACGGTATATCAATATGACTTAGGAATGGTCACATATATCTTACAAATAATCACTACAGAACTAGCTGTGCATGTCTTATAAAAGGAATTTATATATATGACATATTTTGACTGAAGGCACGAATTTTAATAACTTAGAAGCAAATCTAGTAATCCTACAGGGTCATACTTTGAATATAAAGTTATTTTATTTTATTGCTATTTGCCATTTCCTGATTTATTTTCTTTCAATATTTTAATAATAAAGAGGAAACAAATTTTAAAGTAAATATCCTGCGTTTACTTAGAATGTCAAGTCTGGCTTTTGTGCCAAAAAAGTCCAATCTATCAATCTTTTTTAAAGACAATGGATTTTTTATTTTTAATAAATAACCACCTGATTAATGGAGAAATCCATAAATTGAAGAAAATAGAAATTGTGGCCTCAAAAATTCAAAAGTTCAAATGTATTTAAAATGTTTTAAAGCCAAACACAACTAAATGGAATTAAAATCAGTAGGATTTATTTTAAGAAAAATGAGGGATTTTTGTCATTTTTGATTCCTAATTAAACTAATTTGAATTTTGGAGCTATAAGTGTCGCTACTAGTTGGGATACTAAAAATTACTGAATAAAATTTCAGCACATGATGCTTAAAAGAGCATCTCAAGTATGGGAATATCCAACGAAATGGCCGAAAAGAATGTAGAAGCAGAAAAATTATTTAGAGGTGTATTACCCTCAAATTTGACAAGCTCAAACCCGCTCTAATAATTGTGACATTTGATTTTTTTTACAGCTACGTTCCTTATTATGTAATATTCGTGAAAAAAGTTGCCAGCAACAACCAGTTAATAGTATACCTGTTTTAAGTACAATTGTTTGTTCAGTAAATGTTATGATGGAAATTTCCATCATCATGCAAAGAAGGATTAAAATAATGTATAATTATTCTAGAATGCTCTTTAATTGAATAAATACTGAATTCCCTAAACTTTGAGCAACTTTTCTATTCATTTACATTACGAGTTTGTTCAAACTTTTAAATCTACTTTACTGTCACTTTATATGTTTAGTGGAGGTGTCATAAAGGATCCTTTATGACACCAGAATCTGGGCTGTGTAAATAAAGAAGACAAAAAATAATGGGTGAAGTAAAGTCACTCGTGTTGTCGCCAACAATTAAACAGTTCATCAGTCTTCTGAGAAGAGAAACCTTTTCGAATGGCTATGAAATAACTATGTTCAACTGAATATGCCTATTAATGCTTACTTTTTCCTCAACAGGACCGTAAAGCAAAGGTATGTAAACCACAAAATACCTCTAAATGCGTAACAAGCATTTCAAACGTGAATAAGTTGACTTGACGGAAATCGTCAAACGAATACGAATGAGGCCGAGGAATAATTAAAAGTGCAGAGCTCAACATTCGAAGAACAACACGCTGGCATGCATTTAATTGCTTAGTATTATAATAGAAAGTTATCACAAGTTGCTCGAGGAAAATATATCGTATATAATAATAGGTATTTTCGAGGGCATTTACCAAGCACTCTTATAGAAAAAAAATTTACATTTGGTTTCATCAAATGGAGTTACTACAACGAAGGCAAGAAGCGAAAGAGTGTTAGACGGTGAAAGTTTGAGCAGCTGGCAAGTATCGTAATGATAAAAAGGTGCTCGAAAATTGAATATCTAAAAAGCTTTGGAAGAAGCTGTTAACTTAATCCAAAGACAATAATACAGAATACCGCATTTGCCGTATCCAGAATCCTTATATATACACTATATCATGTCCTCGGGGTTCAGGATCCTTATAATTCTTTGTAAATGTGTTTTTTTATTAATATTTTTGCACATTATATAAAAATAAAAGTAACATTTTCTTATTTACAACTCACAAATAAATTCAACAATAAAATAACCACAACTTTGATTGACAAAAATAGGATAAAAGTCTTATAGGTAATGAAAATGGTGCAACTAAGTGGAGGACATGAAAAAAAAATAGAGATAGCGGGCGAAAGGTAGCCAAGCGTCGTAATGATGGCAGTTATGGTAGAAAAGTTAGACTTGTTATCCCTTTCATTTGCAATTGTTCAAGAGGAGGCCGAATGAATGACAAACAGTACCAATAAACATTCACAGTGCATAAATAAAAACCTACATACTGTCAAATTTTGGAAAAAATGGCTCAAGATGAAACTGAAAGTGCTTTGTCACCTCTTTCTGTAAGGTCAAAGAAACCCTAAAGACGACAACGCACGACGCTGTAGCATCAAAATCAAGAGACCCTGTTTACAGCACACAGACGCAGCCGAGGAATACAGATACTTGGAGAGCAAATGTCAATGAACCACTTTGTTTTCACTGTAGACATCATAGACATGTCATTCGCTACTGCAGACAGAGAAAAGCTGTTTTTGACATTTATCGAAGCCGTCTGCAGAATGTAAATAAAAAAAACGTCGAAGATTTTTGACGCTAAAAAATTCATTCGCTAAACCTACTCCTAGATCAACTCGAGGCTGAAGTTCTACAAGTTGTTACAAGTCATCGTGGTCCTCTCGCTGATCCACTCAACCAGAAGAGCCGTAGAAACCAGGCACATTGATAGTATAAAGAATCATTTACTTTTATTCAATAAAAGTAACTGTTCTCATTTTTAAAAATGTAATTTTCTTTTTTTCTATAGCTTTTGGGTTAAATGAATTTATATATAAATGATACTAAACCAAGACATACTCTCAGAAATGAAATGGTTTGTTAAATGCCTTATTTCAATATGCAATAATTTTAGTTTTTTTATATTAATAACCTGTTTTAAAGCAATGCGAGGGTTATTTTGGGACGGACCTCGTAATTTTGAACCGCGGTAGATGACGAGGACGACACCTGAGCTTTCCTGCCCCTCTCGAAACTTCCACACCACAAAAGCTGCAGGACGTTTGGCCCCGACGAATTTAACATGCACTAGATCCGCTTACAGGGTGGTTCTTCGGTTGAATCGTGTATCGAACCTGAAACCCCCGGTTTTGCAGCCGAGACCTTACCAACAGGCCACCTCGGCCCTAATATGCAATAGGGAAAATACTGTTTCGCAAGAAGAAATATATCAAGGATGCAGTAAAATGTTTTAATCAGAAAAATTGAAGATCAAATATTTGTTGCAATAAAGATAGTTGCTTAATCAGTTTAACAATTTAATTGTTCAGAATCAAAAAAAAAAAAAAAAAAAAAAAAAAAAAAGAAGAAGAAGAAGAAGAAAACTCCGCCATGTAGTATGCATTCTATCTTAAGTGAATTAATCTGAGAAGTAAAGTACTTGGAACTAAATGTTCTTGCTAACTTTTTAAATCGAACTAATCAAATGAAATGATGCGCTGAGTTTTGGCAATTCCTTGAAAATCAAAAATAAATAATTAAGAGAAGAATCCGCCATCCCACTATACATTACAAAGCGAGACAAATTCCTTTAGCTCATCCTCTAATGCAAGAATAAAAGATTTTTAAAAAGAAACGTTTGACGAAACACTAACAAGTATCAAACTTTTAAACGTTTTTATTTTATTATATTTTATTGGACTCAGGAATTTTTTTCTCAACTCAATGGGGATTCTAAGTTAGTGATGACCTGTTCGTTCATTAAGAGAAAGAGAAAAGAAGAAACAGAAAGTCTTGTTTAATTGCATGTAAAGTAATTAATACGAGCATAAGGAGATTTATCGCAAGAAAAAAGGTTTTAAAATACACATCCTTAGGAAGTAAATAATCCTTCATCAATGTTTCCTTTTTTAAAAGAATTAAATTCATTTATGGTTTTAATCTCTGTAGCTGAGCTTGTTGAGATTTGAACTGTTTTCTTAAATTATTCTTAAAAGTTGAAATAACAAGCAACTAATAATCGACAAATAAAACCAAAATCCATCAATACTAATTAATATCTCTAAATTTACATTTTATTTTTCTTATGTCAGTTATTATCTTCATACAAAGTTTCAGTAATTAAGTGAAATACTATTTAGAATAAAAATGTCAATTCATATAAAAATTCAAGCAAATGGTTGATGAATGATGAAGAAGGCATCGATTTCTGAATATTCCTCAAACATTTTATTATTTATTATAAAAATTTTTATTTCGTGAAACAAGAACTCACCTCAAACAACAATTATACTTCGCTTAATTAATTATTTGCAAGCAGCTCCGTTTTTGAAAACAATTCGCATTGTTATATGACATAAAACATCCGATTACTCCCTTTTTTGTAGAAAAGACACATACTCGAAATATTTAATCATCTTTCGTTGATTAATTCATTATTCGTACATTACATTGAGATAATTCAATATTCTATATCAATTCTTTCCACTTGGAATTTCGGAAGTAAATCATAAGTCTCTAGTTATGATGATATAGATACCAAAAATATAATACTTTCAACCCAATTTTATTATCTATGCAATTCAGATTCTCCATTTACGTTTGAAACACAGTTTCTCTTCTGTCGCCATCTTATAAGACACTAGCTGCCGTACTCGCAGCTTGTTTATTATATATGCAAACAAAAACAAAATATATACAATTTTACGTCGTTTTCGATTTCTTTACAATTTTCGAATTCTTAGATGCAACTTTGTTTTAGAACCCTCAACCCTAATTAGAATAATAACTTATTAATGTCAAAGGTTGCAGATAAGAGACATCTTTTCTCACCACTAGGCATCTATATATAAGTATAATATTTCAACATAAAAAGGAAATGCTATAAATTGTGTTGAAATTAATTTTGGAAAAATTATTAAAATTAAGGAAATAGTGATACAGGAATGAAACTTACGTCACTGAAAAGATAATATTTACATTTTAAGGTGAGGAAAAATTATTTTTGTACAATAATACATCCCAAAGTTATGGCGTAGAAATTAAAATCGTTCCACTATCGCTTTTAGGAAAACGTGACACTTTTCTAATCTTTCTTCTTTCTAATCGCGCTGTAATCTTTCTAGATACCAAGGAATACGGGTGTGGAATTTCGTTCAGTTCCACCAAGGGGTGTGGAAAACTGTATATAGTTCAAACAAACAA